>JAOQMP010000001.1:18155881-18169467 GCA_027563575.1 Erythroxylum pedicellare
TTAAATTTTGTCCATATTTGTTTATATGACAAATTCTCAAACTAATAACTAAACCAGTAGCCTTACAATATAGGACCATGCTGCGTTTAATCTAAATTATAAAGAATTGTTATTATTTTTAATTAAATATATAACTTTTTATAAATGGCTATGAATTATTTGTTTGTTTAAATCCTTGTACACTTGTCAATAGAGTAATTTTATTAAACATATCAATCTTTAGAGGAAATGACCACACTAGCACATCCTAGGACAATTACCGACTTACCGTGCAATCAAAAACTGAGAACTCCTTGGTAGATGCCGTCTAGTCCCAAGTGTCCCAAGTATTTGTACGAGGAATGAAGTTGAATCCAACAACAAAAGCGCTTCTGCGTCTCTTTCCTCTTTGGAACTACAGTCCCTCGCTTTGCTTTGTTTGTCGTCCCCATCTTTCTCTCTCTCCCATAATCCTTTTTGATTCTCTGTTTCAAGACATCAACTTTCTTGTTGTATCACTTCCACAGCTGCTGAATTCGTACATCAAGAGACGCAATGGCTGTGTAAGTTTAATTTCCTTGCTTCACTGATCCTTCTCAACTTGTTTTTGTTTCCCCCCTTTCATTTCTGTTTCTCGATTTGAGGTTCCAATGATGAACAAAACCCAGATCGGTTTTCTGGCTATTTGGCAGTTCCACTTACTGTGATTAGATGGTGTTATTGCCGTGCTATAATAAAACAGAGATAAGTTACATCAATAAAGTTTGAATTTTTTCTCTGTGCTTCTGATTTCCTGGTCTTGGCCAACTTGATGAAGGCTACTTTTCTTCTATGGTTTCTTGTTGAGGTGTTCAATTCTTTTAATAACTGCGTTTTTAGCTGTTTTGGCTTTCTTGGTTTTTGTACAACAGAGTTGCTTCTGCTCCTGGTAAGGTTTTGATGACTGGAGGTTACCTTATATTGGAGAGACCCAATGCTGGGATTGTTCTGAGCACCAATGCTCGATTCTATGCCATTATCAAGCCTCTGTATGATCAAATCCAACCTGAAAGCTGGGCATGGGTATATATGACATTCTTCTGGTATTAGTGTTCGTAGGTTTCTTTCTAGTTTTGTCCTAACAACATAACTTTAGAACATCTTGTCTATTCTTATTTCATTTTGGATCCAAAATTTGGAGAATGCTTGCTTTGCTCGAAAAGATTGATGCCAGTGTTAATATTCTATAAGCCTCGTGCATTAACTTTCAGGCATGGACTGATGTGAAATTAACTTCTCCCCAACTCTCCAGAGAAACCATGTATAAATTGTCACTGAAGCATCTAACTCTCCAGTGCCTGTCCTCAAGGCAAGTTTTCATTTGCTATACAATCTCTGATTTTAATGGTCATCTGATATTTCTCGTCTTCCTTGGCTGATACGGTAAGTTTAACTTTTTGCATCTTTTGTAACACATCTACTAGAGGAATCTTAGGGGTGTATGGGAGATCTATGCTCAATCCAGGTGAGAGAGAGAGAGAATGTGATAGCATTTTTAAAAAAATCACGGTTAAAGAAATCTTTCGATGATGGTTACTTCTCTTGGCTTAATTTTTAGTGAGTTGAGAAACCCTTTTGTGGAACAAGCTGTTCAATATGTCGTAGCAGCTGCACATGCAACATTTGACAAAGAGAAGAAGGATGCATTCCACAAACTGCTTTTGCAAGGTAATGCTTGATGCTTTCTTTTTTCTCCTATCATTGTACAGTCATGAATGGCCAGGAGTTCAGTAATCTAATCTTTTAGCTGGGTTAGTCATGCAGGTCTTGACGTCACAATTTTAGGTTGCAATGACTTCTACTCATACCGAAATCAGGTTTTGACCAGATCTATGATCTGCTTAATGGTCTTTCATTTGCAATTATTTGGGAGGTATCTTCAGTTATTGGCAGGGTATTCGGATGCGTTTCATTTTCTAAAAACATTTTCAGCCTTTTAATTTATCTTCATTTGCTGGTGTTGTTTCTTCAACCATAGTGTACAAGAACTACCAGCTAGGTTTATCTGTTAGAGTCATTCGATTTGCTTTGAAATATTTGTTGTGTGATAAGTACAACAATAACTATACGATGAAAGAATGAGTTAGGAACTTTTGAGTATTGATATCTCAAATGTCAATTGCTTTTCAATTTTGGAGTTCTAGTTATTAGATCTCCATCCAAGCTTTTCATTTTTAAGATTCTTCAATGGATTACATATACTTGCAGATTGAAGCACATGGACTTCCTTTAACACCAGATTCATTGACTCAACTTCATCCTTTTACATCAATCACCTTCAATGCTGAGGAAGCAAATGGACAAATTTGCAAGCCCGAAGTTGCAAAAACAGGATTGGGATCATCTGCAGCAATGACAACTGCTGTGGTTGCTGCTTTACTTAATTATCTTGGAGTGGTTGACCTTTCATCCTATTCTAAAGACAAAAACCAGGAGTATCTTGATATTGTACACATTATAGCTCAAAGTGCCCATTGTATTGCGCAAGGGAAAGTTGGTAGTGGGTTTGATGTGAGTTGTGCAGTTTATGGTAGTCAGCGTTATGTTCGCTTTTCGCCACAAGTTCTATCTTCTGCTCAGGTCTCTCTCTCTCTCTCTCTCTCTCATGCATTAGCACACTTCTGTACAGACATCAAGACTATATTGTGTCTGAATTTTACTCTGAAATTAGAGTTCAAATGTGTATGCAAGATTCACAATTATTTTCAAGATGAATGCAGGCTGCCCATCACTCATATCATCTTGGGTTCAATATTAGATGCCAAAAGTTTATGCATTCGGTTGATAATAGGCTACTCTATGTACCAATATTATTTTTTTGGGTTTTAGTGCACGAATATCCATGTTGATGACATGGTCTCAGGCCCACCTGATATCCAAAATCAATTCGCTTATCAATGGCAATTCTACAATCTGGGTGCTATGACAAACTTAGACTTCTAAATAGACGCTACGAGTTTTACATTGCTATCTTTTATATGTTACTTTCAAATTCTTCCTATACTTTTTACTCTTACTATTACACTGCCGTTCCTTTTGACTCTCAATCATTGAAATTGGTGTTTAAAGGGATATAGAATATTTATTTGATTCATATTTTATGCCTATCTTCTAAGAGACATGGAGGACAGATTTTATGAAGGTATATAACAGCTGGCAAATGTGACTGGAAGATCAATCCGGATACTGCATAAATGATGCATTGATATTGAACCTGTGTTAGCTAAGGCAATAGGCAATGCTTCAATTTCAATAGAAAATCTAGTTGAATAGCCCCCAAACAATATGTTTATTCAAGAAACTATTTAACCCAAAAATTATACGGTTGTGTTAGCCTAAAAAGTTATCATTTATAGCTCTGAAACGCTCCTTATGGGCTAGAAGCTTGGAAAAATCACTGGCCTACCCTACAACATGCTGAAACTGAAAATTAATTTTTACATGACATGGTAGCATGATGAATTGGAGAGCTTTTTGTGATAAGACTATGATCCTATATTAAGAAACTATTCAACAATAAACTAATATCATGCGTGATGAATTCAACAGTTTTTACTGATAAGAATATGATCCTTTGTTAAGAAATTGTTTAATCCTAAAGTATGTGTTGTTATGTAAGACTTGGGAATGGATCATATAACTCTTAGTATATTTGTATTATTTGCAATGGAGCTTTGAGAACTTACAACGAATAAATTGTTTAGGACATCCTTTATTTGTAGCAACTTCCATGTCAATTGTGATATTCCCAATGATTGGTAGTTTCTAAACATTCTAGGGTTCTGACATTGTTACTGTAAGTTTGTCAATTTGGACACTGATGCCATGCTTTGAGCAACGGAATAAGTATAGCAAGGAAATGATCTTTGAGAAGATATTATATAAATCTTTACTTGTCATCTTCGTTAACGGTACTATCTCAGGAAAGATTACACTTGTAATGGTTGCTGTTAAGAGTATACAGTTACGGTATAGTTATATTTGTAATTTCTCTTTCCTGTACCCACTTATATAGATAATATATTCATGGTGGTTAGCATTTAACCTATTCACTTTCTGCTTTAAACAGTTCAGTATTGAACACCCTTAACCTATTTTGAAATAAAGAAACTTGATGAACTGTAATCTTTTTGTTTTTTCAAAAAATACAGTGATGAAGGTAATTTGCATATGTAAGCTGTCTCTTTGAATTTACAAACTGTTATTTGGAAGTCACGTTAAAATCTACTACCATTACCTATTCTGCTGCAAATGTGAAGGATGCAGCAGGAGTACCACTAGAGGATGTCATTGCTGATATCTTGAATGGAAAGTGGGACCATGAGAGGACTGAATTTTCTTTGCCACCACTAATGACCTTGGTAAATATCTTATGCCACAGTGTATATTGTTCCTTATAGATATCTATCTTTCTGTCTTATCGTCCCATTGACGTTATGCTAAAAGTCTTCATTTTTCTTTGATTCTAAGCATATGATTTCACCAAGAGCTTCCCTTCAATAGTTCGTTACTTGCCAGACAGTAACTTTTAGTTTTGCTCATTAATTTTGTTTCTTCACAACCTTACTGGGAAACATAGAGAACTCCATCCCTATTCATTCTCTGCTCTATAAATCTTGAACATAGAGAACTCCATCCCTATTCATTCTCTGCTTTATAAATCTTGTAATGGAAGTCATGTGATTCATTCGAGAAGCTTCTACTTCCATGGCTATGTCTGTGCATCTAAACATGCTAGATGTCATAACTGTTGAAGAATTGAAGCAAATTTATCTGCCGTTTGTTTGTAGGCTATCTAAAGAAAATTTGGTGAACTGTAAATTTGACCATGGTATTTTTGGCTTCTACTTTTCCCCAATGTTGTAACACCAAATTTGTTTATTGCAAACATTTCACTGCTTATTCAATGGTAGTTCAGTTCTGATAATTAAAATGCTTTTTGAAGTTGCTGGGAGAGCCCGGAATTGGTGGATCATCCACACCATCCATGGTTGGTGCTGTGAAGAAGTGGCAGAAGTCTGACCCTCTAAAGTCCCTAGAAACATGGAGACAATTGTCAGAGGCAAATTCAGCCCTTGAAACGCAATTCAATGTTTTGACCCGGCTTGCAAAAGAACATTGGGAGACATATAAATGTGTGATAGAGAGATGTAGCACACAGAGGTCAGAGAAGGTATTGCTTAACTCTAATTTCTCTTTCTATTTCAGCTTGACTCCTTTTCCCCTTTGTGTTTTTTCTCTGTTCCTTGTAAGATTGATGCTGTCACTAATGAATTGCAAGAGCAGTGGATTGGGCAGGCTACAGAAGCGAGCCAAGAAGCAGTAGTTCGAGCTTTATTAGAAGCAAGAAATGCCATGCTTGATATTAGACATCACATGTGTAACATGGGCAAGGCTGCAGGTGTCCCGGTATGCTAGTCTTTTGTACTTGGACATTAATCAGTTATATTTTTATTCATACATTTGAGTGTTGTAGGCAAAAGTACAGCTAGGATGATAGCTTTTGTTAACTGTTTTTCCCAAAGGCATCCAGAGTTGTTTATTGTAAGGATTTCCTTTCTGTATAAATCCTCACTCGACCTATGTACAAGTACTGATTAGATTTCTTCTCATTCATCAAGGATTCAATTTCGCTGTAACTTGATGATCCGAGTCAACTTTCATCAAACTTACTTTCTTGTTCACTTCATAAACTTACTGATTCACATGTCAATTCAGTTATCTCTTTTCATATAATATTTGAGATATATGCAAACATCTTAAAAGAAGGAAAGCTCTTCTCAGCTTTCCTTTCTTTAGCTCGAATCCTGTGTCAATTAATGCATGAAAGCATTCTCTTCACCATGGACAATTTTTGACTAGGAGCTGAATCACGAAATAACATCAAGGTTTCCTTATTTCTATTTTTTTTTGTGTTGATTGGAAAGTAAAGCCAGTATATATTGTAGTTTGTTATCTATTTGGGAATATCACCAGATTCTCATGGTAACAATCTCTTTTCATTTTCCTCTCTGCAGATAGAGCCTGAATCACAGACTAGACTTCTGGATGTCACCATGAATGTGGAAGGAGTTCTGTTGACTGGAGTTCCAGGAGCTGGTGGCTTTGATGCAATATTTGCCATTACCTTGGGAAACTCCAGCAATGTCACAACAGTTTGGAGTTCCCTCAATGTTCTGGCATTATTAGTAAGGGAAGATCCTCGTGGTGTTGCTTTAGAAAACGGTGATCCAAGGACCGAAAATATTAGGTCAGGTGTCTCTGCAGTTCATATTCATTAAGTTAGATTTCTGAGTTCTGTTTGATAAGTTGGTACTGGTCATCTGAGTGGTAGAAATTTAACTTCCAAGCTGAAGTGTTTGATTTGTTGAATTAATTAGCCGGAGATGGGAGACTCAAAAGAAAAAGAATAGTAGTATACTGAACAATGGTGTAGATTTTTCAAATCTTCTAATATCTTGAATAAATTTATAGCAATGCAGTTTCTTTCCTGTGGTATTGAGTAGTGTTGCATGTGCTTAAACTTGCTACTTTAACTGAGATGTTCAGCACTGGTCAATTTAATCTAGTTAAAGACATCTCAACTAGGAAGCTATCTAATAAAAGGATGAGCCTGTTGTAGTATCGTCCCATGAGGTAGTCTCTTAGAATCATTTCAGCAGCAGCTTATCCTCGGAAGATATAGCGGTCTCTTGACAGTAATTTCTCTTTGATACATCGTATAAATAAACCTGCCATCTCTGAGAGGAGCTATGGCTAACTTTGACCGTAAGCTTTCAGTCTCTGCTTCTTCTCTTCTTCATCTAACTTTCAGCAGCATTCATGATATATCTGGCGGATACCCTTCAAATTTCAATTTCCAAATTTTCTTTAAGAATAAGAACGAATAATGCCAAATTAAAACCATAAATTATCTAAGTTTTATTTTAAGAAGGTATAGTCTTATATGAAATATGAAGCCATAAACTAAAAAGTATATTTTTAGTTATTTCAAAACATTGAAAAATGAATTGTTGGTATAAGATAAATTTATTGACCTATTAAATACTTGATATATTAAAACAAGTTAGACTAAGAAAACTATTTCGAGATTTCTATTAGATACTTGTTGCTCACGTATTAAATTCTTACAACAACAACATTCAGTAAAAATTCTGCTAATATGAGAAGTCTTGAGAAGTTTAACTAGTAAAGAGGTTGTTTCCAATATTATTAGTATAATAGATATATTACAATTCATTGAATCAACAGTTCAAAGATTAATTAGTTTTTTATTATTATGAACATGACCGTATTAGATGATATATTTAAATAAATGTGTTTAATATAACCAAAAATTGCAAGTATGCCTTATTAAAGTATATTTAATTACCAATTACGTGACATCAGTTATGTTTATTGAAGCACATTGTTAAAATACTTTTCCAAAAAAATATACATCGTTAAATCATCAAAGGAGATTTTCAATGGACACGTATTATCTGTGTGAGAGTTGTCTGAACCTACGTTATGTGTTCTTATTTACGATTTTAAAGCATTAGCGAATGATCATATATATATGCTTTTATAATATTTTCTTTTGTTTTTCTTTATTCACAATCTTAAATGATAAGCTTGATGTTATTAGTGACTCTAATAATGATGAGCAAAGATCTTTCTATGAGGTTTGGAAAAAAAAAAGCCAAATAAACTAGTGTTAGAATAACAAAGAACATCAAGCTAATGATCTATAAGAATGATAGTGTTAGAAAGTTTATAGAGTATGTTAAAAGCATGTCTTATTTTAATATTGTTTATAATTCAGTTGATGGTACACTAATGAGTATATTAACTACTAAAATTAAAAATAAAGAAGCAAGATTGAAATATATAGGATTGAATCTGATTGCAAGTTTCCTTGCACAATTTATCATAAACTTCTTGCCTCTTTAATATGGCCCATTCCAAATAAATTATAGCAATGTTATCAAATGTAACAAAATTATAAAGTATGGTTCTTTAAGAGGAACTAGTACTTAAGAAGTAAGGAGTTCACTTAATTAATCCCACACGTCTGTAATAAGCTTTTAAAAATCAAGAAAAGGGTGATAAAGGACACTAAAATTAATCCATCATTTTATGTTAAGTGTTGTTTTTGTGAAAAGGCTAAATATTATCATAAAGATTGCTTGAAATAGAAGGTATGGTTCGACAAGAAAGTTAAGCATATTGTTTTTGTATGATTTGAGTCAAATTTAAAAGAAGTTCCTTTTTAACACTCATAGATTGATTATACTTACACCACTCATATTTCAAATGCAAAGCAAAGATTCCTTATAAACCAAATCATAAACCTAAATGAAACTTTTGTATTTATGAGTAATTGAGTCAAAATTGAAGTTAAATCCATCGAAACTTATGTATCAATTAGATCTGTTACAAGCACTTTATGTTCTTATTATTTATCAAAGTTTAATTTCTTTCTCTAAACTTAATATAATTGGATTTTCTTTTAACTTTAAAAATTGATGGTACAAAATATTTAAGAATAATCATTTTATCAGTTCCATTATTCTTTGTGATGGCTTATACAAATTAAAGCTTGATAATCTTTTTTGTTGAGATTTTGCTAACTTTACATTATAATATTGGCATTGAATGTAGTGTAGTGGATGAAAGTTCATATTACTTGGAAAATAATCATTTAGGTCATATATTCAAAGAAAGAATACAAAGATTGGTAAAAAAAGAAAGAAATCTTTCATGATTGGAATTTTTATCATAGTATATATATGAATTGTATTAAGGAAAAATATATAAAAATACAAAATTAAAAAAGTGACCATAAGAAGCAAACAACTCCTTAAACTTGTACACACTGATATGTGTAGGCCTTTTAATGTTCCAACATTTGGTAAATAAAAGTATTTTATTACCTTTAATGATGAAGTTTCACATTATGAATATCTCTATTTTATATGTAAGAAATCTCAATTAGTAAATGTCTTTAAGGTGTTTATTAACGAAGTTGAAAGATAATTAGATAGAAAGGTAAAAGTTGTCAAGTCTAATAAAAGTGACAAATATTATGAAAGGTATAATGAAATTGGACCTCCTGATTCCTTTGTTAAATTCCTTGAAAAGAATGGCCATGTTCTCAATATATAATATCTGACAATTTAAAACGTAATGGTGTTAAATAAGGCATAGTCATACTTTAATGGATATAGTTAGGAGGATGTTAACTTATTCTTCTTTATCACTATCATTGTGGATGTATGCTTTAAAAATCACTATGTATTTGTTAAGCACAGTTCCTAGTAAGGTGTTCCAATGGCTCCTTATGAATTGCAAATGGAAGGACCAAATTTGAGATGCCTATATATTTATGGTTGATTGGCGGAAGTAAGAATTTATAATTCATATGAATTGAATTAGACTCAACTAGTAGTTTTTACATTTTTTATCTTAAAAATAAAAAAGGTATATATTTTATTATCTTGACCATAGTATAAAAGTTATTGAAACTAGAAATGTAAGGTTCATTCAAACTAAAGAAATAAGCAGGAGTAAAGAACCACATAAAGCTGAAATTCAAGAAGTTAAAGTGGAGATTCCTTTACCTAAAACTTCTTCTTAAGTCGTTTCCACAAATTTTAAATATTTTAACAACATATAAGAACAATAAATAAATGAAAAAGCACCCCATAATGAAATTGTTGCTAATGAACTTGTGGTAGATGAGTCACATGAGATAATACTGAAACAAACCATTGTTTCTTGCTCTTCAGCTGAAGTGGAATACCAAGCAATGACCTTGACCTCTCGTGAATTACAATGGTTGTTGTATCTATTACTGGACTTTGGCATTCACCATCCCCAGCCAGTAACCCTATACCGTGACAATCAAGTTGCACTCCACATTGCTAGTTTCATGAGCGAATAAAGCACATTGAATTAGATTATCACCTCGTTTGAGAGAAAATATAATATAGTATTTGTAAAAGTTAGAGAAAGAGAGAAAAATTTAGAAGAAAAATATTGTTCTATCATATTTTACTAGGCTTATAGTGTAATATATATATAGTAACTATATGAGAAAAACCAAAAACTAGTGTTAAACCTAACTAATACAAAATAAGCTATATATATAATATATACAATTTAACCCTCCCCCTCAAGCTGGAGCATATAAGTCATGTGTATTAAGCTTGTTACAAATAAACCCAATACGAGGACCCTGTAAAGACTTAATGAAAATATCCGCTAGTTGGTCATTCAAGCTAACATAACCAGTAGCAATACAACCCGATAAGACCTTTATTATAAAATGACAGTCAATTTCAATGTGTTTGGTCCTCTCATGAAATACTGGGTTGGAGGCAATATGAAGTGCAGCTTGATTATCGCAAAGAAGCTTCATCTGTGACACTTTTGCAAATTTTAACATGAATCAAGTGTTTCAACCATAGGAGTTCACAGGTTACCAAAGCCATAGCACGATATTCTGCTTCTGCACTTGATCTAGCAATAACTGCTTGTTTATTGCTCTTCCAAGATACTAGATTACCTCCAACAAAGATGCAATATCCTGAAGTAGAACGTTTATCAGACGGGAATCCTACCCAATCAGCATTAGCATTTCCCCTATTCTTATACAATAGTCCTTTTCCTGGTGCCTCTTTGATATATCTTAGAATATGAACAACTACATCCCAATGACTATCACATGGAGGCTGTAAGAACTGACTGACGACATTAACTGCGAAGGAGATATCAGGCTGAGTAATAGTAAGATAATTGAGCTTACTATCCAGTCTCCGATACCTCCCTAGATCTGCAAGAGGCTCCCCCTGTTTTGGTAAAAGTTTTAAATTAGGATCCATAGGAGACTCTATAGGTTTGCAATCTAACATGCCATTTTCTTCCAGAATAGCCAATGCATACTTTCTTTGAGAAATAACAACACTAGAACTAAATTGTGCAACTTCAATTATGAGATCCCACATCAGTTGGAGAAGAGAATGAAGTATGCCTTCTAAGGATATGGATACCTCTCCTCCTAAGATACGATTTTTTCAAAGATGGGAAGAGCAAAATCGTGAGGGTCTTGGCCCGAAGGGCAATCCAAAGCCGACAATATCTGTGGGCAGGTAGTTTGGACTATTATAAATGTTATCAGAGCTAGTACTAGAACCATTGTGCCAACTAGGCTGGGGCTTAAGAGGGTGGAGAGTGTGAGATCCCATATCGGTTGGAGAGGAGAACGAAGTATGCCTTATAAGGACATGGATACATCTCCCCTTAAGACGCGTTTTCTCAAGGGTAGAAAGCAAAATCGTAAGGAGTTTGGCCCAAAGGGAAATCCAAAGTAGATAATATCTGTGGACAGGTGGTCTGGGCTGTTACATCTATACCAAGAAAGTGCTTGAGTAATCCTAAAACCTTAGTTTGAAAATGACTAAACAGGTGTTGCTTCAGTTGATCAATACCATCCTGATCACTACCTGTGATAACAATATATCATCAATGTAGACAACAAGATAAATGCATTTCCCCTATGACAAATGTTTGTAGAAAACAAAATGATCGGGCTCAGTGTGAATCATACCAAACTCTTGCAAGACAGCACTGAAGCAACCAAACTAAGCTCACGGAGATTGTTTTAGACCATATAGTAAGCGACGAAGTTTACGAACCAAACCAACTCCCCTTGAGCAACAAAGCCAGGTGGTTGCTCCATATTGATTTCCTCCTTAACCTCACCATGTAAAAAGGCATTCTTAATATCCAACTAACGTAAGGGCCAACGCTGCATAGTATCCATAGATAGAAATAGTCAAACATAAGACATTTTGGCAACAGGAGAAAATGTATCACCATAGTCTAGCCCATAAATTTGAGTATATCCCTTTGCCACCATACGGGTCTTGTAACGATCAACTATACCATCTGGACCAAGCTTAAAAGTATAGACCCAACAATAGAATGACTAGGAGGCAAAGGAACCAAATCCTAAGTACCATTATCATGTAAAGCAGTCATCTCTTCCACCATAGCTTGTCGCCACCTAGAATCTGAAAGTGCCTCACCAACAGTTTTAGGAACAGAAATAAAAGTTAAAGAAGACACAAAAGCAAAATAAGGTGAAGACAAGTGATGATAACTAAGGAAAGTGTAAATGGGATAAGGTTACGAGTAGATCGTGTACCTTTTTTAAAAGCAATAAGAAACTGATCAGCAATAGGTAGGGCCTCAACTGGTTGAGATGCTGAGGTAGATTGTGAGTCAGAGATGTCATCTAGTGCAGAAGGAGCAGTGGTGTCATAAGTAGTATGTAGATCCACTATAGGAGAGGAGTCGATGTCTATAAAAGGTTGAAACGGAGGACGATGATCGTACACTTAAAGTGGTGCAGAAGGTAGAATAGTTTCATGTGACTGAATAGGCACAAAAGGAGGAACAAGAAGAATTTCAGACATCGAGTGACTCTCAGAAGAACAAGAAGAAAAGAATGGAGATGTCTCAAAGAATGTAACATCAACAAAAATGAAGTAACAATGAGTAGCTAGAGAATAACACTCGTAACCTTTTTGAATACTGAAGTAACCAAGGAAAACACACTTGGTGGAATGTATAAAGAGTTTATCTTGACTAGGGACAACGTTATGTACAAAACAAATGCAACCAAAAACTCGAAGAGAAAGAAGATGTAACGGCTGATCAGGAAATATGATAGAATAAGGAGTCTTGTGTTGTAAAATAGAAGAAGGAATCCGGTTAATCAAGTAACATGCAATGAGAACAGCATCAACCTAAAAACAAAAGGGAACCTGATGACGTAAGAGAAGGGTACGGACAGTTTTAACAAGATGTCTATTTTTGCACTTAGTCACCCCATTTTGTTGTGGTGTATAAACACATGAGGATTGATGGAGAATTCCTTTTGAAGACAATAAAAGTATTAAAGGGAGCAGAGAAGTATTCTCAAGAATTATCACTACGTAAAACACAGATGGATGTATTAAATTGGGTCTGAATTTCAGCACAAAAATATTCAAAGATAGAAAATAATTATAAACAACTTTTTATTAAAAACAACCAAGTGCAACGAGAGTAATCATCAATAAAGTTTACAAAATATTGAAAGCCTAAAATTGAATTGACACGACAAGGACCCCAAACATCATAATGAACTAACTCAAATGGGGACACAGCTCGATTATTGACCTGCTTTGGAAACGAAGTTCGAGACTGTTTTCCAAGATGACAGGACTCAGTTAAAAGATGACAAATTAGATAAACTAGGAACAAGCTTCTGAAGCTTCACCAAACTTGGATTACCTAAACGGTTATGAAGGAGAGACTCAACAATAGTGCAAGCAACTGAAGGACTGATGTGATAAAGGCCTTATGACTCATGCCTGCCCCAATCATCTATCCTATAACTTGGTCCTGAATAAGTACAAAATCACGATCAAAGATAATAGAATAATCCAAAGCATATGTAAGTTTGCTAATAGAAACTAAATTAAATGGACAGTGAGGAATATAAAGGATAGACTCCAAAGGCAATGAGGGAAGAGGAT
>JAOQMP010000001.1:18173046-18199859 GCA_027563575.1 Erythroxylum pedicellare
CCTACCCGAAAACAACGCGCCCCCCCCCAAAGCGCATGAATGAGAAAAGTCAAAAATACACAAAGACAAATATCTGGGTCGAGCGGTGAAGTTTAGTGCAGTCGTGTAGCGGCCCAGTCGCTGGCACTAATGCGTGCTTCCAGTCTTAATCACTGCAGGGTCAAGAAGCCAAACAAATAAAGCAGCGTAGAAAACTGAAACCTAAATGTGGTCCCCACCTTCTTCTCCTCTGAGCTTTTGGACCCATCGCTATGTCCTCTATCTTGTGTCTTGTGCATAGTTTTCTCAGCATCATCTCCCATCTCTCATTGCTCTCCGCTCTTCCTTTTGAAAAGGTTTTCACTTTTTGGTTGAACCACAAATCATGTAGAAGAGAGAGCTCTGAAAGCAAAGTGTTTCTTTTTTTTCGTTCTCAAGCTCAATCTTTCCCTCTCCATTATTGTCCCTTTCCCTTTGGTACCATATCCTCTCTTTGTGTGTGTGTTAAAGTTTGTCTCTTTTTCCGTCTCGTCTTTCTCTCTTTAGAAAGTTTGAGGCTTTCACTGAAAAGGGTATTTGTGAAGTCCTCTTTCTTTTAATGCTGGGAGGTCTTCTGCTTGCAATTGAGCTTTGATTCTCTTTTTCTAGGGTGGTCATTTCTGGGATCTTTCGTCTTGTGATTTGATTGGGGCTAATTGATCTTGAGTGTAGCTGGATTGATTTTAGGTTTCCTTTTTCGGGTATTTGTTATGGTTGCTTAAAACCCTTGATTGGACCGTTAATAGGGTGGAATTTTGGTACTTTTCAACTTGAATATGTCTTGTTTGACTCTGATAATATTCAACTTTAGATGGCATTTCCCACTTTATCGTATAAAAGTTGTACTTGCTATATGAATAAATGATTTGACTTTTGCTTAATTCTTTTGGAGTAGGATAGCTTTCTGGATCAAGCTATAAGTTACTCTTTCAAAGGAAAACTATGCTGCTAGGTGTTGTCCCATGCGAAAGGTGCCCTCTAGAATTTCCCTTCTGCTTTGTTAAGTGGTTCTTTATTTGGAATCTTCAAGAGACCATAATTTATTGATTATTTTCTGATGATTCTTTTTATGAAGGTACGATCCTGTGAGCAGTCAGTAGTTTGATGCCGTGATTGAAGGTATAGTTAAATGGAGCAAGGTGAGGGAGAGAGCTGGCGGAGATTGGTGCAAAAGATGCTCCCTCCAGGAGCTTCTATCCCTGAGAATGAGGCTGAACTTGATTATTCTATAGCTTTGGAGTACGAGGGCCCACCAGTGTCCTATGAAGTCCCCAAAGTTGAACCCCTGGATGTAAATTCAGACGCAATCCCAATGGCCGAGCCTCTTTCAGAATCGCACAGATCAGTTGCAAGTTTTGGTCTTCATACTGCAGAACCAATTCCCTTACCAGTGTCTCGCGTTCCCGGTTTGACAAGGTCACTAACTCAAAGTCCTAGAGGATCTGCAAGCTCGGAATCAGTTGTTTCTGTATTGCAAAACCCTGATTTTTCTTCAGCCTCAGCTTCAGCTTCTCCTGGTTCGGTCCAAAATCCTCCTAATAATCATTCAAAGCCACTGGGCAATGAAGGAAAGAGAGTTTCAGTTGTGACATTTAATACTGTTGATGGATCGTACAAGAAAGATGTTGAACTGCAGAAGCCAGTTTATCCGGAGTATGTTGCGGTTTCGAAAGAAAAGAAGAAGAAAAGGAGTAGACTTTGTTACAGGTGTGGAAAAGGGAAGTGGGAAACCAAGGAGTCGTGCTTAGTTTGTGATGCCAAGTATTGTAGCAATTGCGTCCTTAGAGCAATGGGATCGATGCCTGAAGGCCGCAAGTGTGTTACATGCATTGGACAACCCATAGATGAATCAAAGCGGTCAAAGTTGGGAAGCCATTCAAGAGTTTTATCTCGCTTGCTCAGTCCTTTGGAAGTTAAGCAAATTATGAAAGCAGAGAAGGAATGCTCTGCTAATCAGCTTCGACCAGAGCAACTAATTGTGAATGGATTCCCTCTGAGGCCAGAAGAAATGGCAGAATTGCTTGGATGTCCATTGGTTCCTGGGAAGTTGAAGCCTGGCAGATATTGGTATGATAAAGAGTCTGGACTTTGGGGAAAGGTGAGTGGGTTTTCAACATGAGCATTCAGATAAATTTGTTTAGGACTTGGAGTTGTGTTAATTGGAGAGTTGTAGAAAGTTCTTTTAACATACTAACTTGCTGGCTTACAGGAGGGAGAAAAACCAAACAGAATCATTAGTTCAAACTTGAATTTCACTGGGAAATTGAGCCCTGATGCAAGCAATGGGAACACTGAAGTTTATATGAATGGCCGAGAGATTACTAAACTCGAACTCAGGGTATTAAAAGTAAGTACTTACTATTTTCTTATTTTTGTTCTCATGCAAGTGGCTAGGTTGAATTATTTCAACATGAGCGCGACAGCGGCGGTTAGGTTGGTCAACAATCCCCCTCTGTTCAATGGATTAGCAGAGTCTGTAAAGCATTAAAGGCCTGTAATTGAGTTTCTGTGGTTGATTTATCTGTAATCCTCATATTCTATGGGGATACTCTTGAATTTGGTAAAAGAAATCTGTAATCCTCATCCCGTTTGTTTCATGAAAACAATGATAACAAGGAGCTCATAATTTTCCTTCAACCAAGAGTGTCAATTATTCAACGAAGCCTGTTATTGGGCCTATCAGGTCTGTCTTGTCCTGAACAAAGTAGTGTTCTTAGTTAGCTCAATGTACACATCAAGATTGGATTCAAGCGCAAGCCCCTGTATCTACAAAAATCAGTTAATTTCCCTTGTTTGTTAGTCAGCTAGTAGTTTGTGGTGTGATCTTCAATCACACACACTCACTTTACCTATGGTGCATCCATCAACCTTTAAGTGGCAACTATCCTCCAACATTGATTGCTAATGGACTTAGTTAATTACATAAACCTTAATTTTTTCTGATTAGTTCCAAGATGGCTGCTCTCATATAGCTTTACATTTTATTATGGTCTGCATGATAGTTTGTTGAGTTTGACCTACTCTATGTAGTGCTTATGCCAATTTTTTTAAATCATTTTGTTCTTATATTGTCGAGCTTCCTGATTAGTAATTAATAGGCAAGTTTAGTTTTCATTTGCAAGACATTTGATGCATTTTTCTTGGCTTGAATAAGTAAAAAGTAGATATAACACTTCACAAAGGATCTGTCCAACTTCTATGAGCAATTATCTTTTTCTTGCTTCAAAAGCTTTATCATTGCCATGAATTCATAGGGACATATTATCCATTGTTTGATCATCTGTCTCCATTACCATGACTTCACAAAGGATCTGTCCAACTTCTATGAGCAATTATCTTTTTCTTGCTTCAAAAGCTTTATCATTACCATGAATTCATAGGGACATATTATCCAGTGTTTGATCATCTGTCTCCATAGAAACAGTATCCAAACTTTTGATTATCTGTGTGTTTGCATGTGTACACTGTTCACATCCTCATCAATTTGTGTCCATGTTTAGGAAGACGCTGGCACTCTCACCTGTTGTTCTTATAGTATCTGCTTTGTTGTACTTTCATATAAATGTGTGACATTCTGCCTACTTTGATGTTACTCGCTATACATGTTTGGTGAAAGTATAGATCAAGCCATTTTTGAAATAGTTCATCAAGCATTGAATTCGTGGGGCCCCTTACTAAATAAAGCGAGACTTAGATATTTATGTACCTTCCAAATCAATTGTTAGCTGTAAACTGAGTTTATTTTCTAGATCATCATCCTTTTGTAGAATGTTATCATTTTTTCTTGGTGCTCTATGTGTCATCTACATTCTGTTTGTGGCCTATGAACCCACAAACCTGATTTTGGATGTTCTCAGCTAGCAAGAGTGCAGTGTCCACGTGATACTCATTTTTGGGTTTATGATGATGGCCGTTATGAAGAGGAAGGTCAAAATAATATCAGGGGAAACATTTGGGAGAAGGTATATATTTGAAACTTTACTGCCAACAATTTGAGAGCTGTTACAAATTATTGATCTTGAATAAAAACATTCTGGATTTGTTTTTTGCTAGGCAGGCATCAACACGGTTTGTCTGTGCGTTATTCTCACTACCTGTGCCAAGCGGTCAACCTAATTTATTGAGAGATGAAGCTAGCAATTATACTACAGTTCCAAACTATCTAGAGCAGAAAAAAGCACAAAAACTCCTTTTGCTTGGTCATCAAGGCTCTGGAACCAGCACTATCTTCAAGCAGGTTTGTCCACTCATTTCAGTGTTCTTAAGTTTTTAATGCAGGTAATCCTCTAAATATAAAGCTTCCAACTTTAATTCTAATCCATCTTTGATACTTTTGTTTTTGTTTGGTATGTTTTTGTGTTGAAGACAGAAGTTAATTAGGCTGGGGTGTGATTTTATTTTTCCACAGGAATATATACTCTTTTACTTGTTATCACTTTGTATGGACCTGGTAAAAAATCCTTGATGCCATATGTATAGAATGCTATGGTGAATCAATGCTGCAGAATACTCTTGAATCCATATGTTTTTTGACAAGATAACTCGGCGAGTGCTTGATATCAGTGATATCCTACTTTTGCTTTAGTATGGTAGCTGGACACCATATAATATGTCAAACAACGGTTATGCCAAACCTTGCTATGTATTTAGATTGGTGAGGGTATTGGGGTTCTGGTGCATATGAGGTGCTACATTGGTGTCTTTGGGGAAGATAACTCTGTGCTCTAGAACATCATCTTCATATGTGATTGCAACTTATGATGTTAGGCTTTTGTGCATGGATGATCATTTAAGTTATTTTGTCAGATTTCTTAATTGAATAAAGATTCAGCATTCATGTAGCAATCTCAACAAGCATTCTAGAGGTGGATGGTCTAACTGCTGCAGAGAATTATAGAGAACTCTTTAAGTTTGGTTGGATTGAATATAACTTTTGCTATATTCAAACCACCCAAACTTTTTGTGTGAACATTTGAATCTTTTTATTCTCTTTCTTCTCTTAGAGTCCTCTTGTTCTCTCTCTTTATACCACCAGTTTGGTTTGTCCTCATTTTCTTGGGTCATTTGCTGAATGCAACAATTTCATGTATGTCTCTGTTATTATGCAACTATATTCAATTCATGCCCATTTGGCTTTAATCAATTGTGATAGACGAATCGTATCAATAAGATGCCAGCAACTTGACTCCATAATCAATACGTTGGGTATGAAATTTCAGGTTAACCTGAAATACATCAATATAAAGGGTATGGGCGTATCTTGTAGCACTTCAAGCAGTCATAGGGAGAACTCTTAAAGTACATGAAAAGAAAATTTTCATCAGTTCTCCAATACATTATTGGGGCATGATGCTTTTGGTTTATTGTTGTTGGATTGGCAATTTTTGATAAAGGAATGGACAAGAGAAATTGAGTCATTATAAATTCATTATGCTTCCTGTAGTGGGAAATTTGCTGTCATTTTCTCAAGAATTATTAGTTTTTATGTTCAAAACCACAGATTCCATCTCATTTGAAACTTATTGTACTTGACTCAACAGTCCAAATTTCTGTATGGGAACAATTTTACGGTAGAAGAACTGCAGGATATTAAGTTGATGATTCAGAGCAACATGTATAGATATCTCAGTATATTGCTGGATGGAAGGGAACGTTTTGAGGAGGAGGCGATGTCTAGAATCAAAGAACTGGATTCTCAAGATCACAACACTGAAGCAGGTAATAATATTAATACATATTTAAATAGGGTTATTTGACATAGTTCTTTTGTGGTCTCCTATTATTTGTTGTTGCCAGTTTGGTATGATATATTGTATTTGCTTGTTCTGAAGTGCTTCATTGAGGGGCATCTAGGCCACCTCTTTTTTGTCAAGTTTAAAGTCTGTAGTATGTTATGGAATAGTGTAGACTTGGTAACATATTGGGTCTCCAAGTCACAGGTTTGATTCCAACTTTGCTTCAGGTGGCGAGGTTGATTCTGTTGAAACTAATCTATGTGTCTACTCCATCAACCCAAGGTTGAAGCATTTCTCGGACTGGCTGCTGGACATTATAGCCACTGGAGATTTGGATGCATTTTTCCCTGCAGCAACGCGCGAATATGCTCCATTAGTTGAGGAGGTGTGGAAAGATCCTGCCATACAGGAAACTTATAAAAGGAAAGATGAGCTTCATTTCCTTCCTGATGTTGCAGAGTATTTCTTAAGCCGGGTATTCCATCACCTTTTTAGTTACTCATAGCAACTTTACGCTTGCTTCCTTAAGATTGTTTACTGTTGTAATTTCTCATAATTACCACTTTCTTATCAACAAATAATTATATTGTCCCACATTGGATTTGCTTTCGTGTATGGGTTGATAAGCTTATGAGCACTTTTGATGTTGAATGACTAATTAAGATGGTATTTTTTCAGGCTGTAGAGATCTCAAGCAATGAGTATGAACCTTCAGAGCGTGATATTCTTTATGCGGAAGGTGTAACCCAAGGAAATGGTTTGGCTTTCATAGAATTCTCACTTGATGATCGCAGTCCAATGTCTGAGACTTACATAGATAATGTTGAAGCCCCACCACCCCCTCTAACCAGGTAATTTTTTTCCTTCTTTATAGTAAGACGGAATTGTTGTCCGATGTCTAGAAACAAACATGCTTGTCAGCTCTTTTTCAGAGCTTGATTAGTCCTTTGTGATATAAAAAGTGACATGAGTTTGACTAGTCCTTTGTTGAGTTATTTGCTATAAATCCCTTGAAATCATGAACTGAAATCAGTTTGACTTTTGTTTGGTGATCAGGTACCAACTTATCAGAGTAAATGCCAAGGGTGTGAATGATGGGTGTAAATGGGTGGAAATGTTTGAAGACGTGAGAGTTGTAGTATTCTGTGTAGCGCTTAGTGACTATGATCGAGTGTGGCTTTCACCTGAGAATAGTGGCAGTGGTTCATCACTGGAAAACAAGATGATGCAATCCAAGGATCTGTTCGGTGCAATGGTTAGACACCCTTGCTTTAAAGATACGCCTTTTGTCTTGATACTTAACAAGTATGATCTCTTTGAAGAGAAGATCAGTAAGGTGCCTCTTAGTACCTGTGAATGGTTCAGTGAGTTCAGTCCTGTGCGTCCTCACCACAACAGTCAATCGCTTGCACACCAGGCTTACTTCTATGTCGCAAAGAAGTTCAAAGATCTCTATGCTTCCCTTACAGGTCGCAAACTCTTTGTATGGCAAGCAAGGGCCAGGGACCGAGTGACCATCCATGAAGCATTCAAGTACATAAGAGAGGTTGTCAAATGGGATGAGGAGAAAGAAGATACTTATGGTGGGGTTGAGGACTCGTTTTACAGTACAACCGATGTCAGCTCCCTTCCATTTGTGAGGCAAGAGTGATTCACTTCCATCTTATATTAGGGGAGTCAAAATGTACAAACCCCCGAAAAAAAAAGAAAGAAAGAAGACGAATGATCACCTCTTCTCTAAGCTTGCTTTATATAGTCCTTTCTTTTTCCTTAGTTTTTCACTATTATCAATTTTAGTGCAATATTGATGAATCCTTTTGCCCTATGTAAAATTAATTGTGATGGAGATGTTTTTTTAATGTAAAATTGTTCTGAGATTTATGGCAGCAGAGATACAAATGCTGTTAAGGTTCATATACTACGTGTAAATTATACAACGTCACACGACATCTCTGGGAACATGAAATTTCTCAGGTCTATTTCTCCTCATGCGAAATCTAAATTCATTGCGGTGCATCTTCAAACCAAACCGCTCAACATGTCGCAATCAGGACCTTACTAATAAATTAGTTGCTCCCTTTAGAACACTAAAAACATAGAAATGTTAAATAATCCAGTAACTTGTGACATTTGATTCAGAACAGAAAGTGTATAAGAAGCCAATGTTCTAGCAGACAACCAAGTCATACTGTCCTAAAAGCTAAGCAGGCGATTATGAGAAACAAAATGAAGTTCCACCCACATATGTGGATCACATTCCATGTTACCCGAGAAAAACCCCAATGGCAACAAAATAACAAACACCCGAATGACGGACCGCTGCTCCAAGTAGAATTCAGAAAATTGAACGGTACACTAGGTGCTCCTTTTAGAAAATTGTTTCATTCAAAATGATCCCGCAATAAAAAAAGAAGCGCACCAAGTTGGCCCTAACACCCACCCAAATTATCTATGCTTGATTCTCCATTTTCCAGCATCTGAAAAGTCTCGACTTTGGATAAAGAAATTGTTACAACTGGGCAGATCAGATCAGAAGGGGAGAGGAGAGAGGGGAGAGAAAATCAAGCTGCAACGAGATCAGGAGTCTCAGCTTCAATGGATATCAAGGCAGTGTGTACTTTATCCAACCAACCGTCCAGTCGATCACGCAAAGACTTGATTTGAGGAATTCCCAGAACTCTTGGCTGCACCCAGGACACATATACTGTTCCCTCAACTTGATCAATTATACCCTCTATAAGATGGACCTGTAGTAAAACATAGAGTTCAAACTGGTAAGACAGCATCATCTCAGGGATGCAAATTAGGTAGGAAAAAAGAAAGCCACCAGCCTAAAACAAATCACAGACGTCCTATTTTGCTTTTATATTCCTAGATTGTGCCATAACCAGAACCGAGGCTTAAAGTGGGTATCTAATGTATTCACCATCCAGGTAAATCCACGAGAATACACACAACCCATCAACCTGGGCAGCTGTCTAGTTAGGTCAAAGGGAAAACTCAGCCTCCACAATAACAGTAGGATTTCCCCCAAAAAAATGCAGCTTGAACCACTACAGCAATGAGAAACTATAGGTGAATCCAGCAAAGTTGAACTGTTTTTTTATTACTATTATTTTTCTTGTTAATATTGTCCTAATACAGAAATAAGAGAAGAAAAAAAAAGTGGCTCCATAAATCACAACCGGGTAACACCATAACGTCTCTCATCTTCAGGTATCAGTTTCATCTCTTATATAATTGGTGGATTTTACCTTTACCATCAGAATTAGGTTAAGTACTTACAGAGAGACTCTTCATAAGCAGATGTTCCACATCCTCAATGGAAAGTTTTGTCCGCTCAGCAATAACATTCAGTGGAATAGTTCGATCTTCCGAAGGACGGCTGCAGGCCCAAGAACAAATGAAGTTTGTAAACAACTTTGAGACTGCCCATATATATCACATGTAGAAGTGTATGAGAACATCATTTATACCTAAAGATAATTTCCATCAGGCAGAGGATGTTGATCTTCTCTAATAGCTTCTGCTCATTCTCAACTAATGCTGGTTGCGCCCTCAGGGCATTATTGTGTACACGGCATAATTCTTGATAGCGAACTAAATCACCAGCATTAAATGCCTGAAGAATATAGTAGAGCCACTCAACCTGAGTCCCCAGAAGACTCTTTATCTGTGAATGATATTTCAAGGTCAATTTTTGACAAAAGTAATGCAAATCTTAAAACAACTCCAGAATAAGTCATTTGAAAACAATCATAAATGAAATACCCAAATTTAATCCACCCTCATAAATTGCTCTTGAACAAAAGAATTCAAGTGACACAAAATTAATATGCATCATTTTATCCGCTTGCTCAACAATCAGCACTTATGTAGTTATAAAATGAAAGTCTTTTATACTGTCCATTACATGTAAAATTAAACTATTTTTCCAGACGAGACACATCTTTCAGTCATTGCCATCCCATCCAGATAAAACCCTTAGCATTACCCATATCTTGTATCTTTCAAAACTGCATTCCACTTTGTAATGACTTCCTAAACATCCAATCCCAGACACATGAATAGAAGGCACCTCATAGCAGGAAAGCCACTAGAATTGCATAGATTTAGTTTACTCAAATGCTAAATCTGATATGTAGGCACTGAAGCTAAAAAGGAAAAGCATTTTCATGAACAAATGGTTAACATAGCAAATGTGATAGCTCTTACATTCAATTATCATAGATATGTGCTGTTCGGATGTACTCAACAAAACTTGTGGGAGGGCAAAGAATTAAGAAAGAAGATGTTCTTACAATTGGATGAGCCAGCAGTTCACCAAAGTTGTAGATATTCTCCCCCAAAAGTGCAGAAAGAGATAGGTCAAATGCCAAATCCTGAAATACACAATTGAAAGGACATGCCAAATTCAAGTAATTACATAATATCAATAATTCAAACATCGAACATGAATGCATGCAGGGAAATAAATGCATATGGTCATAGTAATTTAATTTCTTTATATTCACAAACAACATTTAAACTCTGGAAACAAGAGATTACCAACAGGCACTCTTAACCTAACAAAGAAATATTAAACCTCCAAATCTAGCTATTCAGTGAGACATAAGTTCTTTCTATGTAAGGTTTGACCTTGTCATCTTAATATTCCGATAGATTCAGCAGCAAAATCGTGTACTAGATGTATCTCAAAACAAATAGCACTACAACATGCAAACAAAAGTGCAAACACTTGTGCTACTTCAGACTTAAACTATATTCCATTAATAATTTGGTTGCAGATGAAAAAAGACATGCCTCTGTAAAGTAATTCAATATTTTACTTTTGCAGGCAATAAGATGCTCCAATTATGGGGAAAAAGAAGTCCAGGAGTGATTATAATATAAAAATAGCATCAGACAATGTCTTCCCACATTGATATTCCTACATGCAACCTGATAAACTATTCATCATGAATGATACCACAAACAGAATTATACTAGCACATACCAGCTTAAATGAATCTGAAAGGGACTCCACTGATGTGTATGCAAGATATAGAAGAGCACTTTTGTAGAACTCGGCAAACTCCTGACGATACTTATGGTACTGAGAAGAAACCCAATAATAACTTGCATAAACAGATGGATCTATGTCAGTCATACTGTCCAGAGCACTCTTTCCATCTTCTAGAAGTTTCTTGCACTCTTTTTGGTCCCCTTGCTCAAGCTTGAACAAAGCTATTTGCATCTTAATATAAAGAATTGGCTCTTCAATCCGTTGCTGTCTTGTTGCTTGAAGTTTTTCAATGACCCCTTCCAGATAGCTGATTGCCGCTTCTTTCTCTGCATACTGCCTAGAAACTATCACAGCAAAGTGTGCAAGCTTGAGAAGGTTGATCTTGGTCTCAAAGTCGGTGATAAAATTGTGATATAACTGTATCAGAGCATCACCAGCCTGCATAAAATAATCGTTAATAGTCAAATTTCAAGTATTAATGTAACTAGATTGGAGAAGTGACAGAAACTGTAATAAAAACCGCAATATGTACTTCCTAGAGCTTCCCGTATTGAGAAATAAGCATGAAAAAACAATCTTCAATGCTTCCACATCCAGAAATATACAAAATAAGGAGATTGATACAAGGAGTAATGTGAATCAGAGAAAAAGAGTAAAGACATAATCATAGAAGTATGTTAAATCAACACCTTCCCTTTCTCTTGTTCTTTCCGGTTTACCTGTGTGACAAGTTCACCCTTTAGATCTTGTCATTCAATCTTTAATTCTGAGCAGTGAATAACATGCTCTAACACCCATACTACCCAACAAAAAGAAAAGAAAAGAAAGAAGAAGAAGCAGAGGCAGAGCTATTAGCCAAGCTCCTAAATCTAATTTCCAGTGCTGCAAGCACCAAGTTAATCTACCTCTTTCTTAGAACAGCTGCATAATATGATTCGCTTCAAGACATGAATGACTACATATCAAGCTTATCCATAGCCATCTATTCTCAATCCTTTCGACGAATAACAACAATACCATTAATCTTCATAGAAAGTTTCCAATTTCACCAAAACTATCAAAACCCTAACTGTCCAACATAAACCCTAATTCTTGAACAAAGACACCAAATTCCGAAACTGCAGAAGCTCAAAACTCGAAATCACAAAAAAAGCAGCAATTACATAAGCGATCTCTGTAGGAGATCTATCAAACCTAAATCGAGAAGAAATAAAAGAGGCAGGGAGAGATTTGGACCTGACAGACGGCGAGAGCAACGAACTGTTCAAGCTTGAGAGTGAGCTGGTGCCAGAGCTTCTTCTGGTAGAGATCTGCGAGGGTGTTGTACCAGTCAGCCAGCTCCGGATTGGCATTTCGCAGGGTCTCCAGGTACTGAAGAGCGGCCATGTTGCGGAGGAGAGAGGTTTCGTGCGCGTTAAGAGGTTCTTGAGAAGTTAAATTAAATCTGAACAACCCACCATCCTTTTGTCTTGCGCTCAAAGAAAAGAATATTAGAATTAATATTACTACTAATTGTAAACAAGACGACGGTCTTAGAAGGAAAATGTTAAATTGGTACAATTCGGTTTCAAATATTTAGAATACGAGCTATATTTATCAATTACAAAATTAGTTAAATATTGAGTAAAATTAAAAATAATTTAAAATAATTTTTATTTATTAAAATTTTTTAAAACATATTATAAAATTTAATTTATAAAAAGTGATTAGTTTAAAAAAATTGGCCATATTAATTAATTTTTAATAAAATATTAAACTAAATTAAACCAAAAATAAAAACTGAATAAAAAATTGGATAATTCACATTTTTTAAATGTTAAATCAGTAAAATTAGTCTAATTTTTAAAATATTAATATTTGTAAAATTAATTTAACCATTACATCAACTTTTTTTTAAAAAAAAACATTGATATTTATGGACTTAGTTTTTTTTTATTCGTGTTAAGTGTATTAAAATATCTTATAAACATCTTTATTTTAATAAATATTATTCTTATATGTATTATTCTTACTTTAGGGTGAGAGTACCATTAAAATTATCTCTAAAATTTAATTTATTTAATTTCTTAATTTGAACTAGCGAATGAGTTTTTTAAATATATTTACAAGTTTATTATTATTGTTATTATTATTGTCATTATTATTATTATATTTTTAAAAAATTAACTCAGACTTAATAAATAATTTTTTAATTATCAAAATGAAATGCTTTTTAAAATTGATTATTATTTTGTGGTTTAATGTTAAGGTTGTCGTTTTTCGTAACTTTATCTTACATAGGAGTTTAATAATTTAACTCTTCGTCAACTTACTTTTAAGATACGACATCGTTTTCAGCACTCTTCAAGACAAGTTGATATGATATCTTGACCTTGCGTGGATTATCCTTTTGCCCTCACTTCAGCTTCCAACTTCAATCTTGCTTAACCTTACAGCTTATGATCAAGAGTTAGACTTATTTGTATGTGCTTGTGAAGTCCTAGACTCTGCAGCTTCATTATGAGCCACTCCGCATGATACATGCTCTTCCCCCTATAAGCTGCAACTTTTTGCTAGTCATTCCCTCCAGGTAATTCTACTCTTTCTTGTATGCTTTTGGTCTATTAGCTGCTTTGATGAACTTGATGATCTGTTAGTAACCTCCATCTGTTTAAAGTGTTCAGATTGCATTTCGCATGTAGGTTGTGAGTGACTATAAATTGTCCTAATAGCTAGAGCTAGCTCATTCAAATCATTTTTGGTGAAAAATCTTCTATTCCTTTCAAGCCATATGCTATGCATTATGCTGGATAGAGCTAGTTTATTAATAATTCATTCCACTGCCTTTTCCTTCTATTTCTTGCGGTACCATTGAATTATCTCGTCCTATGTATAAGGAGGACTTGGATAATATAGATTTTGAATGGACGACCATATTTGAACTTACAAGTGGCGGGTGAACAAATTTTCAGTTGTTCCATCTCCTCTATTACAAAGCACACCTGTTGCCAACACTCTTGCGAATTTCTTTAAATGGACAAGAGTGTTTAGAGACTGCAAGAAAACAAAACAAAAAAATCTAAAAATAATTGGAACAAAGTAATAAAAAACAATATAGCACGTTAAGTGAAGCAAGAACAACATCTTCTCAATTTATCTTAGAGGACTGTTTTAGATAAGAACAACAAAAAAAAGTCTACTTTAGTTTAAATTAAAGTCAATAGGTTCGGTCTAAATTAATGAAGTTTATAGTCAAATTCAAACTTAAAAAACATATTCGAGTTTGTCTCGAACTTCTCTTAAAAACAAAACTGACTTTATTTTATTAATGTAACAAAGTGACATTATTTTGCATATAAAAAAACAAAATGCATTGAAACCCTTTGTAGAAATCTTTAAGAAAGGATCAATAAATATTAGTAAGTTTTCATAATTTTGTTGTTGGACCTATTTGATTCATTAAATACATCATTATTATATATTTTTTAGGATAATCTACTCCTTATTTTTGAAGTTTCAAATCTTTACTCTTTTTGAATAAGAATGTCTAAATGATAAGAAAATTTCTCTTGATGTAGATAATTCGTTATGACAAAAAAAGAAGAAGCTTAACGTTAAATAATATATTGAAATAAGAAAAATGAGTTCTATAAGATAAAAGATAATTTACTGTAAATAGAATTTAGATTCAAATTATGACAACCAGTAACAATAAGTCACCATAATGTACCGATTAGGCGGCAATCTTTGCTCCAATTGTTTTGAACCATTTTAACGATTGACTTGACCGATTGTAATTGGAAGTTGGGTTAGTCGAAAGCGTTATACAACATCAAAGTTTTTCTTACAACCACCTATCCCAAGTTTACATTCAACTTAGGATTGCTTAAAAAGCATGTTGCCCTAAAAATGTGCCGTTGATCTTTTTCTTTCTTTCTTCTAAATATTTCTTCCTTTTTGCTTGTATTAGGATATTCAAGCTCGTAGAAATATGTTTCTTGTGGTAGAAAGTTTGGATCTTTAATGACAAAGTGCTGGAGAAAGGTCAACATCAATTGATTCTTTAATGGGTTGAGTCATGTCATATCGAGTTAAGTCGAGAACTGAGCGATTTAGGTAATTAACTTGGGCTTGGACTCCAAACTTGATTGAACCTTGCTTATGAATGGTAACGGTTAAAAGTTTGAAACTTTGGCAACAAAGAGCCAAATAAGGATTAGGTAACGATCGATGATTTAATAGGTCAGGTTGGGTATAGTCAAGTCAGTTGGATGAAGTTAGGAGTTAGGTGGTTCAGGTTATCGGGTGGGTTTCAGGTTAGCATCAGTTAGGCTTGATTAGATTTTGAGTTAAATTTGAGGTGACATAAATTAAATTTAATTGCATTTTAAATTAAGTTTAGACTGAACTCGAGCAGCCTCATATATAATCTAACTTGATCTATTTTTAAGCCTAATTTTAGATGATGTCATGCCCTCAAGGTGTGCTGAAGGAAGATTAAGTTATTGAGCCTCCACGTAAGAAAAAATTACATAAAAAAAATGACATCATCTCAACTTACTTAGAAGAATGTTTTAGATGATATCGTGCCTTTAGAGTGTATTGATAAATGTTTAGATTGCCAAGCTTCTATGTAAGAGAAGATTGCAAAAATGATGTCTTTTAGGTTTGAAAGCATGAAAATTGTAAAAGTTTAAGATGTTAGAACGAAACTTTAAAAGGAAAAGGTTGATAATTGTCAAAAGTATAGGGTTTGAATTGGTTGATTTCTTGGTAAAAGAACTTCACATTTGAATCAAGTTGGACCGAGAGCCCAAATGAAATGGACTTAGCCCAAGAAAGGGAGAAGATTCGTATTATATTAGGTTTAGAAAACTAACAAGTCCAGTATCAATTCTTTATTCTTTACCAAGTGCATGCAATTATTTGAAGAGGCTGATTTGAACACTTCAAAATATTTCGTACAAGCAACAACAAGCATACACTTAACTAGCACAACATACTATGGCCTGTTACAATATTTTGTACAAGCATACATTTAACTAGCACAACACACTATGACGAGTTTTGGCAACAAAACTCACTTAACTTAGCTTTACTACTTAACCCCCTCCTTCCTTCTGCTATGTATACGTATTTGCTTTCCATGGTCAGAATATCTAACTTTTGGGATGTGCTTAATTTTCCAGTAGTCTTCCCCACCTCCTTCTTTAGTTGCGTACATTCTGTTCACTAAATCCTTGTGAGGATTTAGAACAACAAGAAATAGAAGCTTAGAAAGACGTTCGATTCCCAAGGGCACCATCTCTAGTATATCGCATTTACCAACTCATAGCGTTTCAAGATTTGGCATTGCACCCTTCTCATTTTCCACATTTCTTAATGTTCCTTCTGTAACCGCTACTACTAGATTCTTGAGCCTTTGAAACCCATCATTCTTAAAGTTCAAGGTCTCCCTTACGAACACACTATTGGTAATTTCAAGTTTGTCAAATTTGGCAGAACTTGAATGCACTCCACTACATTGTTCATTTCCCTTAATCCACGCACTCTTAGAGACAATATGGTTAAATTCCCAAGACAAGGTAACCATTGTTGCCCTTTCTCTTCCATCCATCCCTTCAAGTGTAATCGTTGAAGAAACTTCAGAGACCTAGTAGAAGAAGAAGATACAAAGCCTTCAAGGTCTATCATATCTGTTGTGGATACGATGAATAAGCTTCGGAGGTGGGAAAGTTGACTGATTGAAGAGCAAAGCCTCTTCTCATCTTCTCTTCTCAAGCTATTGATTCGTAGTTTCCTCAGTTGCTTGAGCATTCTTATGTCTTCTGTTGGGATAACTTTTTGATCTTTAAAACACAAGATCTTGATACACTTGTTATTTTGCAGATATAATATGATTGTAGAAAAGTAAAGAAACTGAATTTTACTTGGTTCGATTGTGTATCACTATCTACATCCAAGGTTCCCACTTGTTAATGGTGAAAATTTCACTAATGAAGAAGAAGGAGAAGAGAAATACAATACAGAGATGAGTGTATCCTCTACACTTATAAGAGCTTTTCCCAAAACTCTCCTAGTACCCACAGGTATACTCTGCACTCTTTGAATATTTTCTCTACTATCTTTTTTCACTCTCAACTACTTAATACAATGAATATTAAAGCTTGAAGTCCTCTAAATATGTTCTTCTTTGTATGATGCTTCCGCCTTGCTTTTATAGCTATTGGAGAAGATGAAGTCTTCGGATTAACTTATCTGTGTCAGCTCTTCTCCATGTGCCATCCACTCGAGTTATTAAAATCCTTACTTCTTCTGTTTGCGTTTTGTACTAGTATAGCTGCATTTTATAACTTCTAAGCATGTTAAACATAACAATGTATAAATCATAAGCTGCAAACGACTATGCTTTGAGCTAAGTTTAAGGCATGCACAAAACGACTTAGTATTGAGTTTTAACACTTCAGACATATAAGTAGACTTTTATCCCCACGTGTTTTAGACTTTAGCTTTAATCTTTAGCTTACAGATACTTCAAGAAGTTTTCTCCCCCGTCTCTCTTCGACATACCCTCAGACACCATCACACACTCATTTCTATTCTTCAATCTTTCATGTATTTATGTGGTATTTAAGTGGAGACTACTAGAGTATAAGTGATTTTATCACACTTTCCCTCCTACTCCATCAATCTTCGCTCAAATGAAAAACCCTAGAGAGATCTGGAAAAACCCAAAACCCTAATCTTCATCCCTTTTGTGAGATCTGTTGAATCTAACTTCGGAATCAAGGACCTTCCATGATTTGTAAGTATTCCCTATAAAAATTAAACTTCTTTTGTGTTAGTATTTTAGTACCGAAGTCAAATGGATTTTTCTCACCTTTTATTTTGTCCAAATTGAAGGTTCCCTTGGCGATTTGATCTCTGACATAATGCAATCGCACATCTATATACTTGGATAGTTCATGAAGGACTGAATCTCAACTCAGGTACCATGCACTTTGATTATCCTTATATAGTACTGGTGTTGATATTTCTGTGTTAATTTCCTTTAAAATTCCTGATAGCCATGCCAGTTCCTTTAGCCCTTCTATGATTGCATAATACTCTGCCTCTGTAGTTGATAAACTTACCACTAATTATTGTTGTGATTTCCAACTTATAGTGTTTGCTGATAGTGTAAATATATATGCTGAAATTGACTTCTTTGAGTCCTTATCTGTTGCATAATCAGCATCCACATACCCATATAGAGGCAGGTAATTGCTTTTGATTAGCTCCCTTTTAGAGAAGCATAATTCATAGTTCACTGTTCCAGATATATATCTGAGAACATTCTTGAGCCCTTGCCAGTGTTCTAAACCTGGATTGGCCATGAACTTACTTAGGATACTTATAACATAGGCTAGATTAGGCCTTGTGCATAGCATAAGGTACATCAAACTTCCAACACCTACATCATAGGGATAGTAAGCCATAGCTTTTTGTTCTTCTTTAGTCTTAGGACACTTGTTAGAAACCATCTGTAAGTGTGATCCTAAGGGTACTGAAGTAGGTTTAGCTTGTTCCATATTAAATTGAACTAGGATTTTCCTTATGTAATTCCTCGGAGCTAGCCACAGTTTTCCTTCCCTCCTATGTTTGATTATCTGCATTCCTGGAAGCTTCTGAGCTTCCCCTAGGCCTTTCATTTCAAAATGAGAGCACAATTCAGTCTTAACTTCTTGAATTTTATTCAAATTCTTCCCTGTGATGATGAGATCATCTACATAGACTAACATAAACACTACTTTAGTCATTTCTAGATCCTTGTAATATAGGCAGTAATCATATGAGGTTCTAATGAAGTTCATACTAGCAGTAACCTCATGGAACTTCTTGTTCCATTGTCTAGGAGCTTGCTTGAGCCCATATAGGGATTTTTGCAATAAGAAAATATAGTCTAGCTTATTTTTGTCCTCAAATCTGATTGGTTGCTTCATATATATAGTCTCCTCTAGCTTTCCATATAGGAAAGCTGTTTTAACATCCATTTGATGAATTTCCCAATCATATAAAGTTGCTAGGACTAGTATAAGCCTAATTGTCTTGAATCTGAGTACTGGAGAGAATATCTCCTTGTAGTCTATTCCTTCCTTCTGCCTAAATCCCTTAGCTACAAGCCTAGCTTTGTAAATTCTAGGTTCTGCTTCAGTTACTCCTTTTAATTTGAACAACCATTTATTCTCAATTAATTTGACTTTATAAGGTCTAGGGATTAAAGTCCAAGTCTTATTCTTCATTAATGAAGAATATTCTTTCTCATAAGCTTCTTTCCATTGTTTTGCATCTTTGCTTCTCATGGCTTCATCATATGTTTCTGGAGCCTTATTTTCTACATTTTCATCCATGAAACATGCAAATTCAACCAAGTCTAGTTTTGTATACCTTCTATTAGGAATTCTGATTATTGGTTGCCTATCCCTTGTGAGTTGATAGTCTTGTAGGTTTTCCTGAGTATCATCTAAGGTTGAGTGTGAAATTTCTCCTTCTCCTTCACCTTCTACCTCTTCTCTCCTTTCTTCATAATGTGTATTGCATTCTGAAGGTTCCACATTTTTTGATTGTGTGACACCACCTTCTTCAGGTTCTGGTGGTACATAGAATGGGGCTGAATGGGTCAGTGACCTTAGATTTTCCTGAATTTTGCTTTGGAGGTCAGAATTAGAGAAATCCTTGTTCAGTAGAGGGAATTCATCTTCCTTAAAGATGACATCTTTGCTAATGATTGTTTTGTAGGCTCCCTTTTGGAGTAGTAAGAGTTTATAATCATTTACACCTTCTAGATATCCTAAGAACACCCCTTTGACTACTCTAGGCTCTAATTTTTCCTCTTTTTGATGTGCATGGGCTACACATCTGAAAGTCATAAGGTGTGTGAGTTTCGACTTCTTACCACTCCAAATTTCCTGAGGAGTCTTGTAATCATTTGCAGAGATTGGGAGCCTATTAATTAAATAGGCTACTGTCCTAATTGTTTCCCCCATAAAGAATGAGAGCAACCCAAAGAAAGGAGCATGCATCTAGTCTTTTCTATGAGGGTTCTATTTAATCTTTAAGCTACTCTATTCTGTTGTGGAGTAGCTCTAATTGTTTTATGCCTTATGATACCATTCTTATTGTAGTATTCTTCAAATTCTTTGTTGCAATACTTCAATCCATTATCAGTCCTTAGGCATTTTAATTTCCTCCAGTTTGATTTTCCATAAGAGTATGTCACCTTATGAAAATCTCCAGAGCTTCAACCTTTCTCTTCATAGGGTAAACCCAACATTTTCTTAATTTATCATCAATTATGGACATGAAATACAAATTTCTTCCTGCTGTGGGGACTTGAGCTAGCCCCTAGGGATTACTGTGAGCATACTCCATGATCTCTATGGCTCTCTTAGCTCCCTTTTAAAATACTGACCTGTGGTGCTTTCCTGGCACATAGGATTCACAAAATTCTTACTTCTGTAGGCTTTCTTCATGGATTAGACCTTGCCTAGAGAGATGGAGTAGACTTTTGTTTCCATCATGACTCAACCTTGCATGCCATTGCTTGGTTGGTTCAAGATTTTCAATTTCTAAAATCTGATTTATTTCAGTTGAGCCTATAACATAGTATAGACCACCCCTATCCACTCCGCCAATGATGGCTTTCCCATCCCTTAGGATTTCTCTAAGTCCATCTTTTGACCTGATCTGAAAGCCTTGCTTATCAAACAAGCTTTTAGAAATCATATTTCACCTTAGTCCAGGCACAAATCTGACATTGCTTAGGATCCTTCTTTTTCCATCAAACATATTAATGGAAACACTTCCTATGCCCTCTATCCTTTGCTGCCCAGAATATACCATTTTAACCTTGGCAGTGACTGGTTCAAATGTTGTGAACCAGTCCCTGTGAGGAGTGACATGCATAGTGCAACCTGAGTCAAAAATCCACTCTCTACTAAGGTCCTCACTATCCTCAGTCATAGCTAGAATTTCATCTCAACTAGAATCTTCAGGTTTTTCAACATTTCCTGAAATTCCACTTTCAACTGCCTTATCCCTCTTCTTTGTCCTACAATTCCTTGCAAAATGTCCCTCCTTATCACAATAAAAGCATTTTCTCCCTTTTCCCTTTTTCTTCTTTTCTTCACCTTCTTTAAAGTGTTTTTCTTTCCCACTTCCCTTCTGCCACTTTCCTTTCTTGCTATTTTTCTTATGAGTTTTCTTTTCATGGTTATTCTCTACAAACATCACTTCAGCCTCTTTCTTAAAAGGATTAACTTCAACTATTTCTTCCATTAGAGAATCTAAAACCCTCTTTACAGTAAGTGATTCTCCACTAGTATGCTTAGTTACCTTCTTGAATTCATTAAATTCAGAAGGTAATGCCTTTAGGATTACTACAATTTGATGTTCCTTTGAAATGTTCTCATCTGTAGCTACTAAATCTTGAACTAACTTAAAGATGTAGTCTAGGTTATCATCTAAGGAGACTGATGTGTTCATCTTGTAGTTAGCAAGATTGTGAAGAAATGTCATCTTATTAGGAAGACACTTCTTGGCATACAATTCATCAAGCTTTATTCAAAGATTTTGTGCAGTGTTACAATTATGCACTTTTCTTATCACTGTTGATGATAAGTGAAGCATTAACTTACAATGTGCAAGTCTTTGCATCTTTAGCTTTTTTATAGGATCAGTCTCTAGGTCATACTGATCATTTATAGCACCATAACAGTCATATGACTCAAGAAGAGCTTGCATCTGGAGTTTCCAAATGGTAAAGTCTTCTTTACCAGAAAAAACATCAATTTCCTTGCCTACCATGATTACTGTAGTGTAAAGAATCTTAAAGAATTTACTTACTGACTATTCTTTGATGATTCTTGATGCTTGGAGAGTCCAAGAAATGCCCCAGGAAGTCTTGAATGCTCTTATACCACTTCTGTTGGGATAACTTTGCTTTACTGTTGATCTTTAAAACACAAGATCTTGATAAACTTGTTATTTTGCAGATGTAATATGATTGTAGAAAAGTAAAGAGACTGAATTTTACTTGGTTCGATAGTGTATCACTATCTACATCCAAGGTTCTTACTTGTTGTGGTGAAAATTTCACTAATGAAGAAGAAAGAGAAGAGAAATACAATACAGAGATGAGTGTATCCTCTACACTTGCAAGAGCTTTCCCTAAAACTCTCCTAGTACCCACAGGTGTACTCTAGCACTCTCTGAATATTTTCTCTACTCTCTTTTTTCATTCTCAACTATGAATACAATGAACATTAAAGCTTGAAGTTCTCTGAATGTGTTCTTCTTTGTCTGATGCTTCTGCCTTGCTTTTATAGCTGCTGGAGAAGATGAAGTCTTCAGATCAACTTGTCTGTGCCAGCTCTTCTCCATGTGCCATCCATGTGAGTTATTAAAATCCTTACTCCTTCTGTCTGCGTTTTGTACTAGTGTAGCCGCGTTTTATAACTTCTAAGCATGTTAAACATAACAATGTATAAAATTATAAGTTGCAAACGATTGTACTTTGAGCTAAGTTTAAGACATGTACAAAAAGACTTAGTATTGAGTTTTAACACTTCAGACATGTAAGTAGACTTGTCATCACGTGTTTTAGACTTTAGCTTTAATCTTCAGCTCACAGATATTTCGATAAGTTTTCTCCCCCTTCTCTCTTCGACGTAGCCTCAGACACCATCACACACTCATTTCTGTTTCTCAATCTTTCATGTATTTCTGTGGTATTGGAATGGAGATTGCTGGAGTATGAATGATTTTATCACTATCTTCAATCATCCACCCATTGCTTACATCTATCCAGCATAGCTTAGTATGAGTGATTTTATCACATCTTCAATCATCCACCCATTGCTTACATCCATCCAGCAGAGCTTCTGTAGAGACTCCATACCTCCAATCCCTTTTATTCCTTTAGCACCCAAACTCAATACACGATAACGCAGTCGGTGAAGTTTTACAATGGTTTTGGGCAGCTCTTTGACAGATGTTCCTTTTGAGATATAAGGTTTCCAAGTTTGGAAGGTCGTCTCCAATGGAAGATGGAAGAGTTTCCACATTTGCACCTCTCAAACTTAAATACCTTAAACCGTGAAGTTTCGACACCCACCTTGACAATCCTCCCAAGTTAATCACTCTGTCCGCATCCAACACCTTCAGTTGGCTTCCGGCAATGAATTCAGTTGCTTTTGGAAGATCATCAAAACCAAAATAAAGTATAGATCGAAGTCTGAGGTTGTACGCCTTTGCATTTTCCGGTGAGGTATTGTGAACTGAAAGTCGTCGAGCTGATTTCTGATCAACCCACCTACTTTCTTCATTGCAAACCACTGCAAAGTTCTAATCACGTGCATTGGAAAGAAGTACTTCTCGCAGGATATCATGGAAGCGATAGCAATGGATTCTATCGTCGAAGTTCCTAAAATTCACTTGAATCAAACTTCTGTACAATAGCTCATTCAAGTAGCTTTCACCCACTTCTTCTAATGTTCTTCTTTGTTTCTCTTCCAGAAATCCTTCTGATATCCACAACCCGATAAATTTCGTGGGCTTTATATCGTAATCTTCAGGAAACATGCATGTATATAACAAGCAAGCTTTGAGGTAGAAAGGCAAATCATAATAACTCATCAACAATATTCTTGTCACGTTGTTTTGCTCTAATTCATCACCAAGACTACGCTCCACCAAATCCCACCCCGCCATAGTCTTGTCCTTTGTTGCCAACAAGCCGCAGATGGTGACGATTGCAATAGGTAGTCCGTTGCACTTTTGTAGGATTCGTTCGGAGACATCCTTCAAATGAGAAGGGCACTCATCTTTCCAAAATGTTCTCCTATCAAATAGCATCCGAGAATCCTCTGGGGGCAAGGGCTCCAAAGTATAAACTTCGCAATTGAATTCCATCTGAGAAGTGGACGCAACTTTTGCATTGCGGGTCGTTATTATGACACGACTGCCATTGTCGTGTTTGGGCAGAGCATATTTGATTTGGTCCCACGCATCTGTGGTCCACACATCGTCGAGAACGAGCAGAAACCTTGTCGCTTGAAGAAGGATTTTGACAGTTACTTTCAGTTCATGGACATCCCTCTTCCCCAGTCCTCCATCTGTTGATTCTTTTCTTTCTTTACAGACTCCTGATATGATCTTCTTCAAGAGTTCCTCCAGATTAAATGATTGCGAAACATCAACCTAGACACGGGTATCGAAATGATTCTTAACTTCCATATCATCGTACACCTTTTTAACAAGGGTCGTCTTCCCCAAACCGCCCATTCCTACAACTGACAAGACTCTTATCGCCGAGTCGCCTTGCCTGAGACGCTGTTTCAATTCTGCTTTGGGACTTTGAATGCTAACTAGGTCAGTTTCTTCTAACAGGAGTGAATCTGCTCGACGTTCCTGCCAACTGATCTCTCTGATACTGGAGCCTGGGGCAGGTTCTGCAAGATCAATTTTGTATTTGTGTCGTGCATCAGCAATGCTTAGAACTCTGGATTTGATGCCTTGTATTTTGTAAGCAACTTGATGTCGACAATGGAGTTTCTTTATACATCTAGTGAGCTTGGAAATGAGATTATAACATTTAACAGGTGAATTGCGTTGGACACAAAGCTGGAACTCGTCAAGAACATCCTCCATGTCAAAGACGACGTCTCTGACTTGCTTCACCCATGATTTGAGTTGAGGATCATCTCTTTTTTCCATTACCTCCTCTGCCCTCAAGAATGCTCTCATTTGTTCCAGTTCATCTTTAACAAATACAAGTTGGTCTTTAACACCTCTTACTAGCTTCGTCTCTTCCTCGACCATGGTCCCGATCTTGCTGACTAAGTATGCAACAACACTCTCTGCCATTGCTTTGTAATTGCTAGTTGTTGAACAAGTGAATAATGTGTGTTATGCGCACGGCCATAGTTGATGCATGCCTTACATCTTTTAAAGACCAGATAAGTGAAGTTGAAGAATAGAAGAATAAAGGATGAACAAAAGTAAAGAAAAGGATGATCTTTAGCTGTATCAAGTTAGGTATACAATAGAGTAAATTCAAGCTAAAGAATGTAGTACCAACAATGGGTGATGAGAAGAATGCCATACCTCGGTAGATATCACCAGCAATCTTGTTCAAATCTTAAGTTTTAAAACCTTTGATTTTGGCCCATTTATTAGAGTCATCATCACTGACATTATATTCCATCTTCATCACCATCAATAATCAGATCTAGAAAATGTTGGAAAAATCGGTTAATTTTTTCTTCTAAGATAACAATTAGTGAAGTGAACCGATTCGGTAATACCTAAGAAAGACCGTCAAACGGACTCCTAAGACAGTATTACCATTCTACGTAAAATCCCAGGAAAGGGCGGAGGGGTCACAAATGGTCTCACTTAAAAACCGGTCTCCTAGGTAGAAATTATGTGCACGGTGTATTTATCACAACCTAACCCGTGTACATATATAAATAATAAATACACCCAAATAAATTAAGCACAACACTACAAATATACCCGACAAATAATATTGAATACTATAAATGCAGAATAAATACAAGAGATAAGGAAAGAACACATCCGAAAATTGATAACGGAGTTCGGCCAATTTTGCCTACTCTCCGAACACCACTTAAGACAGCCTACTCTTATTAAGAAGAGAATACTAAATTTGATATGTGTACAAATTTTGAGTATTTATCAAAATTTAAGATGCATATAGAATAGGAGGGGAGGAGTTCTTTTATAACTTGAAAAACTCCTCCCATTCTCATTTCTTCCCAATATGGGATAGAAATTGAGCCACCAAAGTAACATCACTCACTTTTTTTAGCAAGCAAATTTGTCCCAAGTTATCTTGTGCTCTGACATATATTCGTGAACTGCATGTCATCACCGTTGCAGTTAAAAAATGGAGGCACTACTTGCTTTGTCACCATTTCATCGTCCTTACTGATCATCACAACCTAAAGGAACTGATGCGTCAAGCCATTCTCACACCAAAACAGCAAGCTTACTTGGTTAAACTTATCGGCTACAATTTTGAAATACAATATAAAAAGGGTACTGCAAATAAGGTAGCAGATGCACTCCTGTGCATTCATGATGATGCGACGTACTATAGTCTTTCCATCCCTAATTATCTAATCCTAGATCAGTTGCGGGCTAAACTTTCATAAGATTAAGAGTCGCAATGCCTTATTCGCACTATCCAACTTCAACCGCATTTAGCGCCTGTTTGGTTCAGCTTTTGGAGGCTTCAAAAGTACTTTTTTTTCACTGCAAAAGCTATTTTAAGGAAAAAAAAATGAGTGTTTGACTGTAACTTCAAAAGCATTTTTGAAGTAGAAATAGAATTTTTAAAAGCTAAAATACAACTTTTTTAAAAGCTAAAATTTAGAACTTTTCAGAAAAGCCCCAAATTTTAGCTTTTTCGGGTAGACCAAATTTGCGTCACTTACGCAAATATCATTGTGACTCTTCTGTTTCTTTTCTTTCGATTATTCTATTTTGTGGTTGTTCTCATACGCTTGGACTGTTCTCGTACGTCTTCTCAAGATCAACTCACAGGTATGTAATTGATTGAATATCCTCCTCCTTCATAATGCAGATGTTTTTGGTATACTTTTTATGGAATTTCTCGAATACCCTTCTCCTTCAAAACGCAGACGTTGTGAAGGTCTATGTCTGCGTTGTTAATGTAGAAATGTCTACGTTCAACGCAGACGAAAATGCAGACAATGTCTACGTTGTAGAAACATCTGCGTGAAATGAAGACAACGTTCGTCTGTGTTGAAACGCAAACCACGTCTACGTAAATGCAAACCTTTTCAAGGCCATACGTGGTTTGCGTTAAACGCAAACCTTTTTTCAAGGCTATAACAATTTCATATGATTGTCTGATTCATTTAAATATTTGCTAATCACAATGCCTATTAGAGAGTGTTGGAGGTGGGATAGCAAGAAAATGACGGGCGATAACAAATTACAATATTTTCTGCCATTTTAGTCTCTACCGTCCAGGCACATAGTGAGAC
>JAOQMP010000001.1:18199959-18226929 GCA_027563575.1 Erythroxylum pedicellare
AATGTATACAAGCAAAAAGGCTAGAAAAAAAAAGACTTTCAAATCTCATAAGTATACGGCGAGGATAGGAGGATTTCAGAAAGGAAAAATGGTGTGTCCTAAGTTTGCAAACATCCCTTTTATTTATAGATGATGAAACCCAAGCTTTTGTCCAAATTCTTCTAACCTGCAGCCATAAATTGTTGACAAAATTTGAAGAGGCCAAAATAGAAAACGGTGGCCATAATTGTTGAATCCATGCAACCAACTGTAGCGATAGTTGACATTTGGAAGGGCTAAGACATATGCACATGCAACAAATAATGCCAACCTAACCAGTACCGTACGGAATGACTACGTAGTAACACCCAATACTTATGCAAACATCATAAATTCAAAAAACAAAGTATGAAATAACAAAATTATATTACCAAGTGAGTTGTTGAATTTCAATTTATTAATTTATTAAATTATGTATTAACAATACGTAATTTACAAATTATTAAATATAATCAGTGATTTAATCGGATAATATTGGTTAAGATGTTAAAAAATAAAATAGAAACAAAATTATAATAATACTAGGTTAATCTTCTAATTTGAATGTTGTGTAATTGTACAGTGTCTTGTAATTTTGGAGTTAGGCCACATGTTGATCTTGTAGTAGTTTAAATATCGATGGACCAAAAGACACGAATAACATAAAACTGTTAGGAGTGATAATATCAAAACAATGACGTTTTTTTTTTTCAATTACAATATGCAGTACTTTTAAAATCGAGTCAATTTAGTTAATTTTATAGTGAAAATTTTGAATTAAATATTTTTTAGTTCAATTTTTAATTTTTTGATTTGATCTAATTTAACAATTTTTATTATTAAAAATGGATCATTTTAGTAATTAATTAACAAATTTTAATTTTATAATTATTTAGTAGCCTATTTTAATTAAATTTTAAAATTTTCTTTTATTAAATATTTAATTAATTTTATATTAAAATTAATTTTTATTATCTTATTAATTTAACCTTAGATCCATTTCGAAAACATACAAATGCAGCCAAATGTCTGAATCTTGAGAATTACAAGAATGTGTCAGGTAAGGTGGTATCCCATCCCATCAAGCTTGCTTAGCCTGGGGTACAAGTACAACTACTAGGGCGATTAGTTTAAGAATTTAATAAATTAACTGCTAGAATGCACCTGAAAAGCGCAACCCAACCGAACAGACGCGCCAACTTTTTCTTTAGCCAACTCTTTCTCTCTCGCTAAATTGTGCGATTCTTGAGCGCACATTTCGGAGATCTGAAGAAAGGAAGCAGAAAATGAGTCGCTACCACAACGATCCTAACCCCTTCGATGAAGATGAAGTTAATCCTTTCTCGGTATTCCCTCAGATCTGCTTCTATTTTTAGATACTGGATTCAAGTTTAGCGGCTGTCATGTTCCTTAGGGGAGGGAGTAGGATAGGTATTCATCTGGATCTGTACATTGCTGTTTTTGGATTTTCGTGTCTGTTAATTGGTAAACTAAATAATCTATTGTAATTGAGAATTATAGGTTGCGTGATTTTGCATTAAAAAGGAATTTAAAAAGATAAACTAAGTTTTATTGAGTTAAGTAATTCAAATATCCAATGGATAAAATAGTCCTCGTATTCGTAATGATGTTGAGTTATTGAAGACTTTGGTTTCTATTAGTGAAGTAAGAGTAATTCTACGTCTCTGGACCTGAATTCGAACAATTTTAACTGTTATGGCTGCTTTGTACACGTAACCGGAAGAACTCCAATCTTGAATTCCAGACGAGTGTGTTAACGTCCTGATTCGTTGTTTCTGTAAACTTCTTACAATACGTGTTCCCAGAGGAAATTCTTGCTTTAAGAAGCCAGACACTAGTATTTTGCTGTTTTCTTATTGCAGATTATTTCTGTTTGCACTCAATCGTCTTTAAATTTTTATAATTTGAAAAATAAATTGGGAATTAATGAAAAAGAGGAAGTAAGTTAGCACTTTGGCACTTGATTGGTATGTGCTTGGCACACAAGGAGCTGTTAAGTCGGTGTGCATGCTTGATGAGTCAACTTGTGCATGCATTTCGAACTCTTACCAGGTGCACAAGGCTGTTAAAAGTCGTGCACAATGAAACTTTTAGGGAAGAATATGTAACTTACAAATTTACAGAAGTGATGCCCAAGTCTTTCACAAAACTTGAAATTTGGCGCCAGCACTTGGCACATGCACTTCAAGGCACAGGATGTAGTTTGGGCACGCACAAGGAGTAGTTGAGGAGGAAAGGACTTAAAGGGCTGGCGTAGACTCCAGGAAGCTGACAAGGTTCGTCCTCATGCTGTGATAGCCAAAGTAATTGGAGAAGACTTTTTTGGAGGTATCTGGTATCAGCATACAATGTCTAATAAAGCAAAGATGAACACGCACAAGGATATTGGCATCAAGTTGGATTTGGCTCCAGACGGAGAGTTTATCTGAGACTAGTGCTGGTTATGAAATGTACATGTGACATAAAATCCCAGGCTGTCAAAAGTGTTCACCAGAATTAACTTGGGCAGCAGTTGTGAAGCGTGTGTGTGCAGGAGAGAAAGCAGAACATTTGAACTCAAAAATGCAAGCACAAAAGGGTCTAGAGAAAAAAACTTGGAAAAGAAGAAAACATGGAATTGAGAATGTGGTGTGTAACTAGATACCCAGAAACCAACATGGACATGGTGAAGAGTGGGACACCGCTTAACAAGTAGGACACCACTATCGTTAAGCTATCTTTCTCAAAAAAACTACTAATTGAGTTGCTATGTTAAATAACAGTCTCTTCAGTTGTATATAAATAGGAGTTACAACACTTAGCTAGAAAACTAAATGCAAAAATAATTTCACATGGGCTTATATTCTTGTTTTTACCACTTAGGCTTGTTTTTCTCTTTACTTTCTTCTTATTAATTCAAATCCCAGTTGTATCTTAATTTGCCTTTGATTTGCACTCTTTATGTGCCTGCAAGAGGTAGAACCCTTCTTAAGGAGTTCTCCTTTCGAAATTGTTTGTAACAACTTCAAATCTTAATTGAAGCCCCTGCTGCTTTATAACGAACAAAAAAAAAAAAAGTGATTTAGTTGCAGTTGGTGTGATGACTTAGTTGTACTCATGACAGAATGGCTCTTCAGTTCCTGGATCAAGGGCACGCATGCCTCCCCTGGGATCCCAGCCTTTTGGGTTGGGACACAATGATGCAACTGTGGACATTCCACTTGATACGATGAATGTAATGACATTTAAAAAGTCTATTTGTTTTTCCTTGTGTAGATCAGCTTAGGATATATTTTACCTGATGCATCATGCAGGATTCGAAGAAAAAGGTGAGAGAGCTTGCTAATTGGGAAGCAGAGCTTAAAAGAAAGGAACAGGTTAGTCTGGACTTGTATGATTTAAATGCATTTTGTTATTGGATTGGGGTTTTTGAAAATAGGATCTCTTTGCCTTCTGTGGAGCATAAATTTTGGATATGTTTCTACGACAACATTTGAATAATTATTTGATGATGGCTTGTGACACATGTATGGGGAATAATAACTATTGGCTTTGTTATGTATAGGAAATCAAAAGGAGAGAAGATGCTGTTTCTAAAGGTTAGAATCGAGATGGCAACCCACAGCATTTTGTACTTTAGACTTGTAAGTGGTTTACATTCTGAGTCTGTAACTAACTGTTTTACTTCCAATTTCACTATCAGCTGGTGTCCCTGTAGATGATAGAAATTGGCCTCCTTTCTTTCCTTTAATCCATCATGATATAGCAAATGAAATACCTATTCATGCCCAGAAGCTACAATATTTGGCTTTTGCCAGTTGGCTAGGTACTGGAGTTCTTCCTGTTCTTCTTTCAATCTAATCTACATGGCGTTTTTGTTTCTTTTGCATTTTAATTAATTGGAAATTATTATGCTCTCTGGTATCTGTAAATGCCAAAGGAGTCTCAGATGATACTGAATATTTGGCAGAGAAAACGACTGCTGCAACTTGGCAGGTCTAATAATGAGAGGGCCAACTATGGATATAGAAGTTCTCAAAGCTCTTGTCGCTGACTTCTAAGTTGGGATGTGCAGTCGGATTTTTTTGTCTACTTTCTTCTAATGTAAATTTTTTTAAAAGAGAAAAAAGAAAATTCTCTAATTAGTATTTAAGGCATCGATCTACGTTTGTGTTGTAAGTACTGTGTCTGACAGAAAAGGTTATTAACAATGATACAGTTCTTATTAACTTAAATGCTAATACTTGGCGGCAAACGACTGATCTTCTTTCTGTGACACTTGCAGGTATAGTGTTCTGTCTTTCATATAATGTACTTGCTGTAATGGTCTGCTGGATTAAAGGTGGAGGTGGGTATTCTATTTCCAATTTTAATAGTGTATGGGTCATAAGTTTTATGTTCAAGGACAAAGGTTTATCACTATCTGAAAAACCTGAGTACATGTAGGACCCAAGATATTTCTCCTATCAACAATATATGCTCTGCTTGGATGCCCTCTTTCATATGTGCTATGGTATAGGCCCCTATATCGAGCAATGAGGCAAGTATCATGACCCTGTCTCTTTCTATTTTATGACACAGCATTTGTTAAGCTCGTTTTATCTTGTCCAAGTGCTTTTTTCATCTTGATAAAAGTAATGCGAGTAAAGTCAATGTGCTTGGCGTGCTTGGCTTAGCTTCAGACATCTGTTTGAAAGTTGTACAATGAATTCTCGTTTGAACTTGCAGGACGGATAGTGCATTAAAATTTGGCTGGTTTTTCTTGTTCTACATGGTGAGTTTGTCCATCTTCTGTCAATGGATGGTTCATTTTCTTCTTGTTGTTGATCATTTTCTGGCAATTATTGATAAAATGCTCAAATGCAGCTTCATATTGCATTCTCTGTATTTGCTGCAATTGCTCCACCTGTCGTTTTCCACGGGAAGTCCTTGGCGTAAGTGCATAGGGTCTCAATTTCAATTTGATACCGCTGAGGACATTATGGAGAATTGATTGATTATTGTGTTTCTCACGTAAAGTAAAATGTGGTGGCATGTTTCAGCTCTAATTTCCCATATTTTCGGCTGCAGGGGCATTCTTCCGGCAATTGATGTCATTTCTGATAGCGTGTTGGTTGGGGTAAGTTCTGTAGTGTTGTCATTTCCCCCAAAGATTTGCTTTTTGTCTTAACAACTTTAAGGAAACCACCTGACAACAGTAGCAAATAGTGCCTATTAGTTCATTTTGTAATGTAGAAATTCATTTTGTAATGTTTTTCTACATATATCTGTTGTTTGCATCTAAGAGTTCTTTATAATAATCTCAAATTAAAATTGCTACTTCTGAATCGAGGTTTGTTTAGTTTACATTTCATTGTAAGTGCTTCTACAAAAGTGCATCCACTCCCTGAAGAAATTTAGTGCATTATTTTCCTTAGTAGAAATTCCTTTTAAATGCTTTCTTTGACACCATTGGCATAAAGATCTTTTCTTGTTCATCAAATGTTGGACTAAGTGTTTTTCTTCGCACTTGCTAACTAATTGCAGACGTAGTACTTGTATATTTCCTACATATGCAAAATGGTGGATTCTTAGTTCACTTAATGACAATTGTGGAGACAAGTTAATGTGGTTTTCTGTGTTTATGGACATGTAGTGAAAGAATAATTTTTTTAGGGTCCAAGAATGAGCTAAGATCTAGTATTGCTTTCGTTGGCTGATTTAGGTAAATCAAAATGTAGAGAACGGAACATGAAAATATAACTGATCTTCTACTGAAGTATAGAACATGCCACTGAATAAATAATCAAGAACAAAAATACTAAGTTACGATAATATATACACAGTGAATCTAATACTCGTTTGTCATGACAAGAGAACATCACTGGATAAATGATTAAGAATAAAGATACCAATTGATACTACTTTGTATGCCGTGAATCTAATGATATCACATGATTTTCTTCTAGTCAATGTGATTGATTTTCATGTCCAACTAAGGCTCGTTTGTCTTGCAGATTTTCTACTTTTTAGGTTTCGGCTTTTTTTGTTTGGAGTCACTTCTTAGCTTGTGGGTTCTTCAGGTGATTGCTAATGCTTCTTAATGTTTTCATTATTATGCTATTATCATTCGTGTGAATACCCAAAATCAACAAAGTCCAAGTTGATCGGATTTCAGACTGGGCCTGGATTTGGGAGAGTCAGCCCGGCCCCATCTGAACCAGTTTGGACCTAAAAACCTTCGTTTTGTTTAATGGCTGAAGAATCACGTGGCCGAAACAAAGTTGTTTTATTAAGTTTTAACAAAATGACGTTCAGGTTTCGGGTCCGACTGGGTTCATTGCCATGTATAGGTATAGGGTGTGAACGTTTGCAGTCATTACTATCTAAGGTGCCCCAAGATGTTAGATACCTGAATTGGAACAGAAAGAAAATACTAGGAGTAACTTTTTCACAAATTGAAAGAGTTTTTAACTTTGTTGTAGACTATTTTTAGCTGCAAAACATTTTATATGGTATCTATCGTCAAAATTCTGCTACTAGCATTGTCGAATTTGCTAGTTGATTTCACATGTTTCTAGCTATTGCAGATCTCTGACTTGCTTGGTTTCTTTGGGTTGTGCAGAAAATTTATATGTACTTCAGAGGGCATAAATGATATCCTCGAGGGGAGTTGGGGTAAACCTGAATCAGATTTTGCCTTGGCCTTGCTACTTTGTTTGGGGTTTTAGTATATTCTTCACGTGTCTTCCTTCCGTATATGCTTTTTCTCTTTGTCGTTTATGGTGATAAAATTAGTTCATGTATTGACGCTAGTACTTTGGCTGTTTCTACCCAAATAATATTCTGAGCTTGAAGACGGCAAATATATATATATATATAAATTCTTTTTGGATAGTTGGATCTGAAGATTGGTTCAACAGCATGGCTCATCGAGTGGTTAAAACTGTAAGGAAACACTTCTATGATTTTATTTTAAGATTAGTTTATTATCTTGAAAATTTTACATTACTGAATTAGAATAAGCATATATTTTTACCCTAATACTATCGCAAAACAAGACCACGTTACATCTATCGAAAATGGTCTCATTTAGGAATTAAGGTTGTCTAATAGCAGCCCACATCAGATCATATGATTAAGGGAAATTTTAATTTATTGTTGATAATATGATGACAACTATCGTCGCACTAGAAGAGAACTTGCCTTTCTAATCATACCGGACAGCACCATCTAATTAATTCCCTCAAGCAAGTGTTAAAAGAAATGCTTGTGTTGATCTATCATTAGAAATAGAATTTAAAAAATTATCGTTTAAAAAACTCAAAAAAATTTGAATTATTTGGTTCAATTTTTAATTTTGATTTATTTTAATAATTTTTGTTGTTAAAAATAGATCAATCCATTAATTAATAAGTCAAATTTTGTAAATTAATAAATTCTTCTAAATTAAAATTAATTAAATAATTTTTTATTTAATAATTTTTTAATTAAATTTTTAATAAATAAGAATAATTCTTAATCATATTTTAAAATTTTAATTTTATTTAATCTTTAAATTTAAAACATTTTATTTTATTTTTTAAATATTGGAAAAGAAGTTTAGCAATTTGCTACACAAACTTATGAACCCCGAAAATTTTCGCGGCAAAAGACCATATTATAAGTGATAAGGAAGGGATTTCAAGAAGCCCACAAACTCGTACGATATCAGAGTCCACAGATTGAATGGGCAAGAAACAGGTCCCATATCTTCTTCTTTCACTCCACACCCCAAACCCCTCATCCTCAACTATACACTATCTGAATGCCACGTGTCCTTCTGAATATCCAAACTGCAACAAATAATCACCAAGCAAGTCTCCATGCCCCTTCCTATCCCAAACTCATCAACAATTCCATGAATTAAAATAACTGTCTATTCTACCTCTACACTAGCTTAAGAGAGATGGGGGGAATTGGTAGTTAAATGACAACTTCGCCCATGATTCCTTGGTTTAATACCCATCCAATCACGTCCATTTCTGCATTAATATTATCTCCAAGTTTGTCCAAACCAAGGGTAGTCACAGAAACCCATAAGCAAGAAGCGTAAGACACATAAGACAAAGGACACGGAGTCACTTCCTGCCCTACACACTGCCATCTGTTTTTCTTCAACCCTTTCCTTTCCTTTTCTCTGATGGAAAGCCATCCACACAACACTTTGTACTGAAACGAAAACAAATTGCACAAAAAGTTTTGTGCTTTGAAAGCCTCCTCCTCTTCTTCTTCTTCCCAAGGCAACATCCCCCTCTGCTTCTGAGAAAGAATGGCTGCTACTGTTTGCACAGTCTACACAACCCAGTCCCTCAATTCAGCATGCTCTATCTCAACACCATCGAAGACCCACTTGGGCTTTACTCAGAGGCATGTAGTGTTCTTTAACAGTAGTGGGAAGAAGACCAACAGGAGATGTGGTAAAAGTGTCATAACATGCGCTGGAGATACTGTGGTGATTGGTCTAGCAGCAGACTCTGGGTGTGGTAAGAGTACCTTCATGAGGAGGTTGACAAGTGTTTTTGGCGGCGCCGCAGAGCCACCAAAAGGTGGCAACCCAGACTCAAACACACTCATAAGTGACACAACCACTGTCATCTGCTTGGATGATTATCACTCACTTGATAGGACTGGGAGGAAGGAAAAGGGTGTGACTGCTCTTGACCCAAGAGCTAACGACTTTGATCTCATGTATGAACAAGTTAAGGCTATTAAGGATGGAATTGCTGTTGAGAAGCCTATTTACAATCATGTGACTGGTCTTTTGGATCCTCCTGAGCTCATCAAGCCTCCTAAGATCCTTGTCATTGAAGGTCTGCATCCAATGTAAGTACAACAGTTCATCTCTCTCTCTAGTCTCTACCATAGACGTGCTTGTGAAACCTTGAAATTATCTATGCATGTTTTCCTTTTCGTCTTGTTGTTTTAAACTTTCCTTTTCCTATTAAAGAAACAACACTTTTTCCCTTGTTTCAGTAAAAATATTATACTAAAGATTCCACGAACTTGATACTTTTCGTTTCTGCCGATAAAAGGATGTTAACTCTACAACATCAAATCTTATTTCTGTTTCTTTGCTGAAGCTGTTTTAGACATTGAGATTCTCAAATCTTTTTTAAGAGTTGATGCTGACAGTTTCATGTACTATATGCTTGTTGACCCACGAATGTTCATGGGTCATCGGAAATGTAAGAAGAGCTGCTCGATAGTTTGTGAAGTGGAAACGAAACAAGCCAAACGCTTATAGTAGACATTGTTAAAGCAAGCTCTTGAACTCAGTTGCAAGTTTGAGTCTTTAGAGGCTTTTGGTCCCTAAGAAAAATACTTACATTAATGAATCGCCACTTCAGTTCTACAGTAATGTTTTACGAATCCACTAATTCCACTGACCAAAACATGTAGGTTTGATGAGCGAGTAAGAAAACTGTTGGACTTTAGCATTTACTTGGACATCAGCAATGAAGTTAAGTTTGCATGGAAGATTCAGGTTTGCCCCTCCCGCAGATTTTATAGAAGTCTTTCATAGTGATATACTTTAGGTTTTGTGAACTAACCGTCTGAACGAATAAATGCAGCGAGATATGGCAGAGAGAGGACACAGTCTTGAAAGCATTAAAGCTAGCATTGAAGCTCGCAAGCCAGATTTTGATGCTTATATTGGTATCATTCTAATAATCGCCTCTTCATAAACTCTGAAGTGGATTGATATTAATAGCATTGTTTCTTCCAGATGAAGGGTTCCTCATTAACTTCATATGGATTCTTGTGTTGTTTATGACAATGGTGTGTGACATAGTTATGCTTCTTCATGTATGACCTGGTTACAGATCCACAAAAGCAATATGCTGATGCTGTTATAGAAGTTCTGCCAACCCAGCTCATTCCAGATGACAATGAGGGGAAGATCCTGAGAGTTAAGTTGATAATGAAAGAAGGGGTTCAGTTCTTTAGCCCTGTTTATCTGTTTGATGAAGGCTCTACCATCTCATGGATACCATGTGGAAGGAAGCTTACTTGTTCATACCCAGGCATCAAGTTCTACTATGGACCCGATACTTACTATGGACATGAGGTATCTGCTTAAAACTTCTGAACATGAATCTTTATTGATCTGCATTACAAGCCAAGTGAAAAGTGTTTCTGAGTTAATGCACTGAACAAGTCTGGACTTCCTCTTTTCTTGGCACCCCCAGGAAAAGTAAAACAAATTCTACTCAAAAGTTTTTATTTTCTTTCTTGTGTTTCAATACCAGGTGTCTGTTTTAGAGATGGATGGACAGTTTGATAGATTAGATGAGCTGATCTATGTTGAAAGCCACTTGAGCAACATCTCAACCAAATTCTATGGAGAAGTGACCCAACAAATGTTAAAGCATGCTGATTTCCCTGGAAGTAACAATGGAACAGGTCTCTTCCAAACGATCGTAGGATTGAAAATAAGGGATCTTTTTGAGCAAATTGTTGCCAGCAAGGTCAAGACCCCAGTAGAAGCCACAAAAGCCTAAAATATTAAACTGCCTTAATCAAAAGCCCCATCCTTTCTGTTCTTAGGTAATCCCCCATAAGAATGAAATCTATTCCATGTTGAAATACTGTGGAGTATCTGTATAATGTAGAGAATGAAAAGCAAAGATGATATTGCAGTTGAGAATTTTTATAAAAGAATGGATCTTCACCACCAAATTTCGATTCTTATGCTACAACTACTACTTTTCTTGCAACAACCCCCTCATTAACATCCTTTGATTTCTTTTCTGACAGTTACAAATTGTTTGCTGGAAAAAGAATGATTTAAGCACGAGTCTTTAACTTGGCGTGCGTGATTATGGATTAACTTGTATGCAAAAATGCCTCATGAGTGTCGATCTGCTTGAAGCCAGAAAGAATAACAACCGTCAAGTGTTTATACTGATTTTTCTAAGTTAAACCGTCGTCGTCACTAGTAAATCAGAAAAGTAAAATAAAAGAACATGAATTATTATAATTACCATTCCCAATGCATCAACAACAAAATTAGTTGAGGCTAGTGGAGCTGTAATCAAAAACTGGTTAATGCATTCATCATGAACTAAAGATCATTAACTCCTCAAAATAATACAGAGAAAGCTAGCAAACTAACGGGATGCTTACAAGACAGTAAACACCCTTCATGGTAATAGGAATCTCCATCCATGGTTCATACTAGAAACTGGTTCCAGACATTTGGTAAGCACTAGAAACACTATATCTACAAACTAGAAAAGAGACATACGTACAACACACCAATAATTACATTTCACCGGATGATGGGAGTTAAACTTGAAATTTATACACCATCTCTCCACATCTTTTACTTGATTGTCACAAACTTGTTGGTGCCATGTCTAGCCCAGTGTTCTTTCAAGTCAACTGACTGGGATAGATCATAACCTTCCACTGCCAATTTCAATAGAAGTTTCGAATATGCCCCGTTGCTCATCTTCCTCCCAGCCATACGAGCTCCAGGCCTTGTAGAGCTCATGGGAAGGGGGTATTCTGAAATGCTAATAGTGCAGCACGAGGATTGCCATCCGCCAGCACCCCACTTATAGCAATTTCTAGCCACACCTGTGCAAGAACAATATGGAGTAGGCACCCCAGAGAAATCAAATTTTGCTTGGTCAATATCGATATTTAGATTCTTTTTCTCCCGTTTTGCTTCAGGAATGATCCGTCCCTTAGTCTTTTTGGAAGATTGCTTTTTTGGTTGCTTAGGTCTCAAAGGATCGACAGGAACTTTATTAGAAGCCTTCAAGGAGGACTTCTGTTTCTTTGCCTTTGGAGGTATAGTCACTGAGTTGTTATTATTTGCAGGCTCAGTCGTTGCAGTAACAGATCGAAGAGGTTGGACAGAAAGACTTGGCTGTGGATTAAATTGAGTTCCTGAAGGTGGCCTTGGATGGTTTTTTGGAGCAGATAAGAAGCTTCCCGGATAGAACCAGGTAAAGTGGGATACAGATGCCCCCGAACTAGCTTCTAGTGGCAGATGGTTTCTATTGGAATATGTCCCCATCTTCCTGCAGAACTATTTAATCGACGCCTCGGCACCAGTTGTAAGTCAGGATCAGGAAACTGTTTTTAAAAAATCAAAATTCCATCATTCAATTGCCTTTCACTCTATATCATCAATCAAGTACCTAAGACAAATGCAATATCGATACATAAATTCAACCCAGTAACTGGCCCAAGGATGACGCCTAATTTGCAAAGTTCTGAGATTCTAAAAAGTAAAATAAACCAACATTAATATATAGGATAACTTCCTGTTGAAAATAGAAATGTCCCCATGTTCAGGATTTGAGTGGAAAAGTCTAAACCCGTTAGGTTAAATTCAATTTTGAGAAGAAATTGATATAGTTATGGCACAATGGATCGAAGAAAACTCATGCAACTGTATTTTCTAATGCATACTTATATTACACACTGAACCTACAACTGCATTTATAAACCTCCATCAGTAAATTGATTAAAGATATTAAAGCATCCTAAGAAAAGAAAAATGGACATCAATGAACACACAAGTTGTTAGAAGATGATTAGAACTTGTCTTTAGTAACTATCACACATAATAATTACAAAAGCACCCATGAAAAATGTGTAAAATAACAAGACTTGACCCTTCTGTGAAAGAAAAAGCTGCCATTCTAACCCAACAGCCCCCTTCCTCCCCAACTCTAGGGTCTCCAACCAATCACCCAACAGACACAGCCACCCGTTCAAACCTCATAAATAGCCATCCATTCACTAGAAATTCCACGAGAGAATCATGAAATTGAGGGTCAAACCTCATTAATTTGTTAATGGCTAAAATCACCTACAAAGAACAAAACTTTCAAACAGTAGCAACATACATGATATAAACCCAATCCATTGCTGGAAAATACTAAAAGGAAGTGGAAAATTAGCCAGTTCAATCAACTGACTTCACCCAACATAAGAGTTGGACATTCACTGGAAACAAGATGGTTGAGTATAAAGAATAACACCATAGCACTAACAGCAAAAATGCAGACTGTCTCCAGCTTCCACCAAACAGATCAAACTCATAACAAAACCTATAATCCGAAAACCAATTAAAACCCACTAAAAGAAATCCACCTATCGCTTCAAAAATCACTACGACAAACTCTACACCAAAGCACAATATACTAGCCCAACACCATGAACTACGCGAAAAAAAAAAAGAAGGAAATACATCAAAAAAGACAACCTTTAAAACGAAACAAAACAATTTACACAAAAGAAAGAATTTTTAGGATAACAGGAGCTTACAAGCTTGGAAGATCTATGCAAGGCTTCCGCTTTTTCTTCCGGAAAACTGTTTTTAGTAACTGAGAGTGTTTATTAGTTCCAAGTTATGGAACCAAACTAAGATAGCAAGTAGTGTCTACTGTCTAGTCTCTCTCACCTATGCTCGCATTTAGAGCACTAGCTGCTCATATCTCAAAGAAGAAGTTTAGTTAATAATGTTTTATCGAATCTCGAAAACTTGCGTTGCCTTACTCTCCTTCACTTGCCTCTTCTCTCGTACGAACCACGCTCCGATCATCAGTTCATGAGTTAAAAGATATTCTTATTGTTTAAAAATTACTTAAATCGAAGTCGGAAAAAAAAAAAAAAAGAAATTTCACTTAGTTTTAATTATTTATTTTAATAGACTTCTTCCTAAAATTAGGTTTATTTAACATCCAGTTTTATTTAAAACAATTTAACAAGATTCAATTTTAACATTTTAAATATTATAAAATATTTTTAAATAATTAATAACAATAACAACAAGTAAAAACTTTCATTAAAATGTGGAGTTGGCATTTAAATAATATCACGTAACTTTTCCTTTAACTAATAGAGAGGTTCTTTCGGAATTTGACAAATGAATAATTGTTATTAACATAGATCAATAATTATTTCAGTATTTACTTCCAATGTGTTTCGGTGAGTGGTCCTTAGATTAAAACATCTCTAATCTTATATTTCATTTTATTTATTATAATCTTTGTACATACATCTCTTTATTTTAGAATTCAGCCCACAATTGCCAACAAGCTTTGTCTAACCACCGGAACAGAGCAAATTACAGAGCCAAATATACCAGTAAGAGCATATGCTATGGCACAAAAAGGAAGTGCCTCCGGTTCTTTTGCTGACAGTGCTGCTGTTCCAAGTCCATGAGCACTGCAAATCAAGAGGATTGAACGCTACTATGGTTAGAAACTTTGGGTTCAAGACAAGAACAAGCATTATAGCACTAGGTAGTTTAACTGTTCTTGGGAAATAGAAATTGCAAGTGCTGTTATCTAACTGCATATTGGATACCAATGTGAACATTTTGAATAGCAAGAATCATCCATTATTATCACTTCCAAAGCAATCTCAAACTTAATCTCATGCTCAAGCTCGAGGAAGGTTGAATTAGGATCTTGCTCTATCACTTCATTTAACTGTAAGAAACAATTAATACCTGGAAGCAGTTGCTATCCCCCGAGCAATAGGATCTCGAAACTTTAACTTATCAAGTGTTGCTTGCACAAAATTTGCTCCAATAAGACCGGTTACTACAACTACGGCAGCAGTGACAGATGCATTGGCACCTACAGGGAAAATTCTTGGCTTAGTATCTCTAGAGTTGGCACTAAACCAGTAGGCATACATATAATATAGAACAGATCACTATACCTTCAAAGAATGAGACTATACTGAGGGCTAGTGCTACAGTAATGCATCTGGGCAGAATAGATATAGTCAAGACTGGTTCTAGCCCGACAAGACGTCCAATAAGAGCAGTAGAGTACAATGAGAATAAGGTTGATAAGATGACAGATGTGAAAATCTCAGCTGCATGTCTTTTAACAAGCTGCATGATCAGGAACTAAATAGTTTAGATCAGTCTGATGATAAAACGCTCGTCAAACTAGAATGGGCTTAATTGTGGTATGACTAAGCTTCAACATAGCCAAGCAGGATAAATGGAAGAGTCAGCTAAACTAACAAATCAAGAATGAAACAGCAGCTATAGAAACTCAGTAACTGAGTGAGTAATGTGCAGAAAAACAGCTGTAGCTGAGACTCCACTGATCATCTGTCATGATTCATTTGTACTTTATTGGTAGTTAGTTCCTCCCTCTTGTGATTTCCACCAAGGAAATACAGATTATTTCAGTCAAGTTGCTATGCTTTTTCCTCGTCTTTACAATACTATCCACTGTAATTCTTTACCTTCTGCTGTGTTCTTCTTAGTCTTGCTTTTCTCTTTTGGAATTCTGTTACCCTCCACTTGAATGCATCAGAGTGTAGAGTATAATGCAAGAAAATATTGATTCTTGATATTTTTCCACAGTGTTTTCCCCAAACTAATTTTCGCTGGGAAATAAGAAGCTTCTTAAATAGTTCTAACTGTAAGTAAAAAGGAACCAATTTGTCCAAAAACTTATCAAAGCAGTGATTGATAATTCCAATCGTTATAAACTGCAAAAATTTCTACCTTTGAAGGTGATAATTGTTATTACCTTTCTCTGTTTGAACATTGAGAAGGCAAATGAAAGAATAACAGATCCCAGAAATCCCATTAGCACATCACCAGCTCCAGGATTAGATGATGCTTTTGTCAGATAATACCCTGTTCAGATAACATTCAGAGAAACATTAACATATATACAAACTAAGATGTAAGTAGACTAAATATATAAAGTAAGATGTAAGTAAACTAAGTACGAAGCAGCATACTATGAAATAATCTTGATGAAGAAATTTGTCTGCAAATAGACAGTGAAATGGGAGAGACAGAGAGTTTGCTACTAACAAAAGACATTCTTTTTATATACACGAATTCATTAGATAATTAGCAACTAGGAAAAAAGATCTTTCCATATGCAAGAACTTGGCCCATGATCCTCAGTCCTTCGATTTGAAGATATCTGCAGTACATGATACTAGCTTCTGGTCATCTAGAGCATCATGTTTGAATTCTTAGACAATAAAGAAAAAATCATGACAACTCCAAGATCAACCAATAATACTTTTTTAATATTAATACAGTTTGAAGGTTTATCCACATTGTGATACTTCCACAATCCCCGGATGTTATGTCATATTTTGTTCTGTACAATTCTTGATCAAGAGCCAAAACATGTGTTTGTGGGTAATGTCCCTAAAAACTACACTCACCAAAGAGCTATATGGCTCCTCCAGTTCCCACTGCTTCGCCTCTATAATTTCTTAGTATAAGGAACAAGTTGTTGACTAAAATGTTAAGGTGGTACCTAGAACAGGATCGAGTCCCGATCGTGAAAGATAACCAAAGGCTAATGCAGCCAAGTCTGCTGACAAAGCACAGCAAATAATAGGATGGAAAACTTTCTTCAGATTAGAAGGAAACCTGGAAACCAGAAAATACAACAAACTTGAGGGCAATAGACAAATAAAAATGCAAGTAGTTACAAATGAAAACAGCATTCCTATCAATGTCAATGCGCATCGAGCTTATGGGGACATTAGCATTTTACCTGGAACCAACCATGTAACCCAACACAGTGGATGCCAATAAGAATGGTAGGCATGTTCGAGCACTTGTCCCTAGTGAAGTTGGGTACAATAATGCTGCAACAAATGATATAACAAAGATTCCACTCCATGTTAAAACTTCCACCGGAGAAAATGGGGACGGTTTGGTCATTGGCTCAGCATCCATCATTTCTGTTTTTACAAGTTTTCTTACAGCAATGGCAGCAAATCCTGCCACGCAAAGTGAGGCAAGCCAGCCTCCAGCTGCGCAAAGTTCACAGATAGTTATAACTGAGCATATGCACTTAACTCTATCTCTATCTCTCTCAACGCATGCACACTCAAACTAGGAGAGAAACAAGCATGACAATATCCATAATCACTTGAAGAGTTATCATACCGCAACTACAGTTGGGTAATGTTATTGAATGCTTAATATTGTTAGATATGAATTTGCAATGATAAAATGATATTAACAATCAAACTACAATAAAGCATGGTAAACTGGAATCTTTTCTTTTACCAATTATGAAGCAAATCTTGATTCCTGAAGCTGCAGGGATATCCTTAACAGAAAGTGGCAATATAACCAACGATGGAACGTAGAACAAGGGAAGCCATCTCTGAATGAATAAAAGGGCTGGCTCGAAGAAGTTCATCAAACTTGTAGCAGCGGCGGGAATTGTAGTGTCAAGAATCATTAGAACTGAGAATATGCAGAACATGCCAAATAGCGCACTTGGGAACTTAATAGCAGCAGCCACAAATGCCTTTTTCAACAATTTATCCATTGCAAGGATAATTCCAAGAGAAACAAGCAAATGAAGAACTCCGATCACCTAGCATGATCATCTAAAGACTAGATAGGTATCCAAACAATGAAAAACATCTAAACGATTTTTAAAAGAACAAATTTTTGAACAAACAAACAAAAAACCATAGACGGATTTGGTACGTACAGTTTGAGACAGAGAGGAAGAATTAGTGGTGCCATCTGTGCTCATAGATTTCAACAAAGTCGTTCGAGCAGAGCGAGTTTCTGGAGAACGCATTTCCAAGAATCTCGAATTAGGCTCAAAACCTCTGATGTGTATTAAAGACCTCTGCGAACTGGAATGGTTTTGTGAGTTTTGGCCACCATTAAATGCAAGAACTGATTTGTTTAGATGAGTTCTATCCACTGACAAAAGTGGCTTGTAAGTCACTTGCTGTGAGTTGTGTTGACTTCTGATGGTACAAAAATATTGAGGTGTAGCTAAAGGAGTAGCCATAGAGAAGCTATCATATACAGAAATTTGTGTGGGCAGTAGCTAAAGGAATAGCCATAGAGAAGCTATCATACAGAAATTTGTGTGGGGGAGAAGACGGAGAAGAAGTAATTTCAAATTCCTGGTGGGGTCTTGATAGTTTTGTATGGACATAAAATAACGCCGGATTCTCCGGAGATGAGATTCATTTGCTCTATTTATTCTCCTCCTCTTAAAATGCTTTTCTGGACGGTCACTAAGAGGATTTCACCCGAGAATTTTGAAAGACAGTTACTTTTCATTCTGGTACCGGATAGTGAAATGATCCCGATCTAGTATCAACTAATACCTGTTTTCTGAGGTTTGATTCATAGTTGGTCGTCTCTAGCATTCATGTCCTGTCTTGTTTTCTTTGGGTACAAAGATTTAATCTCATTTATTTACCCACATGTTCAGAAGAAACAGACTATTCCTCCTCTTTCTCAATGGGATATTAACTCCTTTTTCTCATCGACAACAAGGCCTGGGACCTGAAAGGGATGGAGAGTGCGAGATTAAGTTGCTTTTACACTCAAAATGCCTGGTCTTTCAGAAGAGACAGACTATTCCTCCTCTTTCTCAAAGGGAAATTATTTCGTTTTTAACTCCTTTCTATTATCGACATCAAGGCCTGGGACCTGAAAGGGATGGAGCGTACGAGATTAAGTTGCTTTTACACTCAAAACGCCTGGTATTTCAACTGTAAGGTTTACAATCATTTTTGGTGACCATGTATATTTATCAAACTTGCGGATTTCCTGCTGAATGGTTTTATAATTACACAATGAGGGAAATTTTGAATCCTCTAACATTTAAGCGTCTCCTGCTAGATTCTAACCAAGGAATTTCCCTGGCAATCAAACGAAGCACCAGTGGGATTACAAGCATGTTGCAAGTACCGAAAACTGATGAGATTTACATTTCGAAACCCATAATTACAGATGGAAGATACACAACAAGTTAGCAGTGCTAAGTAGACAAAAAGAATAGGAAGAAAGTGGAGTTAGCAGCACTTCTATGGAGAGTAACGGTTATTCTCATAATGGTATGCATAATGAGTTGGTGAAGGTGTTTCATAGATGTAATCAGGATGGAATGCTGAATACTGGAGATGCCGAGGAAGAGGGGGATCGTAGGCTTGATGAGTTGGAGAGTAAGAATGATGATAGATATGCTGTGGTGGGGAAGAAGGATGATCGACATGATGTGGAGGAGATGGAGAGCTGACTTCTCTTGTTGATTCGATAGTAACATGTGCTTTGTGTTTGTCGAGTCTGACCTCAACTAACTCCTCTTCCTCGAACGAATGGAAAATTGGGTGCAAATAAGCATCTGCCAAGCATGCCTTCAAATTTATCTCATGTTCTGCAGTCTGATCTAATATGTCTTTTTCCATTGCTTCCTATAAAAGTACCAAAAGAACCATTAAAGCAAACATCCACACACGCAAGCAGCTCTGATGTAAACATAATTTGACTGCATAAAGATTGCAAAATACCTCAAGTGGGTACTTTCTGAATGCAGGCTCGAACCGATTCTGGCAGTACTTGTGGAAGGCTATTGTCAATATTGGTAATACAACTAGAAATGGAGTGGAGTTAGCAGCTTTTTTGGTACTGAGCAGACCCATCAATAGAAGCTGAGAAATCAATAAGCCTCCCATTATCCGGCTATGCACATGGGGCCAGAATGCAGCGGCACTCTCGTACTTCTGATTGTACACATTAATAATCTGCAAAGTTAAGCAATTAGTGGCATATAGCAGATCAGAATAAGTAACTCTATGATGGGTTTTTAAACAGTATCCAATGTCAATTAATTTCCTTACAGGTTTTTAAACAGCATCCAATGTCAACTGAACTTGCAAGTCGTGATTAATATACAATGGAAGATGGAAAAGTAGGACCAGCATGGAGAATAAACTGACCTGGTGACGGTAAACCAAGTAGGCAAATGCGAAGAAGACCACTATAAAAGGAAGCAGGATAGGAGTGACCACAGAATAGACAATCCCCAAAAGGAAGTATAGCTGGAGACTAGGGAGAGTCTCAGGGAAGTCCACACTACCAGGGTCCATTGCCTTCTCCCTATCTCTAGCAGTCTTTACCAAAAACACATTCTTAAGATGAAATATGACCAAAGGCTTCAATCGAAGAATCTCGCCAGCTATACCAGCCCATCCATCAACCATTATGTATGTAATGAAAAAGGTGGCTTTCATTGGTATTGAGACCCCAATTGTTCTTGGAATCCTGCAATGAATGGATGCATCATAGATTATGATTGGTACTCAACAGAATAATTCTGTGGATGACAAGTATCAATTTCCTTAGATTAGGTAATTCAAGACCTATAAACTAAGAGACAAGCTACTCATTAGGGACCTTAGATAAAATTGCCTCATAGATGCTAAGTGACTGTCATTGCTCATGCCAAGTCTACTTTTCAATCAGAAAATCAAGATCTACATACTAGGATTTTTTCATGTCAAATGCTCTTTTCGATTATTAGGGGATCATAATATATGCTATTATCAGGATTTTATGCTTGTCATGTGCAAAGAGGTTAATGATTCTTGTATATTCTTCAATTAGAAAACTGAAAATGAGAAGAATATGAGAAGGCTGGAGAATCTCATGCAATGATAATTTAAATAATAATAATATCATGCAATGATGCTCCAATAAGCATGTTCATTTACTATGTCTTGCTTTTCATCACTTAAAAGAGCACATAAAACACCTCAGAAAAATGTGCAACAATCAATCAAGACTTTCTTAAAATGCACACCCATTAGATTTTAAGACAGTGAGATGGACTAGTAAGAACAGCAGTCCGACAATAAGAATAAATAAACAAATATGCGTCATATCCATGCATTCAAATGATAGCAGGCAATCAAGCAGCTAGAGTTTTTGGAATGGTTCCTCAAGAATTTTAGAAATAATTTAGAAGCCAGAAAAAGAACATTTATGAAGATTTACTTTGCATCTAAACCCTATGCAGGATCTTTTATATTATCGTGGTGGAGCCAATTAGCAACAATAGCCTCTAAAGCATCAATGAAGGACATATGATTTATCAATTGAAGACTCCAAACAATAAACATGCTTTCAAAAAAAATAGTTAGCAAAAGTTGGTACAATCTAGAAGTTGAGTTTCACCTGAAGTTCTATCAGGGGATATAAATGACTTGGTGGATGAATATAATGGATATTGCAATAGAAAACCAGCCTAAGAATACACCTACTATCTACAAAAAGAGTAAATAACAATATATCAAGCCATTTGGGAATAGAATATTACTGAGTCGGTGACTGATGAAGGAAGGCATCAAGCTGCTCAAAAGCTGTTCCAGTTATTATACTCCCCAAAAACACATTCACCAACATAAAGTAATAATATTTGGCTGCTGCTTTCCGTTCTAGAGTTGAATGTGCAATATATCCCTCAAATTTCGACATGATCATCAATATTGTTGGTAGAATATACAAAAATATTTTCAGAGCTAGACCAGGAAGGAAACCCTGTAGGAATGACTTGATGAATTTCCTGCATTACCAGTGAACTCAGGGTAACAAGTAGAATTAAAATAGCTAAAGTTCGCATGCAGACATGCATTTTCAATCAATCTGACATTCACTACTGTACAAAGCATTTAGTAAACCATGCAACAACCAAATACACACACTACGGTAACCAAATTCAAACTTCATTATTGTACAAAAAAAAGGCAAGCAATATGACCAAATAAACCTAAGTAAGCAATAAGTCAACTGCATTTTCTAAATTGCAATGAAGCATAGAAATCTCAAATTCCAAGAAACAAGGACAAAAATATTCTGTAGAATACTATCGAACGAATTAAATAAGCAAATAAAAATAAAAAGTAACACATTGTAAATATTGTCACCAGAGACTAAAACAACAAACAACAGGATTTGTTTACTTACAACTCTATTACTGGTCTGAGGAAAGGGGCCACCTTTTCAAGTCCCTCCAAATTTGCAAGGGATTGCACAAAAGCAATGGGTATCATGTAAAAGAAAACCAAAGCAAATACTGATACAGATATAATAAGTTTCCGGATGGTCAATGAAACGAATGGAATAGCCAAGTTACGCCAATAGATATCACGAGGCTCTGGGGCCCAATTTGTCAACCATAATGTAGGGTTCTTGCTTTGTTGAGTCTGTGCACAAACAGCGGCCCCCCAACGTGAATTAAATGAAACAAAAGCAACTGGCAAAGTGGATTTTGAGTCTTTGATAATTTTCTCACGTTCTGATGCCATCTGAAATAAAAAAGCAAAAGATACATGCATTAGAAAACAAAAGAAAATTTAAAATAGTCAAAATCAGTCTACACAAATAATTATACTACTGTTACCTAGTTAATATATGATAAGAATAGCAACTGGAATGACTATCATGAAGTACTTACTCTTTTTTCCAATTCCTTTATTTGATGCTTGTAATAGTCAATAGAATCAACTCTTTCACCAAAGAGCCCACAAAATCCTGTCTGAAAATGAAGAAGTTTGAAGCATAAATCAAATGACCCAAATAGCGTGTAAGATTCTGAGACAATGATACAAGTAATGGAAGTATGTGCAGATTGATGCTTTATTCAGATAAAAAATTACAGTTTTTCAAATTTCTTTTGTACAATTTAGCTTTCATCCAACTGCCTGTTTAGTGTAATGTTTTGCAAATATAGGATATTCTGTCAATTTTCAGATTTTATGTATTAGCCAGTAAAGTTTAGTCCAAAGACAGATATCGAGCACAAGTGATCAGTTATCTTGTGCACAGGGAATGGGCAATGCACCCCACTTTACATGAACTTATGAGCACTTATTCATATACTGTAAGCAATCCAACAGATCTAAACTTAGTTTAGTAGATAGAAGCTACCTTTCGAGTAGGTCTTTTGTCTGGATGCCTCTCAAACTTATGCTGGTTATAGTCAAGCCAATTTTGGAGCCTATCTCTTCTCCTCACAAACTTTGCGAACTTGTTTGCATTATAGACTGCCTGGGAAAAATATCAATTTTTGTTCATACTTTTGGATCATATACTAGTTTTCACACAGAATGCTAGAAAATTGTAGAATAGATAAATCATATTAGCTGTACCTGCTGACAGAGGTAGGTATTTGGGTGGTTTTTCTTGAAAAACTGCTCGACAGTGTCTGATGTTGACTGACCAGAAACACGCGGCACATTTCTGACTACTACCTGGAAAAGTTATGAACAGATTAAGAACAACATCAAGAGAAGTCCTTGAAGCCATGTAGCTTCATGATCCATTTTCCAGGACTTAGACGACAGAAACCATACCGAAAACAAATATGAAACCAAAGTTTTGTACTGTGAGATTAGAAGTTGAATTATACAATAAGATCATGAAAACGAAAAATGAAGATATTAAATTTGCTCTGTTAATATCCAAAAGCGGGGAATTAAAATTTAGATAGTAGTTGTTTTCGGTCAAATTGGTAATATTGCTGAAATGCTCAACTCACAGTGAACTGCTCAGCAAGCCTGCGTTGTGAAGCCAAGAAACGCAATCTCATTAATGCCACATTGTCATATTCCTTATAGAGCATGAAGCAAGTCCATATGGTGAACAAGTATTGGAGTCCTATGTGAACAAAAAATCTGCAATTGACCAAGACAGATGGCATGAAGTTTGTTGAGACTATTTCTGCTTTAACAAAAGTTGTTACTTTACATATGCACTCTGCTCACAAAGAAATAGACTTACCTTATAGATTTCGGACGAACATTTGATATTGAGAGCTTGTCGATATTACTCACAACCAATTCTTTCCTTAAAAAGAACAGTGTTCCACTTGAGACATTCACTGGAATGAGTATAAGAAGTGCTACAACCGTAATCGGTATAAAAATCTTTAACCTGCAAGAAATGCAGAAAAACCAGTTGGCAGAACATTGATCGGTATTAAACCTTGCATTATCAAAGAGCAGGACAATATAAAACCTTTTCCACCCTATTCCTTGAGGTTGGAAATGTGGATCTCAATTTTACAATGTTTATCATCAACTATTTTGCATCATAATGCTTGATCATTGTTAGCGAGTTCACACACATTAATTTCCCAAGGAAGAGTTCGACCCAGTGTGTAAATTATAATAGGATCACTTATACTACAGATTCTAGTGTTTCATGTTTCTTCATTTAATGTGCCAGTACATCCATCCAGGTTTTGAATCCAATATCTGGAAATTTATTGCGACATTAGGGATGACATTCAACCACTCTCAAATTCGAGGTAAGATTTGTTCGAACCATATTATAACTCCAAACTTTGGACCGCAACGTTGGACTGTTTATCGAGATATTATTATATTGTTAAATCAAGTACTGTCCGAATCTTTACCTAGAAACTGATAAGCTGCATATTTCTGACATACAAGCAGGCAACAGACTTCATAAACTAAATGCAAAATTTACATCACTAGTGGGAGTATTTCTGGTGACATAAAACTCGGTGAATTTCAGATAACAGGTTCTCCCTACATAGTATACAATCTCCTCGACAAAGAAACACCAAGTAGCAACAGGGATTCAGAAATGTGATTGTTAAATGGTCTTCTACTATGCAACCCAAAAAAACAAAAACAAAAAGCAAAAGGAGAAAACGACGTAAACTAAAAAACCCTGTAGTTAGCTCAACTGTGAGTCCCCGGTAAAACAGCAGCACGAAAGTCCAAATTTCTACCAAAGACCTCAACTTTCACCTCTCGCGCCCAGGAAAAAAAAAAGGGTATTGCATGAACTTAAAAAACAAAAGACTCTTACTCAAAAAGAAGAAGGAAAAGAGAGATTACCCAAGAGAGTAAATCCTTAAAAAGGCAGCAGAGTCAAGACCAGCATGGTTAATAATCTCAGACTCGCTCATCTTCAGGGCCTGAGGCATCCAGTTCAAAAAAGAGAGGTAAGTCCTGAAATTTAGGTTCACAAACTTGCCCACAAAAGTGCCACCCCTCCTTGGACTGCTTCTTTCTCCACTAATGTACCACTTGGGAAAGTAAACTCTATCATTGAAGGGTTGGATTCTTAGAATGGCAAAAGCTAGCAAGAAGGCAAAAGCAGTGAGGATGTTAATCAAAGCTGAGACCCCAATGTCCTGAAGAGTAGCCATTGGAGAGAAGGGGGTGAAGAATGGAGAAGGGAAATATGCAGACTAAGGATGGCTATGAAAATGAAGGGTTTGGGGAGGAGAGGAGGAGTTACAGACAGATAAGGAAAGGAAAGGAAAGGAAAAGGAGACGGTGATGCAAACGTTGAATGGAAATAACAGAAAGGAAAGAATATAATCTTTTAAGTACTCATTTCCACGACTTTAAACATACTTTAGTTTTTTTGTGAAAAGAAAGAGCAAGTTTTGAAGCAGTTGAGTTGAGTTACCCTTTTGTTCTGGCTGGACGCCTTATCTAGTTAAAAGGTTGTCCGATGCATGCTGCTGTTGTGTGCTGCTCTGGTTTTTCTAACTCAATATCCCATTAAGATTTTGTTTTTTTCATTATCTTCACGTGCATGTGAGGCATTAGCGGAATCAATCATGTGAAAAGTCTTTTGCATTTGGTTGTTATTGTCTGCTAATGGGTCTCTTTCTGTCTTTTGATTGCGTTATTTATGGTAGGACTGTCATTCTCGATTTCTATTTTGTCAATAAGGTGAAAAGCTCGCCAACCCATGACTATTGACGTACCAAATCAATGCCTAAAAACTAGCTAGCTAGCTGCACGACTTTCTAACTTCTAAGAGTCAGAAATTAAGTCACTCGTGACCATGCATAACAATGTAGGTCGAGTTAAAAAGTCAAATTTCATCTTCAGCTGTCATGTATCTTCGGTTTTCACCGCGTGATACTTGAACTGGACTCTATCGTAACTCAAGATCTCCCCTCTGATCCCTCACATCGCGCCCTATCTCTCAATCCTTTGGTCCTGGGTATCAATGAACTTCTCATCCGAAACTGAGTAGTCATTCCTCGCCACACCTATAAAGAGGACAACCGGTGTGTTGACTGGCTAGCCAACTATGCTTTTATTTTGGGACTCGGGCTCACCACTTTTGATAGGGCACCATCTGAGTATACCACTCTCCTTTTTAGAGGATATGGTCGGAGTTAGCATCCCTTGAAGGATATTGTAATTTGTTCTTTTTCCGTTGTAAAAAAAAGAGAGTCAAATTTCATCTTAATTTTTTAAATTTTAATTTAACCTAAATTATTATAATGTCCAAGCTCAAATCTACACGACTGTTTGGATATCAAAGTCCGACATTTGAAGTAATTTGGAAACGAATTCTTCTTAAGAACAAAGAAGTTCAGGGTGTATTAAGAATTTTAAATTTATATTTTTTTAAGAATATTTTTTTATAGTATATAACACGAGACACAGTTATATATCCAAGATCGAACATGAAAAATAATGAACGAAGAATACGAAGAAAAAAAATACTTGATTTTGATTTTATGGTTTCTAACGAATTTTTCAAAGCCGAAATAAATCTATTTTCACAACTACTTTTACAAAAGTTAATCACATGAACATAATTAATATCTTTCTTAAGACGCGAATCTCTTGACGGATCAGAGAATTCAAATGTTGACAAATTATTTAAGCGATTGCAAGAAACCTTAATCTTACATATGTAACTTCCATCTCCGACTACAGGTCTAATTTACATTGATAATGGTCCATTTTCTTCATCGGACTTCAGATCATTAATTCAAATTATTTATTGGCTACTTTATTACTTTTTTATTGGGTCAAATTCGATTCATATAACCTTAAATTTATTAAAACTAAAAAGCATTATTAATTATTGTCCAATATTGTGAAAGGACTTCTATTTTAATGTGGGCTAATTTATTTGAATTTTACGAATCGATATCAAATACATGTGAGAATGTCATTGTTTTAAAAATCGAATTAGAAGCTAAATCGATAAAAATAAGAAGTTTAAGGTTAAAAAGTTCAATAGAATAAAATAAAATAAAAAGATTTATAATATGATTAAAAAAGATTTCTTTGTTTATTAAAGAATTAGAAATTTAATAATTAAAAATATTAAATAAAAATTTAATTAATTAA
>JAOQMP010000001.1:18236030-18247030 GCA_027563575.1 Erythroxylum pedicellare
TCTTTCATGTAGCACTTTGTACTAGGTTTTTGGATTGATGTACAGACAGTACAGGATGATAGACGTGTAAACAATTTGATTTTGATGCAATGAAATTACAAAAAAATTGGTTTCAAAAAGATTGTGATTTGAATATTGATGTTTTATTATGATGCCATGTGAAGTAATTGTAGTGATTGTTCGTAGCTCACCCTTATCGTAGGATATGTACCGGAATGACCTGCGGGCATCTCGGTGTGTACCCTGCGGTAAGGGGGCACTACAGATAATCTATTTTCAGTATTCATAAAATCAAATATAAATCATAATATTTTGAAATTTTGTGACAATGTGAATTCATCGTGCTTAATAATAAATTGAAATAATTATTTTATAATATATTATTTACATCATAGAAAAAATTATAAATAGTCAGAATTAAATTGATATATTAGCATGTAAAATTTTAAATAAAAGTACTCAAATAAGAATTAGAGTCAAACAAGACGAGTGAAATGTTATCTTCTACTATAAATACAAAAGGCAACTAACTTGTCTCACTTGCCAACATTTTACCAATTAAACAAGCTATTTAGCAAGCAATTAAACATTTGGTTAAATATCTATTTCCAATATCATTCAAATATTTGTCTTCTTCTTATCGAGTTCATGTGGCTTAAGGCATATAAATTATAAGGTTTGCTAAATCCTCTAATGTCCAAACCTTGTCGTCCTTCATGTCTGTATTGCAGTGATGGCTTCCCAATATACAAAGAACAAACTCATATTATATGTACATTACTAACATCTCAAATATGTCTATAATTCTAATCTTTACTTGTAATATCAAAATCATCATTATTATTATATTAAATGGTAAGAAAGGAAATGCATAAGATGAAAACAAGGAAATAAAAAAAACCACATAATCAAATTTACAAAATTCCATATTATAAGGGTCGAGTAACATTTATCATTATCATCTGCCTACAAGCTTTTTCAAAACTGAATTTCCAATATTCAAAGAAGAGAGATTGAAGAATTGATTCCAAAAATGCTAGGAATTCTTTTATCTGGACAAAACACCTCTATACTTGAAGGTTCGAATTACTACCATATATTTTGAGAGAGGGACTTTAGCATAGCATCAAATCTACATAAGGAATATGTTGAATAAAGGATCCAAGTTGGGGAGAGTATTTACTAGTGTTAGAGCAGAGATTTGGGGAGACCACGTTCGAGGATCCAGTAGATGAGCTTAAAAAACTACGATAAAAAGTGCCTATGAGAGATTATTTCATAAGATTTGACTTTCTATTGCATAAATTAGTGGTGCCTGATTCTTATTTAGTGAATTTGATCCTTAAGGGATTAAAGCTAGAGGTTAAGTACCCAATTAAGATATAAGCTCCTAAGAATCTACAACAAGCCTATAACCTAGCTAAAAAGCACAAGGTAGTTACTTAAAGTTGTTATGGGTATGGAAGAAGCCATTGAAGAGGGTATTTAGCAATAGGGGTTTCTATACAAAATCAAAATCATTAAGTGGGAATTTAATTTAAAACTAAACTAAAATAACTAGTATTGAACTTTATCTAACTATTGAATTAAGCTGTGGATTTAATTTAAAACTAAAATAAACTAATTAAACTAAATTCTAACACAAGAATGAACTAGGATAAAGAAAGCACTACGATTAAACAATATCAAATAAGTAGTACCTAGGTGATGAATCACCCTAAGATATCTTAAACACTATCCCTTTATCATATAATTAAATTATTGATTATTAGACCTTGAAAATTCTTATCTTATGTTAATATATTTCTCAAGACTATTAACAACTAACTCTCGGTTGGTTAACTAAAACCTCTTTCTAGTTAAAACCCCTAAGATTGCATTACTCGATCCATGAATTTCACTATTAAGTTTGACCTTAATCAAAAGGATTTACGTCAACATATCTTTAGACTTGTATGCAACTCCTTCTAATTATGGTAGATCTATTCGTACAGGAGGATCTCAATCATATAAAATCAAGCATTAAACTAATATTCCAAACATATTAATTCAAGAATATAAACGCATAATTGAATCTTAATAAATTAATCAATTAAATTCCATTGAATAAAAGACTATCATACTATTTATCCCAACATAGGGTTCATCAAACTTAGGCACTAAATAATTTAGTTGATGAACACAAAAAATAAAGTAAACTTCAAGTATTCAGAAGGACAATTAGAAATAAAAGAATTCATGATCTATATATCCCTATTTTATCTCTGACGAACTTCTTGAAACTTAGATAAAAGATTGTTTTTTATTGGATCTTTTGAACTAATCTTCGTGTTCCTCCTCATAGGTTCAAAATTGTGTCTAATCTTACTTCAATCACTTCCTTATCTTTCCAGTCTTTATAATTTTCTTTTTAAGTGTGAAACTAGAGTTTCTAAAATATACACAGTCCCTTACACAACTTTGTGTGTGACAATTTAATTTATCTTAAAATTACTTCAAAATTGTAAATTTACATATTTTCACGGGCTATATATAGGGTTGTGTATGTGACACTTACACCACTATGCGAGTGATCGTCTATCTCAAATTCACTTCAAAATCATAACTTTACACATTTTTCATAAGCTTACACGAGCCATATATAGGGTTATGTATCAAACAGTCATAAACAACATCTTCGAAGCTTCACACGTTTACAGTAGCTTACACGATCCCTGTACACAAATGTGTCTCCAAAGTTACTTCAATTCTTCCATTTTATGTCTCAATTTTGCTCAAATTCTTCTCCTTTTAATTTATGAAGGTAATTATTACTTTAAAACACATTTAAAGAAAAATAAGTACCAAACATAACATAAAACTCTCAAATAACAAGCAAAACACATTAAATATGGGTATAAAAATATAGTCAATTAATCGTTTATCAATGCATGAGGGCACACTTAATGCTCTTAATGGTCTTGGAAAGATCTATACTAACATTAAAATGGTAAGAAAATTACTTAGGTCATTGTTGAAGATGTGAGAAGCTAAAATGATAGTCATACAAAAAGAATAATCTAACGACACTAATATTGGAGAAGCTCATTGGATCTTTTCTCACAAATGAAATGAGATTTCTAGAGATGCAAGAAGAAATAAATCTTCTGAAGAAAAAGGATTAGCATTCAAAGTCTCAAGGGAGGAATCAAGTGAAGAAGAGATATCTATAAGTTGAAGTGATGATGAAGACCTCACCTTTATCACTAAAAAATTCAAGAAGTTTTTGAAGAGAAAGATTTTCTCTAAGATAAAAGACTTCAATGCAAATAAAAATGATTCAAAAACATAAATCCTCTAACAATATTTGTTTTAAATGTAGAAAATTCAGCTATATAAAGTCACAATATCCTTTACTCAAAGGTAATGACAAGTATGGAAGAAACTTTAGGAAGGAGAAGAAGGAACAAAAAAAAAAGAAAGTACTTGAAGCCTCAACCTGGGATGGCACAAGTGAATTAAAAAATTAGCAATCAGAAGGAGATATAACTCATATGTGCTTTACGGCTAAGGAAACTCTTATGTGCTTTACAACTAAGGACAATAATAAGGTAGCATCTAACTCTAAATTTTGTGATAGTGATACTGATTTAATATATGAATAAACTAGTTAAAAGTTTATAATCACAAGTAAGAAAATAAAGAAATTATTTTCCAAACTCAAGGAAGTTCAAAAGCAATTGGATGCATGCATAAATGAGAATGAAAAAAAAAACAAAAAGTGAATTGTATAACATTAAAGCATTTAAAAATTTGATCATTGATGACGATCATACATTAGAACCCATTAAAGTATGAAAATGAGACATTGAAGAAAGAGACTGATGTTCTCAATGATTCATTATCTAAATTCATTAAAGGGACTGAAAAACCAAAGAACATACTAAAAGCACAATATAATTCTAGTAATAGGTATAGTATTGAGTAATAGATAGAAGTGCATTTAATATCATAACTACATTTAACAAGGGAGAAAGCATCTGTAATGAAGACCTTAAGATAGAAAAATAAGCATAATACACATATATCTAAAAAAAAACATGCACGCAAAATTTACACTAGACCTCACCCACCTTAAAACAAACAATATGCTTCATGTATAGATCTATACTTAGGCATAGAGTTCAATACATTTAAAAGGAAAATAGGTACAACTTTTGTAATAACATTCAAACCTTCTTATACCCCTTTAGGCCTTAAAGAAGTATACATTAAACCTCCATTCATAGTAGGCATCATACATATAATCATGGTATGATATTTTACTACCCTAGAAGAGTATTCAACACCTTTAATAGTGAAGGAAGATTCCTCATTATACATAGCATACAGAAGTTCAAGCAATACATTTATGCATCACCATCACCTATAAAGTAAAATATGACATATATATATAGATTATTGTGGCAGTTAAATCATTATCAATGTCAAACTCAAAAAGATACTTAGTACTTGATAGTTGTGTGAATCGACTAGTGGATTAGAGAGGAAAGCGTAGAACTTTTTAAGGAGATCCAACTATTGCCTTTGTTCTAGCTAGTAATTATATTGAGCAAATGGTGGATCAAGGAGGAAAGCTAGAAACTTTTTTTTAAGTGTGTGATTATTAAGTCTCTTATTAGTGCCTCTATTCTAGCTAATTATGCAACTTATAATGTGTTTTGATTTTGTTTTGCTTTAAATGTACTGGATCTACTTGCTTTATTAAATATTCAATGTAAAAATTTTATTCATAAACGTATAATTTGATGTTTTTGTTTTTATAGATATTTTTTTGAATGTACATGTCACATATAAAGTTTATAGTAAAAAAGCATATTGAATTATAAGAAATGAAATAGTTTTCTTCATAAATTGTGCAATATATTCGAAAACTTTCTTTTCCATATAAAAACAGCATAATCTTAATATGATAATTTTTTATGGTCATCTTTTATTTTGATATCATACAAATCTTAACTGAGCTTATATCTAAATTTTTTAAATGGTTTAATGAATCAAACTATAGATATAAATGTCCGTAATTGATGAGAAATTTGTTGATCATAAAAAAGATTACCACCATATCAATAAAAGGTTCATAGTTGAAGATTTATGGCAAAATTAGACTTTGAATTTGTATATTATAATAACTAAGTGGAGTAGAACAAGTGAGATTTATAATGCGTATAATAACTTTGCTTACGCTAAAACCTATATTCTTTTTTAAAGAAGCTTAATTCAAGATGTTGTGCTTTCTGCAATGAATCAATTTCAAGATGTTATGCTTTATGTAATGAATCAATCTTGTAAAAAAGTAAGAGGCCTTTATGACTTAAACATTATTTTATTTCTTTTTAGGTCTATTTTAGCGGGGGAGAAAAAGAGAGATGGGAGAGAAAAAAAGGTTATAATTGCATAAAATCTTATAATAAATACGTGTATAAGTTAAGCCACTTTCTGAAGAATGCATAAATATCTTTTGGCTAAAAAGAATTGCTTTGAATCAACTCTTTATTTTCCACTCTTTTAATCATCATTTGTGGTGTTAAGTAATTTCAGAAAGTAGCATAGTGTGTAATTGTATTTCAATGTGATAAATTTAAGTAAGGAAAAGGTTAGGTTCACAAACTTCTAACTTTTTAAAAGAATAAACCTCACAAGCACTAATTAATCTTTAATTATTATTGATTTTATTATTATTTAGATTAGTTTTGGTGTTATAGTATAGATTTTTTCTAAAGTTAGGGCTGTAAAATGATGATTTCTAAAAAAATTAATTTTAAGGAGTTCAACTATCCCTCTTCCTAGGTGTTATAGAGGTTTTCTTTCAAACACGAACTTATCCGCTAGTTGCACTAACCCCTTTTACACGGCAATCTCACTTCGTTCCTTCAAAGTAAGATTCATCCTTCCTATGTGATCTTCAGACAACCTACTTGTTCTCAAATGCTTCATGATGCTCGCAATATTTAACTCTCACATTCGCAAGAAAATTACAGAAGCACTAGAATAATAAAGGAAACAATAAGAACATGAGAAAGAGATACAACTAAAAGCTAACCTTCATTACTTCCCTCAAAGTATACAAAGGAATTCTCTCTTAATCTCTAAGTGTCTCCTACACTCACTTCTCGATTATAAGAGCAAGGCTCAAATGAGCTATTTATAGGCATCTTTAAATAACTAAGTTAGAATCCTAATAGAATTCTTCTAGATAAGATCACAATCCTATCCTTATCAAATTACATCAAACTAACCAATAGATGGCATTCACATCCAATTAGGACTCTATCTAATAGCATTAAGCTACATCACAATAACAAGATAAAAGATTACATTATCTAGGAATGATTATCTATATCCACAAAGATCTCTTATATCTTCAGATGATCCTTCCACATGATTTTTATCTCTTAAAGCTGATGTTCATCAAATAAAGATTTAGTAAACCTAACATTTTATTCTTATGGTAACGTTGATCTAGTAGGAAATATTTTTTTCCCAAACATCTAATAAAACTATTTAATATAAATGTATATTTTACATTAAAATGTTTAAAGTGGAAGGAATTTATGGATTGAAAGAATATCTTGTTGTTGTTCAAGGTAATATTATTTCTTACAAAAAATTACTATTTAAAGAATGTGAGAGGATTAAAAATGATTTACAGCAACAAGTAAAAAATAAAAAATAAAATTGAGACTTGTAATATAGCTTTTAGAGATAATGAATTATAACAATTATTAAATAATGGGAAAATTGAGACTTATAGTATATCTTTTGAAGATAATGAAGCATGAAAATTATTAAGTAAAGGAAAAATTATTATTATTAACTCAGATTCTTATTTTCCTTTTAAAACAACTCATGATTTTCAATCTAGTTTAAAAAGTACTTCGATTGATAAAGATAATGTTTTGTTATGTAAAAGAACTTGGTTTATATGTATTCCTTTAAATACTTTAAATTCATCATATTTTTTAGAAACAGTAAATGTCATATCAATGAAGCAAAAGGATTTAAGACACCCTTTTTATTATGAGATTCATGTGACTTATAATTTAAGAAATTTGATGATGCGGAATCCCAAGACCCTTAATCAACCCTTAGAACTTGTTACTAATCAAATCTGAATTAGTTTCTCAACAACGCAATCAGATTAGGATTTGTTCTTACACCTAAGAACACTTATGAAAAGAACTTAAGTTAATTTTCAAAAAATCCCCTTGAACCCCAATCAGTTAAGCACTCAAGAACATAAGAAATAGGAATTAAAATTGATAAAAAAAGATAAACTCAATTGCAATCAACAAGAACACCTTGCGTATAAACATAAAGGAAAGCAAACTCTCTCTTCATTCAGATATGAAATTTTCAAAAAATTACAACATGTTCAGCATTACAACCGAAAATATCCTTGTTATAAGCATTACAATGTAAGATAAAACATTAAAAACTGAAATAAATTTCTTCAAGGTAATAAAGAACATAGCTGATGTGGAGAACGTGGTGGAGAAGGTGGGTGAGATGAAAAGACAATCTTCAATGTTGAGAGAGAGGTGGTTGCTGGAGAGAATAAGATGGAGAGGTGAATATGACAGCCACAAAACCCTAAAACGTGCTTAATTAAACCTAAACCTAATGGGTTTCCAAATGGGCTTAAGTAAAAATAACAAAGGGTCCATGTATTCTAACTTAAAAAGCTAAATTGAGCCCTTAAATCAAGTCTAAAATAGAAGTGACTAAAAACCAACGTGGCCCCCTTGAAATGTGACCCATTTCACTTATTCTAACCCCAAAGGAGACAAATAAAAACAACTTATAACAAACAAACTCAAATTTGACCCAAAACAAGGTAAAAAATACAAACATCCTAAACTAGTATGTTAACCCAATTATGTAGACATACTTAGGCTCTAAAACATTTCCATATATGGACTTCCCATATTTTGGCAGCCCAGTTTTAACATGTTTTTACACATAAATTTGGAGTTGTTCCTTCAAACGCTTTACTCGGGACCTTGTAACCGGACCGGCAAAACTTTCCATATTGGGAAAACCTTCCATGTTGGCACTTGAATGATCTAGTTTTTCTAAACAGTCTCAATATTATTTCCCTTGGCATCTCTTTACGCTTTAGCTCCATTTTCTAAATATGGTGAAGTTTCCTTATTTGGAACCCGAAAACTTTCCATATTTAGAATTAGTTCTAAATTACCGAGAGTGCTTCTTGTAGCATCTTGAACGCCATTTGTATCATTTCCCTTCCCCTCATAATTGTTCGTCCTCGAATCTTCACCTTCATCATAATCGAAAAGAGACAGTTCAGATACATTAAAGGTACTAGAAACAACATACTCACTAGGAAGATCAACTTTGTATGCATTGTCATTGATTTTAGCAATGATTTGAAATGGTCCATCACCACAAGCATCTAATTTAGATTTTCTTTTGGAAGGAAACCATCCCTTACGCATGTGCACCCATACCCAATCTCCTGGTTCAAAGGTTACCATGCGTCTTCCTTTGTTCGCTTGGGTAGCAACTTGTTGATTTCTCTTATCAATCCTTTCTCGTGCTTTATTGTGAATGGCCTTAACCATTTCAGCCTTTTTATGCCCATCTAAGTTAGAGATCTCACTTAAAGGAATAGGCACAAGATCCAAAGGGGTTAGTGGTTTAAAACCATACACAATCTCAAAAGGAGAAAATCCAATAAAAGAATGCACACTTTTATTATAAGCAAACTCAACAAATGGCAAAAGTTCTTCCCAAGTCTTTACATTCCTTCTAATTAAAGCACGCAGCAAGGTACCAAGAGTCCTGTTTACTACTTAAGTTTGACCATCAATTTGAGGGTGTGATGAAGTAGAAAATAACAACTTAGTCCCAAGTTTAGACTAAAGTACATGCCAAAAATGACTAAGAAACTTAATATCTTGGTCAGATACAATAGTTCTAGGAATGCCATGCAAACGTACTACATCGTAGAAAAACAAATCGGCAATGTGAGATGCATCATCAGTTTTATGACATGGAATAAAGTGATCCATTTTAAAAAAACGATCCACTATAACAAAAACTGAGTCACGTCCTTTCTAAGTCCTCGGTAACCCCAAAACAAAGTCTATAGAAATACTAACCCAAGGATGAGTAGGAATAGGTAATGACATGTATAACCCATGTGGTTGAACTCTAGACTTAGCTTGCCTACATGATATGCAATGTGAATAGATTTTCTCAATGTCTTTGCTCATATTTGTCCAAAAGAAATGTTTCTTGTCTATACCAAAATGTCCCATGAGCCCCCTACTATGTGTTTCACGAACAAGCAATTCTCAAATTGAACTATTAGGCACGCATAATTTCCCTTTCTCAAATAGAAATCCTTCATGCCTATAAAAATCATGGAATGCAGTATGTTCACAAGTAACATACACATTTGAAAAATCAACATCATGCACATAAAGTTCTTTCATGTGCTCAGATCCAAACAACTTAGAAGAAAGAGTTGAAATCAAAGAATACCTTTTAGAGAGCGCATTAGCTATAACATTCTCTTTTCCTTGCTTGTATTGTATCATATATAGGAAGGATTCAATGAATTCCACCCATTTTGCATGTCGCTTATTCAACTTGCTTTGCCCCTTCAAATGGCGCAATGATTCATGGTCGGTGTGAATTACAAATTCTTTAGGTAGCAGATAATGTTGCCATATCTCTAATGTCCTCACCAACGCATATAGCTCCTTGTCATAAGTTGAGTAGTTGAGTTGTGCTTCATTTAGCTTCTCGCTAAAATAAGCAACTGGTCTTTTTTCCTGCATCAAAACAGCATTTATACTAATCATGGAAGCATCACATTCAATTTCAAAAGTTAATTTAAAATTAGGCAGCCTCAACAATGGTGCATTACTCAACTTATCGTTTAATAATGCAAATGCATGCTCTTGCTCTTTTCCCGAAATAAACCCCTTATCTTTTTTCATGATTTCAGTTAATGGGGCAGTAATTGCACTAAAATCTTTGACAAATCTCCTATAGAAACTTGCTAAACCATGAAAACTCCTTACCTCGCTAACATTCTTAGGTTTCAGCCATTCATGTATAGCCTTTACCTTTTCACTATCTACTTCAATTCCTTTTGCACTCACCACATATCTGAAGAAAATGATGCAATCAACGAAAAACGTACATTTCTTGATGTTGGCATACAATTGAAATTTGCGCAACATATCAAACACACATTTTAAATGAATGACATGTTTTTCATTATATTTGCTATACACTAGGATATCATCAAAATAGATAACTACAAACTTGCCAGTAAATTCTCGTAAAACATGGTTCATTAAATGCATAAAGTTACTTGGTGCATTAGTTAGGCCAAATGGAATTACCAACCACTCATACAATCCATGTTTAGTTTTAAAGGTAGTTTTCCATTCATCACCCGGTTTCATTTTAATTTGGTGATAAACGCCCTTCAAATCAATTTTAGAAAAGATGTATGCTGCATGTAACTCATCCAACATATCATCAAGTCAAGGTATAGGATGTCGATATTTTACCGTTATTTTTTTGAGGGCTTTGCAATCCACACGCATACGCCAACTTCCATCCTTCTTTGGTACCAAAAAAATAGGTACTGCACAGGGGCTTAAGCTCTCTCTTATGTGTCCTTTCTCTAAAAGTTCTTCCACTTGCTTTTGTAATTCTTTAGTCTCCACAGGATTGCTTTGATAGGCTGGTCTATTTGGTATGGCAGCCGCAGGAATGAGATCGATTTAATGTTCAATTCCTTGCAAAGGTGGTAAACCTTGAGGTAGATAATCGGGAAAGGCATCGCTATATTCCTGCAAAACATCAATTACAAAACTAGGCAAAGGAGGGTCAAGATCGTTAGTTGAAAAATAAGCCTCTTTGTACAAAAGTACAAACATTGGCATGTTTGTCATCAAAGCTCTCTTCACATCCCT
>JAOQMP010000001.1:18264017-18276788 GCA_027563575.1 Erythroxylum pedicellare
TCTATATTTGCTTGAAGTTCTACTAAAGTGCGGAGTCTGGAAAGATCCGATAGAATGGAGCCTTATTTTTACTGAATAATGTTTGTGAATTCAAACATTGAAATTGTTGTTATTTGAGTGTGTGTTAATTTAAGTATTTGACAATGTTGAAGCTTACTAAGGACATGATTCTAAATAAGAAACTTTGACGTGCTAAAATTTAAGTAAAGGATGGCTCGTAAAGAGACCTTAGTCGTTCTCTTATATTTTATAACTCTTGCCTATTGTAGTTAACTTTTGTGATAATTAAGTATTATTATTATTGTTGTTGTTATTATTGTTGTTATTATTAGTATTATTCTTAATATCTTTATTATTAGCTTTAGCATTAATATTGTTATTCTTATTATTTTTATGATTATAAATGCTAGAATGAAGATTATAATTATTAGTATTTCTATTATTATAAATATTTTTTTTACTATTATTTATATATATTAGGTATTTTTATTGTATTTATTTTTTTCTATTATTATTATTATTATGTTTATTTATTTCTTTTTTGGTTTTTCTTCTAATTTTCCTTTCATTTATTATTTATTTATTTAACTATTTATTTTCTTTTTTCGCTTTTATTTTTATTTTCATTCATTCACATGGATTATTTGAAAACAACCTCTTTACTATTTAGGGATAAGACTTCGTACTACTAGACCTCCCTATATATCCCGCTTCTTGGAGTGATTTCTACTTGGTATTGTTGTATATTAATTTAGTTATTAAGATCAAATAATAAATTTAATTATGTGATAAATTGAATTTAACTAAATAATAATAATACTCATTAGTATTTAATTGGGTGGGAGATTATAAAGTTTGAAACTGATCTATTTTAATAAAATTCTATTTCAAAGTTTATTTTTTAAAATTTCTAATTGGCCTTTACCCAATAATTAAGTCATTCAAACCCTGAGTTATATGCTTATCTTTTCCAATTTATTACCCAATTTTCTTCATTCGTCACTTTTTTTTGTCACATAATTTTCCTTTTGAAGAAACGCGGCTTCCTCTTCTCAATTTTAGTTCTCAGGATTCGTAGCCCTTTCTCTGTGGAGCTCACAATGAGCTCACCAACTATTCCAGAGTCTTTAGATCTGATCTTGGTTGATAATGGGAGTAGCTGCGAACCAGTTCCCTTGAATAGCTACGACCCCAAGAAACTGAGAAGATCCTCAAGATTCACCCCGTCTCCTACTAAAACCCGCAATGTGGGTGACCGTATAAAGAAATCCAACAAATGGCACATCCAAATGAGAAGATCTCCAAGATTCTGTTCCCCCATTTCGCGAAACGTTTCGAACGGAACTGTTGAATTCAAAAGCTTGACGAGGTCTCAGAGGTTGAGAAGCGGTTGTTCAGAGACCAGTGTCGTTGAATTCGGGCAAAAGGCTGGCGGGAAGAGAAAGAGAGCGCTTAAGAATGGTGAGGAGCTATTCGAAGAAATGTACGTGAGAAGGTCACCGAGGCTGACTCCATCATCTTGCGCTCGTGTTCGACTTCGTAAATTCAAGATGAAGTCCCCTACAATTAAGGTACGTAGCTTAGCCCTCCACTTTTGCATGTTTACATATTTCAATTCTGCTTTGTTTGGGCTCTTAATGTCCAGGCTTGCCGTCATTTATCAATGCCTGTCGATGGTCAACCGACGGCGGTTTGTAGCAGAATGCTGATTTCTTTTTCAGATACTAGTAGACAATTGTCGGCGACAGCTGAGTTCTCGTTATTAGATGGGAAATTGTTGCCTTTCGTGTCTTTTATTGATTTGCTGTCGATTTTTGTTGCTTCGGGTTTTCAACCCTAAAAGCCTTACATTACAATTATCTTCTTTTGGGGGTCCTTAATTGGGTTGGCTTGACGTCACCTAAATTCTAATCCTGGAATTGGCTATCCATTTATTTTGGTTCTAATTTTCTTTTTTTTACACTAAGAAAGCATCTAGAAATTTGAAGATACAGTAAACTTTATAGCATGAAATCACAATTTCAAGGTATTAATAATCACACGGGATTTGAATCAATTCATTTCATTAAATCATCAAAGTTGCTTGGTCCTTCGCTGCTTGATGATCCTTCAAATATTTGCTTCGGAGCTAGAAAGGAAATATTTGCTTGCAGTTTTAACAAGAAAAGATTAGACTCAGTATCGAATTCAAGGCAACTTCAAGATTTTCTGATGTTTTCCGTCGTTACTGTCTTTGTTTGTGTTGTAACTCTACTTTTTCTTTTTTGACCGTTTTTATTGCGGTTTTTTATTAACTTATAAATTTTTAATAAATTATTTACTTATTTAATTTTATTAAAATATAATAATTTTTATTACGTATAAACTAATATTATTTATTTAATTAATTCATAAAATTAATTAATTTTAAAATTTATTTAATGTTTAATTATTATTAATCATAAAAATGTAATTATATTAATATTAAAAATTAAACATGTTATTTTTCTTTTTGTTTAAAAGATAAAACTTAGGAAACAAAAACCAAAACTAATAAGTGAACCAAACTGCTGGTACTGGTGAACAAGTTTTGATTTGATCAATAGTGGGACCAACACTAAATATCTTGGGCCTTGTAAGAAATTCACTTTTTAACTAAACTTTGTAAAAGGAAAAACTATAACATTTGAATAACGGGTTTGTGCTTGGTGGTTTCTGATGATGTTCTTTTGTGATCAACTCAAGCTAGGTTCTTTAGTCTGGCTGTTATTACCTCAATTTTCTTTGTTTTTCATCTTCATTTTTGACTTTTTGAACCAAAGTTCCAAGCCAAAAAGAAAAAAGTTTCGAATGATTTCAACTTTCTGCCAAACCTCGGTTTGAATTTAAAGCTGGGATTCATCTAATATGGTTTTTGACAACATTACTCGAGCCTGAATTATTTGCTAGCGTGAGTCTTTGTTCATTTACTAAAGCTTCCTGTAATTCTGGAGGCTTTGTTGCTCTATTTAGTTTTCCAAGGTAGAGCAATTTAATTGGGAAAAGTGTACGATGTTTTAAGCAATACTTGCACACACGGATGTAACAAGCAAGAAACAAACTTACATCTTCACTTCTACTTGTGATTATGGTTATTCAGAGCCAAAGGTCCAAGTGTCAAGGCTTGATAGTGAAGTAAGTAACAATCACCATTATCTTTTACTCAATTTTATCATCTCATTTTTCACCTTTCATGTGATAGTTCACCTATGATGGGAATCTTTGTGGCACTGGTTGTCCTGCAGGAAAGAAAAAGAAATTGAAGAAGGAAAAGTTGGTTCAAATGTGGACGGCTTGAATGAAAATGTGTTGAAGAGCCCTCTTAGGCAGTCAGACTTTATTGAAAATGACAATTTCGTAAAAGCTTTGCCTACAACATGTCATGTCTCAGGAGTCTGTGAAGAAACACAACTGAGAAGCTCGACAGAATGTACTTTGGAAACTGAAAACAGTCCTAACAACCAATCTTCAAAAATTTTTGTTGCCACTTTATCAAACAATAAATTGTTGCAAACTTGTTCCGGAAGTATTCAGTTAGATGCTTCAGGGGAAAACGAAGAATATGCAGATTCTTGTGGATTATCTGATTCTGTGAGAGAATGGCCTCTTAAGAGGATCAAAACTCACTCAGAAGATTTTGTTGTTGAAATGCTGGATGAAAAATTTTCTGAGCAATGCACCATAATGGTCGACTCTGGTCTTGATTCTGAAAATGACAAAATAGGTCATCTCACTGCCGAATTGTCTAAATCAGCTGAAGAAAGGACTGCAAAGATGTACTCTTCTGAGAAGACTAAACCCCACACTTCAGGGAAAAAATGTAAGAAATTCAAACGTTGTTCCTTCATTGGAGATCCAGTCCCTAAAGATGAAGCTGAAGAAAGGTGGAATTGGCGGTATGAGATTAAGGTGATCCATAATTCTCCAATTTTTATTTGCTTTTTGATGTGATTTTATCTTCAGTATCAACAATTCTATTTTATGTCTAGACATCAATATTAGATTGACAACTTCTAGAAACTGACTGGTCAGAATTTGTTCTGCTCAGATCAAAACATCATAGATCATCATCATCAACACCCAGTTGATGTCCTGCTAAGACGCGGGTTTCAGAACATCATAGATAATTGTGATAATATGTCAAGAGTTAACTTTCAGTTCAAAGCATGCTTATGCAGCTGCATATACTGTATTCTATGCTCTAGTTGATTAACTGTGGAGTTAAACCCTGCCACAGGCGGGCTAATTCTTTTTTTTTGTCTTCAGGTTTTCCTTTCGCGCATCCATGACACTGTTGAAGTATTTTCAATTTGTTTTTGCTATGCTACATTGTCTGAAAAAGAGAAAAAAGAGGGGGAAACTGTAGAAGTGATCCAAGTTGAAATATTTCCTTTAAAACTTTTATCTACAAGCTAAAGTAAACACCGAAACTTCCAAGAAAGAATACTATGCAAATGCTCTTCTCTTCTTATTTGACACGAAGAGCCTGTAAAGAATTTGCTTTCAAGCTTACAAGTTTTTGGGACTGTGTCATAGTTTTGATTATTAGTTTGATTCTTTTTCTTGCAACATGTTGACTATGCATTTATTTGTTGTGCTGATCAAAACTCATAAGAGTATTTAAATTGGCAATTATTGGAATGTTTGATTTTACTGATGCTGGTTCTGATGTTAAAAGTCTTGGCGTTTACAGAGTCAAAGATTCAAATGCGAAAAGCTTCTGTCAGTGTAAGCAATACTCACAAGCTTTTCCTTATGTTAGTTTTTGTTCTTTGTTTTTGTGGTACCAGCATGAAGTTCACCTTCGATGGGTTTTTGCTTGTGCTTTTTGTGTGCTTGTCTTATCAGTGACGACGATAATGATGAAGACAAAGTTGTTTGGAATGTGGAATGCCATTACAGTCAAGCAGAAATTAATGGGTGCATATTTAGCCTTGGGGATTGTGCTTATATAAAGGTGAATATGCTTAAATTGGTATCTAAAGAGATGGACAGACATTTTCACTTTTTTATCTTGTTACTCAACATTCCGAAATTTGGTTGTACTTTATTTTCGTTTGCCTATGCATTTATCAACATTTGGTTTCATTCTCCTACTGTTATAAAACTTAATCTAGCTATGAGGAATAATATCTGGGAATGTGAATATATTTGCAACTGCATTATACCGATTATATTTTTGCAGAAGTGAATCCCTTTGAGGGTTTTCTATTTTCAAATCATTGTTCAGATTTAACATTTATCTGCACTTATGCAGCTTTGTAACAAGTTGAACACATACTGGTGGCTCCATTGAACAAATTTTTCTTTATTTAACATGTCTTTGGTCATGTATTTTCTGAAAGAAGATGTCCTACTACACCTAGAGTGGCTTTAAGCCCAATGATTCTGCATCCAACTTGCATTCCTATAATACTGCAGTTTCCTTTCCTAAGTATGTGCATTATTTAGTATGCCTAGGAGTCGCTGGGAAGAGCACTCTCACCTATTGACTGTTCTACTTTTGCATTGACAACAAAAAACCCTTTCTCCTCTTATATATCTCTTTGCTTTCGTGTGGTCTTTATATGGAGGTTCAGTCATCTGTAACTGCTTTTGAACTTCTAGGCCTTATGGTATGCACGTACCTTATAATTATATTGCCTTACTTTTCATTCTTTGTTCATTAGTGAGCATCACTTATTGAATTGACAAATTTTAAATTCTACCTTCATCCAAATGCTACTATTAACTTGCAGTCTTTAAATTTGTACTAGGCCTTTTATGATCAACAATTTGGGATTTTCTCTTCCCAAAATTCTTTAAACAACAAGGTATTTTTAAATAAGCTTTTTAGTTTTATTATGAGCTTGTGCTTCACTGTACATGGAAAAACATGCTGACAGTTTGGGGTGCTTATCAGTACATCTTGTTTCACATTTCATGCTGTTACTTGTGCATGAGATTGGAAGTTTGGATTATTGTTTAAAGAAGAGAAGTCATTTTTGCTTAAGAAGTCGACAACACATATTATCATAAAATTCTTGCAGGGAGAAGGAAAACAAAAACATATTGGTAGAATAGTGGAATTTTTCAAGACAACAGATATGGAAGATTACTTCAGGGTCCAATGGTTTTACAGAGCTGAAGATACTGTAAGGATATGTTTTCGCAATAGGAACTTTGACAGGCTTTTGTCAGTTATAAGTTTTACTTGTGCTTATTGCCATCTTACTTATGGGTCTAGGTTCTGTTTCGAATAATGCTTTTGAATTTATCACATTACGATTCAATATTTGTTGAAAGTTTTTCTGTCCGTATTACATTTGCCCTTGCTTAATTTTTTTTTTTTTTGTAATTGTTATTTAACCTTGTGATCTGGTTGGGTTTTTTGATTTGCAGTCTATGTAAAATGAATCATGCTTTGACACTTATGCATTCATTTGTGTTTTTCTCAGGTTATGAAAGATGAAGCTGCTTTTCATGACATTAAGCGTGTATTCTTTTCCACAATAATGAATGATAACCCACTTGATTGCATTATCTCTAAAATCACAGTTGTGCAGAAATTACCAAGGGTATGCTTGTTCTTTTTCATTTTTTTCCTTTATATGAATCTACAGTTTATTAGAAGTTCTGGATTTTCAATTAGGCATTAAGGTATCTTTTCCTTTTGGCCAGGTCAATTTTTTTCAGCTGCATCTGATGATCTTTTCTTTAATATTTTTTAACTTGTTTCAGCTAGGTGCAAAATCGCTTTCAGTTCCATTATTTGACTTTTATTATGACATGGAGTACTGTGTGGACTATTCAACATTTCGAACTCTGCCTGCTGGTAAGTATATATATTAAACTCATGGTGCTATGTTGTCTGTTAAACCTTGTCAGTTGCGTGAGAGCTTATTGTTATCAAAGTATAAAGAATTGGAAGTTTTGCATCAAGGTTAAGTGAATAACATAGAACCAAATTGTTGGGTAGGATAATCCATTATGTAGAAGCAGACTATTTTGATAGGATGAAAGACAGAAACTACCTACTCCATGTCTTGCTGTGTTTCTTGAATTCTCATTTACAGTTTCCCTCTGCTGATGGCAGCTGCATTCAAATGCATTTGAAGAAAACAAAATCATGAGACTTAAGGCATAATGTTAGTTCTAATTGTTCTTATAGCTTACTAATACTTTTCTTATTGGAGCAGAAGTGGTTCTCATCAGTATATTTATATATATAAGTGTATATATATATATATGTTTCTGATACTACATTGGTGCATAGCATTATTGATTTGTTTTGAATAGGAGTTTGTGGTTCATATAGTTATTGAAGTGATCTGCACTAGTTTTAATCTAACGTGTTACTGACATAAAGGTTTTTTTTTTTGTTGGCGTTTTGATTTCTTCAGTTTATTGCACTTTTAGCGTACGTATATATATATTTGTATATGTTTCTGATACTACATTGGTGCATAGCATTATTGGAGATTTGTTTTGAATAGGAGTCTGCGGTTCACATAGTTATTGATCTGCACTAGTTTTAATCTAATGTGTTACTGAAATAAATTTTTTTGTTTGTTTGTTTGTGCTGGTGTTCTGATTTCCTCAGTTCGTTGGACTTTTAGTATTTAGACATGTTGCTTATGGTGCTATGTCAATAACAGTTTGTATTTTAATCTGTACTTCGTTTTGATATGTGCATAATAGTAAGATGTGCACATGGTCTTATGTTCTAGTCTGGGAAATCTCTTTATGACGCCTCTTTTACTTTTATAAATTAGCATCTCCCTACCTACTCATCTTTGCATGGACTGCAGCCATTGCTTTGTACAATGGTGCAAATATCTTGGACTTTCAACCAGAAAGGTGCATGTTCAAGTCTTGAAAGCAGCTAATTTGTCCCTAAGAATTGAAGGGTGGGAATGCTCCTAACATTCTCCCAAAACATGATGGGAATACAAATGGGGAATGGATTAATGGCCATATTTGTGTCCCATCTTATGTATGAATGTAGATGCATACGTGTCCTGTAATGATATTTTCCGTAGTTTTTGTGTGAGAGGAAGTCAATGGATGGACTGTTAGATAGTTCAACTAGGGCTTTTGATAGAACTCTAGTCTTAGAATACTATAGATTTACTGTATTATTCCAATATAACCGTGATGTATATATATATCATTACAGTATAGAAGTATGGTGTTTCTCCTTAACCAGGGCAGAGTTGCTCCTCAGAAGGTATGAATATCCTTCGGTTACAAACTGATCTCACTTTTTTGCCTACCTCCTCCCTTCTCTCTCCCTTACATAAATCCCCTCCCCAGGTACATTATGTTATGCCTAACTAATTTGCCACCTCAGCTGATAATTAACTTCCCCCTAGCCCACTATTTTTTCTTCTGGAATACACCTTCCAAACTAACGGTTTATTCCCTTTTCTATTGTCCCTCTCTTCCCCGTCAGTTCTATCATTGCCCCCTCCTCAAAGAGCAGCCTCGTCCTCAAGGCTGAAGTGAGGAAATTGGCTCCGAATCACATATTCATCCTCCCATGTTGCTTGTTCCACTGTCTGGTCCTTCCACTTAACCAACCATTGCTGTGTTGAGTCCCCAAATGCAGTAACTGTTCTGCTGGCCAGCAAACATTCAAGTTCCACCATATCTTCCAATTCTACTTCCATACCTTCTGGTAAAGAGGCCTCCACCGAATAATTGCCCACTGCCTTTTTCAGTTGCGAAACATAGAATATTGGATGAGCTCTAGAGTTGGGGGGTAGTTTGAGTTTATAGGCCATTGCTCCCAATTTGTCTAGAATTTGAAAGGGACCAAAGTACCTTGCCACTAGTTTTTGGTTGATGCGTCTGGCCATGGTGAGTTGTCTATGAGGGCGTAGCTTTAGGAAGACCCACTCCCCTACTTGAAACGATTGAGGAGTTCCTTTTTTGTCAGCATACTTCTTCATTTGCTCCTGGGCCCTGTGCAGATTGTACTTCAGCTGATTTAAGGCTTCATCTCTATCCAGTAAGTTTCTAGCCACTGCCTCAACTCTTGTCCCACCTTGCAAATACTGCACAAGTGTAGGTGGCTTCCTCCCGTAAACCACCTCAAACGGTGTTGAACCCGTGGAGATATGAAAAGTTGTATTATACCACAATTCAGCCCATGAAATCCAATAGGACCAATGCTTAGGTTATTCAGAAGCAAAACATCTCAAGTAGGTTTCTAAACACCTATTGAGAACCTCAGTTTGTCCATCTGTTTTCGGATGATAAGATGAGATGAACTCTTTTTAAGCATGGTTCCTTGTAGGTGAAATAATTCTCTCCAGAAATGACTTATAAACAAAGGATCATGATCACTTACGATTGACAAAGAGACTCCATGTAGGCGCACTATTTCTTTAGCAAACAGTTCAGCCACACTCTTGGCAGTATATGGATGCTTTAAGAGAATGAAATGGCCATATTTCGAGAGCCTATCCACTACAACTAGCACTGCCTCAAATCCTTTAGATCTTGGAAGTCTCGTGATGAAGTCCATCGAAATATCTTCCCAAATCTGATTAGGAATTGTTAAGGGTTGTAGCAAACCCCCAGGAGATGTTACAACATAATTTTGTCGTTGGCATGTGTAACAAGACTTGACAAAGTCTTGTATAGTCTTTTTCATTCCAATCCAATAGAGATTACTAGCAATCCGTCGATAAGTGCACAAAAATCCCCAATAGGAGAAGAATGATATTCTTTTAGGAGGATTGGAACCAATGGGGATGTAGCTGAAATAACCAGCCTTCCTTTGTGCAAAAGAACCCCCTGATGCCAAGAGAAACCAGATCTGGGGTTTGGCCTCTGCTACAATTCTTGGATAAGTTTACACAGTGCCGGATCATGTTGTACCTCTTGCTGGATTTGTTTACCTTCTGCCCACATTGGAAAAGACACAATGGTCTGAAATTCCCCTTCTTCATAAACCCGTGATAAAGCATCAGCCGCCTTGTTTTCTGGTCCCGGTTTATACATGATTTCGAAGTGATAGCCCAGAAGTTTTGACATCCAACAGTGTTGATTTGTTGTGGTAATTCTTTGCTGCATCAGATGACATAAACTTTTCTGATCGGAATAAACCACAAAGGGTTGCCCAAGCAAGTAATGACGCCAATGGTTCACTGCCAACATTAAAGCCATCAATTCTTTCTTATAGGCTGACTTAGAATGGTTCCCTGTTGAAAAAGCTTTGCTGAAATAAGCTATGGGTCTGCGGTTTTGCATCAAGACCACTCCCACTCCATTTCTTGAGGCATCACATTCAATCTCAAAGGGTTGGCAAAAATTAGGAAGAGCTAAGACCGGGGATGTTGTCAAAGCTTTTTTGAGAGCCTCAAAAGGCTCTAAAGCGGCAAAATTCCAATGAAATCCTTCCTTCTTAGTCAGTTCGGTAAGTGGTTTGGCTATTTTCCCATAATTCATAATGAACTTGCGATAGTACCCAGTTAAGCCTAGGAATCCGTTTACTCCTTTAACATTCCTAGGAATAGGCCATGTCAACACACTACTGATCTTAGCTAAATCCACTGCTACACCTTCCCCTGAAATGATATGCCCTAAATACTGCACCGTATGTCTCCCAAAATTGCACTTCTGTTGATTAGCCACAAATTTGTTATTTTGTAAAACCTCCAAGACTCTGGATAAATGAGAAAGATGAGAACTCCAATCTGCACTATTGACCAGAATATCATCGAAAAAAACCAACACAAACTTTCTAAGAAAAGATATGAAAATATCATTCATTGTAGCCTGAAAAGTTGTTGGCGCATTGGTTAAACCAAACGGCATTACTAGGAACTTGTAATGGCCGTTATGTGTCCGGAAAGCTGTCTTATGTATGTCTTCTTCTACAACGCTAATTTGATGATATCCGGACTTGAGATCTATCTTAGAAAAAACATGAGCATTATGCAGTTCATCTAAGAGTTCATCCACCACTGGAATAGGGTACTTATCTGGTATTGTAACCCTATTTAATGCTCTATAATCGACGCACATTCTCCAAGACGCATCCTTCTTTTTCACTAAAATGACTGGGCTAGAGTAAGCACTTGAACTTTGCCGTATGATCCCCACTTGCAACATTTGTTGGACTTGTTTCTCAATCTCATCTTTGTGGTGATGAGGGTAACGGTATGGCCTTACACTGATGGGACCATGTCCTTGCTGCAAGACAATGGCATAAGAATGTCTCCTTTTTGGAGGTAGTCCCCTCAACTCTTGAAATACTTCTGAAAACTGATTCAGCACCATTTTCAGCTCTCCTTGCTCTGTTGTGTTCAGCTTAGGTGGTTGAATTTCTATTGGTTCAATAGCTTCTGCTTTATGAAATTCACTCGATAAACTCTCTAATAGGCTGTGTAAGGATGCTGGCCCCTCAAAGTTCTGAATTCCTCTCTGCTAGGCTGATTTGAAGTTAGCATTGCCGCGTAATTTAACACATCTTCCCGCGTATTGAAACTGCATAGTCATCTCTTTCCAATCAACAATAAGCTTCCCCAATGTTTGCAACCAAGCCACCCCTAAAATGATATCCATGCCTCCCAACTCCAACACGTATGCATCAATCTTCAACTCTAAGTCCCCCATCCGAATGGGAATTGCTATACACTTCTCATTTGTGGAAACTTTATGGTTGTCTCCTAAACGAATTCCCAAATTCCTTGTCATTTCTACCTTTATTCCCAAACCACTAACGAATTCCGAAGAAATGAAGTTGTGGTTTGCTCCACTGTCTACCAAAACTACAATGGGAAACCCACGAATCTCTCCCTCAATCCTCATAGTTTTGCTCTCCGATAACACTACCTTACAGATTCCAAATACCCCCATAGCTTGGCATTCTAGAGCAACCTCATCATCCTCGATATCCTCCCCTTCAATGGCTATTATTTCCCCATCGTCGTTTAAGATTTCATTGTCATCCAATATTAACAACCACAGCTGTCTTTCGGAGCAGTGATGTAGGGGGTGAAATTTTTCTCCACATCTGAAGCACAGCCCTTTAGCCTTGCGATCCATCAGCTCTTGATAGAAAATGTGCCACAATCCTCTATTTTTCTCCATGGATGCCCTTCGATCCCCTTCCACTTGTCTGGTCGGTGCCACTGGGTGAGATCCCACCCCTGGGTTCGGCGATCTGGTGTGGAAGCGGTGGCCCGTCGAATCTTGGGTTGGACCCGACCTGGCGTCCCCTCTACCAACTCCATAATCCATGGTATTTGAGAGGCCCGACTCCATATGTGCTGGGTGAACCCGATTATGGCTTCTAAAACCAGTGTCACTTCTGTGATTCTAGGAATGATGTCGGGGAATAAACGTTTCATAGCTTCTTTGGTCCCCGTACATCTCCTCCTCCACAGCCCTTGCAGTTTTCATCATCTGGAACCTGTTGGATAGGCTGAAGGTGCGCACTCTTCGTCGGATCTCATTGTGCAACCCACTCATGAAGTAACCCATGAATTGTGCTTCCAGTAAGCATCCCACCTGAGAAGACACGAACTCGAAAGCTTCGATGTACTCGTCTACTGTGCCCGTTTGATGCAAATCAGAGAGTTCTACAAATGGGTTCCCAAATCTTCTTCCGCCATACCTGTCGATTAAAGCTTGCTTCAACTTCCCCCATGTTAGCTCCACTTCAATCTCTCGGAGGAGATTGAACCAACGAATAGTTGATCCCTCCATACTCAATAGAGCCAGTTTAATCTTCACCTCTTCAGAAGTCCCATGAACTTC
>JAOQMP010000001.1:18276888-18300029 GCA_027563575.1 Erythroxylum pedicellare
CCAAGACTCTAGATAAATGAGAAAGATGAGAACTCCAATCTGCACTATAGACCAGAATATCATCGAAAAAAACCAACACAAATTTTCTAAGAAAAGATCTGAAAATATCATTCATTGTAGCCTGAAAAGTTGCCGGCGCATTGGTTAAATCAAATGGCATTACTAAGAACTCGTAATGGCCGTTATGTGTCCGGAAGGCTATCTTATGTATGTCTTCCTCCACAACCCTAATTTGATGATATCCAGACTTGAGATCCATCTTAGAGAAAACATGAGCATTATGCAGTTCATCTAAGAGTTCATCCACCACTGGAATAGGGTACTTATCTGGTATCATAACCCTATTTAATGCTCTATAATCGACGCATATTCTCCAAGACGCATCCTTCTTCTTCACAAAAATGACTGGGCTAGAGTAAGCACTTGAACTTTGCCGTCTAATCCCCATTAGCAACACCTGTTGGACTTGTTTCTCAATCTTATCTTTGTGGTGATGAGGCTAACGATATGGCCTTACACTGATGGGACCGTGTCCTTACTACAAGACAATGGCATGAGAATGTCTCCTTTTTGGAGGTAGTCCCCTCAACTCTTGGAATACTTCTGAAAATTGATTCAGCACCCTTTTCAGCTACCCTTGCTCTGTTGTCTTCAGCCTAGGTGGTTGAATTTCTGTTGGTTCAACACCACTTCTGCTTCATGAAATTCACTCGATAAACTTTCTAGTAGGCTATGTAAGAATGCTGGCCCCTCAAAGTTCTGAAGTCCTCTCTGTTGGGCTGATCGGAAGTAAGCATTGCCGCATAATTCAACACATCTGCCCGCGTATTGAAACTGCATAGTTATTTCTTTCCAATCAACAATAACCTTCCCCAATGTTTGCAACCAAGCCACCCCTAAAATGATATCCATGCCTCCCAACTCCAACACGTATGCGTCAATCTTCGACCCCAAGTCCCCCATCCGAATGGGAATTGCTATACACTTCTCATTTGAGGAAACTTTATGGCTGTCACCCAAACGAATTCCCAAATTCCTTGTCATTTCTACCTTTAATCCCAAACCACTAACGAGTTCCGGAGAAATGAAGTTGTGGCTTGCACCATTGTCTACCAAAACTACAATGGGAACCCCACTAATCTCTCCCTCAATCCTCATAGTTTTGCTCTCCGATAACACTACCTTATGGATCCCAAACACCCCCATAGCTCGACATTCTAGAGCAACCTCTTCATCCTTGATATCCTCCCCTACAATGGCTACTATTTCCCCATCGTCGTTTAAGGTTTCATTGTCATCCAATATTAACAACTGTAGCTGTCTTTCGGAGCACTGATGTAGGGGGTGAAATTTTTCTCCACATCTGAAGCGTAGCCCTTTAGCCTTGCGATCCATCAGCTCTTGATAGGAAATGTGTCGCAATCCTTCATTTTTCTCCATGGATGCCCTTCGATCCCCTTCCACTAGTCTGGTCGGCGCCGCTGGGAGAGATCCTACCCCTGGGTTCGGTGATCTGGTGTGGAAGCGGTGGTCCGTCGGATCTCGGGTTGGACCCGACTCAGCATCTCCTCTACCCGCTCCATAACCCATGGTATTTGCAAGGCCCGACTCCGTATATGCTGGGTGAACTTGATTATGGCTTCTAATACCAGCATCACTTCTGTGATTCCAGGTACAATGTCGGGGAATAAACGTTTCATAGCTTCTTTGGTCCCTGTACATCTCCTCCTCTACAACCCTTGCAATTTTCATCATCTGGAACCTGTTGGATGGACTGAAGGTGCGCACTCTTCGTCAGATCTCATTGCGCAATCCACTCATGAAGTAACCCATGAATTGTGCTTCCGGTAAGCGTCCCACTTGAGAAGACATGAACTCGAAAGCTTCGATGTACTTGTCTACCGAGCCCGTTTGATGCAAATTAGAGAGTTCTTCAAATGGGTTCTCAAATCTTCTTCTGCCATACCTGTCGATTAAAGCTTGCTTCAACTTCTCCCAGGTTAGCTCAACTTCAGTCTCTCGGAGGAGATTGAACCAGTGAATAGTTGATCCGTTCATACTCAATAGAGCCAGTTTAATCTTCACCTCTTCAGAAGTCCCATGAACTTTGAAATAAATTTCTGCTCTGGTAATCCATCTCACCAGATCAGACCCATCGTACATGGGCAACTCGACTTTTCTCACCGACATTCTATACTCCTCCATATTACCCAAAGATTGTTCCGACTGAAAGTGCTGCTGAGAAGGCTTGAGTACTCTTTTCACTAGCCATATTCGGCCTCCTCTCGTAGTTATCACTTCCTTGTCCCTTCTCTGGACGCTTTCCCATCATTTTACTCATTTCCATCAGTAATGCCCGCTGCATCTCCCCCATGGCCATTCGCATGGATGATTGGATATCTTCTACCCCAGCTGCTAGACTAGCCATACGAGATTCCAATAGCTCAACCCTATCCGACATCTTCGTTGGCATGAAGATGGACCTCCGACGTTAAATGGAAAACAGGAAGAAAACTATTCGCCCTTCCCAATGAGAAATCCGACAGATCGGACCAATGATAGAACTCTAGTCTTAGAATACTAGAGATTTACTGTATTATTGCAATATAACCGTAATGTATATGTCATTATAGTATAGAAGTATGGTGTTTCTCCCTAACCAGAGCAGAATTGCTCCTCAGAAGGTATGAATATCCTTCTGTCACAAACTGTTCTCACTTTTCTGCCTACCTCCTCCCTTCTATCTCTCCCTTACATAAATCCCCTCCCCAGGGACATTATGTTATGCCTAACTAATTTGCCACCTCAGCTGATAACTAACTTCCCCCTGGCCCATTGTTCTTTCTTCTGGAATACACCTTCCACACTAACGGTTTATTCCCTTTTCCATTGTCCCTCTCATTTGTTAAATCACTCTCTCCCCCGTAAGTTCTATCAGCTTTGGATTTTTCAGTTTGTGAAAAGGAAACTTTATTCATGGAACTCTTTAATTATTAACATGTTCAATGCTAGGTAAAGGCTCATCTGTAATAATTACGAACTTGAAAGTAAAGAGAAGGGAGAGAAATAATTTACACATTGATTAACATAGTTTGGCTGGCTCGAGTTATGGCACCCTTCCTTTACACGAATTGGGGGCAAAGCAAAGGCTTTTGTTGGAAGAAAGATTGTAAATCAATCTCACCCGGTATGGTCTGAAGGACTTTTGGTGTGGGTGAAGTGGGGTTGTTACATACAACCGAGGCTAAGAAGCATGGAGACACACCAACTTCTAAAATTTGGTGGACACGGACACGGCATGATTAAGATATACCATACATGCCTTGAAAAAGGTGCGTGAGTTTCAACAGATTCAACATCTAATCACAAAACCCATGCAACTTGTTTTACTTCTCTGATATGCTAAGATCAAAAGGTGTGTGCGATTCGTGTTGTTTTGCTATTGCATTAAAGGCCTGTGTCGATTCAGGTGCTTTGGATTATGGAAGGGAAATTCATTCTCAAACCATAAAGGGAGGGGTTCACGAAAGCTCGGTTTTGGCTAATACTCTTATGGGTGCTTCTGGAGAAATGGATAAAATAACGAAGAGGAAGAGAGAGTAGAGATCTAGGGCAGAGAAGAGAGTGCAAGTTCATTGGCAGAGAGGACCGAATAATAGCAAGAGTCACTTACAGTGGTACAAAATAAAAATAAAAAAAGGTCATTTTTAATCTAGCCATATCCGAGCCGTCTCCAGCCGTGTCCGAGCCATCTCTAGCCATGTTCGATTCTTCTCCAGACGTGTCCGAGCCGTCAGAAATTATTTTTTAATTCCGACATGTACGGACGAGTGTCGAACACATATCCACCGCGCGTCAGGTGGGTGTCCGTGTCGGACAAGTGTCGGACACACGGACACGACTCCGTGCTACATGGAACCGAGGCAAAAATGTGGCTTATGATTGAATCTTCGAGGCATAGTATTGAAGGTTATGTTCCTTTTTGCTTTTACTTGGCCTTCTTTTCATTCATCTTGAAGTCTAAGTCCATGGACACAAAGACCACGAAAGGTTATGAGGTGTATTATTTATTGTTTTTTGCCTGTCTATCTATAATAGTAGGAAACTAGAAGATCCTACAATGGTTAAATAAAATATTTGTAAATAGTACCTAAACTATTTTATTGTTGGATATAGAAAACGTTTACTATATTAGATATATAAAAAAAATTCCTATACTAAATACTAAATTTCCATAATCTTCACCAAGAATTTTTAGCGCCTTTTAGAGATCTTATCTTCTTCTGCTTTTGCTTTCCTGCCTTTTTCCCATTTCTATGATGCTTTCAATTTGTAAACTTTTCAATGTCTTTTTCTGTTGACCTCAAATAAGTCTGCCACCTGAGAGGAAATATTTGTTTGTTAGTCTTAGATGTCTAAAACTGTTATTTTATGATGCTAGCATTTTCCTAAGCAATGAAAACAGATATTCTAGCGGGGAGAAGTTACCCAAGAAAATTGTTCATTTTTTGACTATGATTTTGATCTTGTCATGTGCTTTACCCTGGAACTGTCGCTAGAAATTTTGTAAAATTATAGGCTATAAATTTTCACAATATCATGTGGAAATTTGGGTCACATGTTGCAATTATACTTGGCACAAAATTGATACGTAACCTGATATCTGTAGGTAATGAAATAAACCAACAGGAGTCCTTTGTTCTTGGGTCTGTGGAGAACGTATTCACAACAACCAGTAAACTTTCCTTGGAAGCATTTCATAGTCTTGAAAGTCCCAAAGCTGAACTTGTGCTGTTAGATGTTTTTTCTGGCTGTGGTGGAATGTCGACTGGATTGTGCTTTGGAGCAAAAGTTTCGTCTGTTGATCTTGTTACGGTACTATTTCAAACCACTAAGTTTCAGTTCTTGGTGTCACTCTTATGCCACATTCAATTTTTTTTAGCTTTGTGCTTCATGCTTTCTGCCATTAGAGATGGGCCCTCGATAGTGATAAGTCTGCCTGTGAAAGCTTGAAGTTAAATCATCCAGAGACATATGTGAGTGCACCTTAAGTTCCAGGACTTTTGTCAAGTTGGCAGCATCTGTGAATCATTGGGTATATGTTGATATGCTGGTACTTCTGTGTAGGTCAGAAATGAAGCAGCTGAAGATTTTCTTCAACTCTTGAGGGAATGGGAAAAGTTATGCAAAAGGTATGTGATCAGTGATTCTGGAAAATCACGAACTTTGCGATCAGGCAACAAAAATCAAAAGTCTCTAAATGGAACTGGTGACTCGGATGAACTCGAGGTTGCAAGACTTGTTGATATTTGTTATGGTGATCCTGATAAAACAGGAAAGCATGGACTAAAATTCAAGGTATCTCATAAAATGTATGTCTTCTGTCATTGTGCTGCCTGGTTGTAGTGTCTATGATGGATTAGCTTTTGGATGTTAGAAATATTTTATATACTATCAAGGAAATGATATCTTATTTTTGAGACAAAGACCTTATCCTGTTCATGTTGTTTTCGGCTTAAGATTCAGGACTCTATTGTATCAACATATTATATGCTCTTATAAGTAAAACTAGGAGTGTGAAAAATGTGGTCTCTGAAGCGTTGGAAACATGTTGAATATGGAAGCCAGTGTTGTCAATGACCAAAATACATGGCCTTGAAGGATTAGTGCAGCTCTGAGATACAACTTGGGTCACGAGAATCTTCTTGTATGTTGCCAGTTTAATGTGTTTCATACATCAGTCATCGATATGGTCTGATTATCAGCTAACTGTAGCATGTTTTATAAATCACCTGTATCACTTCTAATCTTGCTGTCTCTATCTGCTTCAACTGCTAGGAATTAAAGTTTAATTGCCTTAAATACTTCAGAAACATGGGGATTTATTGTTAACTGAACTGCAGTTTATACAGTTTAGGTATACTCTACCACTACAATTTTTTTTTCCACTTTGATTATCTCTGTTTCTGTAGGTGCAATGGAAAGGTTTTGATGCAAGTGAAGACACTTGGGAACCAATTGAAGGATTAAGGTATGATTCCATGCTGTGATTTGCTAATTTTTGGTTGAGTTGCAGCTTTTCACTCTTTTGTAACTAATTTTTTAGGAACTGTGTAGAAAGTCTACGGAATTTCGTAAGAACTGGGTACAAATCCAAGATCTTGCCACTCCCAGTAAGTTTGGTTATTTAGAGGTTAGAAGCTTAATATTTTGCATGAATCATCCCTTACAAATCAAGATGTTCCAGGGAGATGTTGATGTCATATGTGGAGGCCCTCCTTGCCAAGGGATTAGTGGCTATAATCGTTTTAGAAATGTTGATTCGCCCCTCAAGGATGAAAGAAATCAGCAGATTATAGTTTTTATGGATATTGTGCAGTTCTTAAAACCAAAATTCGTGTTGATGGAAAATGTGTGTGACATTCTAAAATTTGACAAGGGTTCTCTTGGGAGATATGCTTTAAGTCGTTTGGTACACATGAGATACCAAGCAAGGCTTGGCATCATTGCAGCTGGTTGTTATGGTCTACCACAATTTCGATTGCGTGTTTTCCTATGGGGAGCTCATCCCAGCGAGGCAAGTTTCTTATTTCATGCGTTAAGATGGTGAATTGTTGGGTGTTGCTTGACCAGATTTCTTCTCACTTTCTTTTTTGAAAATTAAAGATTTCATTGATTAAATATATTTACTTCTAGAGTACAAAAGGACGAGGATACTCCAAAAGGTCTAGATTACAAAGAGTTATAGTTCCTAGTAATTATCTACTCCTTGATATCTAAGGGGTACTTATGAGACCACATACACCAGTATTACTCCAAACCCCATCTTCTCACACTTGATAGCACATTTAACATATGCACTTTGAAAGAGTTTGAACTACTGAACATAAATTGAGTAATGTTCTTAATACATTGTTTTGTGGCCTTCCTTTTTAACCTTCTAGTCCATGAAACTGGAAATCTAATAAGCCTGCAATGAAAGTTGACGGTATTTAAGTGTATGCATGGAATAAAAAATTAATGACTACATGGTAGCTTGAATAGTATCAAGAGTTTCTATTTTCTCTGAAAAGTTGTTCAATGGACAAAAAGAGAGAAAATTTAGTGCAGTGTCTATTTTGGCACAAATCTAAGGAATAATTTTCGTAATTAGATTTGAATAAATGCAAGTAAGGTAACTTTGATTAATATTTATGAATTAACTCTATGTTTTTGATGATGCCCAAATTTTAATGTTCTAACTTTCATCTAAAGCAATTGATCTTGAAAGCATGGATTTAATTGCTTTTCATCTTTACCCCATGCAGAAACTGCCCAAATTTCCACTTCCCAGCCATGATGTTATTGTTAGATACTGGCCTCCACCAGAGTTTGAGGTATGGACTTCTTCTTCAAGTTTAACATCTTATGGTGGATCTTTAGTATTGTAGCTATTTGATTAAGTTGTTTCCATGCTTTTCAGCGTAATACGGTTGCTTATGATGAAGGCCAGCTTCGCGAACTAGAAAAAGCCATAGTTCTTCAAGATGCCATTTCTGATCTCCCAGCAGTAAACCTGATATTTTCCACTTTTCAATTGATGATTTACTAGTTTAATGAAATTCCATTGCATTCTCATTCACTTTTGTACTAATAGGTCACAAGTCATGAAACTCGTGAGGAAATGCAATATACAATTTCTCCTGAAACTGACTTCCAAAGATATATAAGGTCAACAAGAAATGGTAATGTAATTGCTATATGTTTTACAAGATTTGTTAAGTACAACATTGGAGCTTTTTGTATTGTTCTGATTAGGTTTTGAACAAAATCTGACCATGCTTAATTGGTTCCCAAATCGTTGTCTTCTGCCAGTGTTTGTATTCTCCTTGTACAAAATTCTTATATTCTTATATTCTTAAATTCTTATATTTTTGTTATTGTTTTCACTTTTTTGTCCCATGCCCCAAGAGCCCCCGAATCCAATCTGCTCTGTGCTTCTTTTGAAACTTTTCCTCACTTGTTTCATTTCTGTGGTTAGAGATGTTGGGTTCTGCACTGAACAGTGGTGCAAAAACTGATATACTGTATGACCATCGACCCTACTCATTGACTGAAGATGACTATGCTCGAGTTTGCCAGATTCCGAAAAGAAAGGTTGCACACGTATGAACCGTTGGTTATTCCTTTTTCTGATTCCATATTAATTTAGAAATTTTGTTCAGGGAGCGAACTTCAGGGACCTCCCAGGCATAATTGTAGGGGGTGATAATGTTGTCCGGCTAGATCCCACCCAAGAGAAGATTATGCTACCATCTGGAAAGCCACTGGTAAGTTAAGATTTTTCTCCTGAAACTTAATTGCTAGAGTTCTTTCGATCGCTGTTTATGTCTGCAACTTTTAGATTACTATTCATTATTTATTTTTCTATGTTTTATTTTCCACAATGAGATTAGTGATGTGATAAAAAAAAACTCGTGTCAAGTTACTGTTGCCTGTGTGCAGTATTTCCAAAAGAAAATTGTTCAAACAAAAGATAACCCTGTACTGTCAGAGTAAACACAATAAATCTTTAATGATGCATTTCTGGAGAGAAAGCTCTGAGCAATAACCAGGTTAGAATACTTAGGGCCCATAAAGTAGATTCCATTTTTCCTTTTAGTTTCAGCTTGCCGAATTGGAATTTGTCTCATTTAAAGTAAACCTAGTTCTCTGGCCTTTTGTCTTAAAAAAGGGCAAATTGCACATCTTATATACATCAAATAATCAGCTGATCCCATTTTGTTGACTAGGCTTACTTCTATTGCTTCAAAATTACAAACTCGAATGTGTTTATGTGAGGCACAGGTCTTCTTTGCTTGCATATGTAACAAGCATTCCATAATACAATGTTCTTGTCTGTGCCGTTAATTTTCATCATTGTTCAGATAAAACAATTTTCTTTTTGATATTCATAGTTGCATATTTATTTTGTATTTTATATATATTATATCATATTGTTTCAACAAGTTGAAACAAATAGATTAGACTTAAAAAGTATCACATGCGCAGATATCTGTTAAGGTAATTGGTAGGAATAGACTGAATGAAATGAGATTGTTGAAAATGGTTGAATCTGTAATTCCCCGGTGAATGTTCCTGTAAATCAATGAGTAACTTTTCCTCACCAGATGTCACACTCAAACAGTTCAAAATAATCATAATCTGATGTTAGTTCTTTCTTTACCAACATTTCTAGGTACCAGATTTTGCTTTGAGGTTTGAGCAAGGGAAGTCTAAAAGGTTTGATTTGACCTCATACTGTCTCTTTGATCAGATTTTTCAAAGATTTAGCTGATCTGAGCCCATTCATAGGCCCTATGCAAGATTATGGTGGGATGAAACTGTTTCAACTATCGTTACTTATCCGGATCTTCACAGCCAGGTCTCCTCATGTTCTTTTTGAAGGTTGCAACATTTGTCCGATATAATGTCTGTAATAAGATTATATTGGTGTTTAGGCAGTGATACATCCTGAGCAGGATCGCGTCCTCACCATGCGAGAGTGTGCAAGGCTGCAAGGTTTTCCTGATTATTATAGATTCAGTGGCACAGTTAAGGAAAGGTAGGAACATATCTTGACGTCCCATTCTAAACATCAAATCTGTCTTCTTTACCATACTGCCATCAAATTTTAGGGAGGACTTTGCATAGTTATCCTACTAGAGAATTAGGGAGCTAAATGAGGATGATTGTTGGTTCACTGCATGGTTAGCTCATTTTTTATCTTCATCTTCATTACAGATGTCTTAACTGAAGTCGAAAATATTGTAAAATCCTTCATAATTTGGCCTTTTAAACCCATGTTGTCTTATGGTTGCTGCAACCAGTTATTTCTCGGTTAACAAAATTGAGTTTATGTGCAGGTATCGTCAGATTGGAAATGCAGTTGCAGTTCCTGTAGGACGAGCACTAGGATATTGCCTGGGGATGGCATTCCGAAAACTCGGCGGGGATGAACCATTGATGAAACTTGCACCAAAATTCTCACTTTCAACTTACCTTGACTTGGCAAATCCATTGGTTGTGGAGGAGGACTGTGATTCATGATGTAACATACCATTACCATTCATTCATTAGTTCTTGACAGAAGCTCTCCTTGGTCAGCCGTGGCTGTAACATTCAACTTGCTGGCTAGCCTAATTTCCATCCTGTAAAATCATAGTGTACAATGATCATTTAAAATGCATTGCTCATTCTCATTTCTTTCTTTTCTCGGTGTTCCAGGTAAAGATTTCCTAAAGTGTACCCTTTGTTATTAGGCTTTACCAAAAAAACATTTGGTAAGTCAATGGAAACAAATTTCAAACCCTACTTTGAAGTGTTTTTATTCCTTTTCTTAACCGATGGATTTATACTTTTCATTTAGTTTAAGATTTGGTTAAAATCAAGGCCTAAATTTATAAAACAACCTCTTTATTAATTAAAGGTTAAGTTGCGTATTATTAAGTTTCTTCAAATTATACTTATTAGAGGGATTTATATTGAATGTTGTTGTTCGTGTTGTCTTTAATTATATTTTAAATTGAGTTTATTCGTACAATTGAAAGCAAATATATGATCATGCACTTTATAAATTAAATAGATTTAAATGCGTTGAAACTTATTTACAAATTATTTTCACTAAATGAAAAAGGAAAGAGAATAATTTTCAAAAAATGAAAATGCAAAACATATTTCTTTCTCAGTTTAAAAAAGAAATTGATAAAATGGTTTCATGAAAATGCCAAATATGTTAAAGGTCAAAATGATTTTAAGTAAGAAATTGATAAAATGGATTCATGAAAATGCCAAATAGGTTAAAGGTCAAAATGATTTTAAGTTGGAAGCAAAGCGTTTTTGACTTTTTGGTTTCTTTGACTTTGATCTCACAAGGTTTTAGGTTTATTTGACGTCTATCTAAGCTGGGGTTTTGGGTTTACGGACACTTTTGCTCCCTCGAACAGTTACAGAAGAGAAAAATGGCGGTGAGGTTGTTAATCACTAAAACTACCTCGTCGATAGACCCTTCTCGGTTTTCGTCTCAGTTCCTCAGAAACCTTCATTCTCTGGTTTCTGGGCATTTCGGATCATGCCCCCCAAGAAGTTTAAGGAGCATGGTCTCGGTCTCCGATGCTAAGCTTCAAGAGGAAGCTTCTTCGACTGCTCCCGGCCTCGATAAACGCGTTCCTGCTACTGTTCTCACTGGCTTTCTTGGCTCGGGCAAGGTTCGGTTCATATGATAGTATATTATGCATACACACAAGGAGAGAGATCGAATGATTGCTTTTATTTTGCAGTGTTTCTGTGGTTTTTGGAATTTAAAAGGGCATCTTTTTGAGGTGCTCATGCACATTCAATTACATAGTTTGGTTGAGGGATTGTTTGCGTGAACTGAACTTACTGTTATTGTTTCTTAAAAGCAGACAACTCTCCTCAACCATATCCTGACATCCCAACACGGCAAACGGATTGCAGTTATCGAAAACGAGGTATGGGACCTTCTTGATCTTGTTTATTTGGACTTTCTGTTTTTGTTTCATTTTCCCAGTTAATTGACTTTGTGGTTCAATGGCTACAAGCAATTTATTAGGCCCTACAGGAGGATGGGTTCTTATATTTTGAGTACTAAATGTAGCACTAGCTTCCAGTGATTGACTTCGAACTCCTCAGACCAGATATGGCTGTTTTGTGAATTTAATGTAGTACTACTTTATTAGGCCCTACAGGGAGAACTTTTGTCTATTACATTCTATGTTTATATGGTCCTCGAGCACATAGCTGTAGTTTCTAGAAGGGATTGTTGGCTTCTGTTTACTAAATAAAGATTTTGATGTATACAACACAGTTTGGCGAGGTCGATATTGATGGATCCTTGGTCGCTAGCCATTCCTCTTCAAGTGATGACATTATCATGGTTAACAATGGTTGCTTGTGTTGTACTGTGAGGGGAGATCTAGTCAAAATGCTCTTGGAGTTGGTTAAGAAGAAAAGAGACAAATTTGATCACATTGTTATTGAAACAACAGGTGTGAGATATCTGTATCTTAGGTGCATTTTCATGTTACTACTTTTTCTCAATTAATGGGGTGATTATTTGAGGTGCTATAATAATGAACTAAAACAATTCTATGTCTATGCTTTCAGTCATCAACTTAATGTGTGAACTTAATATGCATGTCTCATGACAACCGTTCTTGATGACGTCTAACTTGAACAATTGGACTTCTTAGTGCTTTGTTCAAATTTTTAGATTATGAACTTATTGGTTTTCATTCATTTTGCATCAAGTTTCCAGAGCAACTTCATAACCACATTGCCCATTGCTTCTGACAGGGTCAAGTAAACTAGTTCCCTTGAAATCTGCCAAATGCATCACTAGTTTATTTGTTGATGGAATTTTGAGTCTATGTTTGCAGGACTAGCAAAGCCAGGCCCTGTTATTGAAACATTTTGTTCCGATGAACTTGTTTCCCGCTATGTGAAACTGGATGGAGTTGTTACTCTGGTTGATTCCAAACATGCCTTGCAACATTTAAATGAGGTGAAACCAAGATTTGTAGTGAATGAGGCAGTGGAGCAGGTTGCTTATGCTGATCGTATTGTGTTGAACAAGGTAGAATTTGTTTTTAATTCTTAAATATGTTGTTATACACCTACTTTATTCTTTCTTGCTGTTGAGAACTTACTGACATTCTTTTCATGTCCTCAACATAGACCTGCTAACTGTTCAGTACACTGTTTTGGCAGATAGATTTGGTTTCTGAGGATGAATTAAGTAGACTTACCAAGAGAATTAAGGTAGAGCTCCAGTTGTGCTGACAGCAAGACCATTTGAGAGGACATTTCATTTGTATGGTTTGGCTTGTGCATATTTTGGCTCCTCGAAATTTCTGTTTTCATAATTAAAGCTGCGATGTCAGGCTTCCTTTTATTCTGACGCTTAATTTTTGTGATTTACTATTATGCCCCATCTACAAAGCAGCGACATTAGGATAAGAAGGAAAGAGTTGTTTATTAACTTGTTGATAACTATTTTTCTGTGTTTTTTCATTTATCTAACTCATGAAATCCGTTTAATTTCAAAAACTTAATATGTTTTAATCTTTTTGGCAGCATATCAATGGAATGGCTCCAATTAAGCTAGCCAAATACGGATCTGTTGACATGGACTTTGTCTTGGGTGTTGGAGGATATGATCTTGAAAGGTTTCTATGTTATATGTTTGAACTGGGATTCTGATCATGGACTGGTTACACAATTTGTTCTGCTGTATTTGCATATAATAATAGTATATGGACCTCATCATTCATATAGTTCATGTCTGTTTCATGAAGTTACATTTTTGGATGTATGGATTCTTGCAGAATTGATTCTGAAGTTCAGGTAGAGAATGCCCATTGCTCGACTCATCAGCATGAAACATCAGAAGGTTGTTTTTCCTTTGACATTGTGTCCATTTTCTTATGATCAATTTCCTTTTCTACCATTTCTTGTTGAGCAATGGAAATTTGCTATTGACAGAAATGAGAGGAATAATTATAAGAAATTGGATTAAATGTAAGGACCTTTTGTGTTCACAAGAGTCACAAATCAGCAAATGTTGATCCCTGTCGATGTATTTTCTTCCCAGTTACGTGTAGCAATGGAAGCCTATTTTTGTAAATATAAGAACTGCATTTAGTCAAGTCTTTGCCTCTAGAGCTTACCTTACATCCTAATAGCCCTTGGGGGAAGGGAAGTGCTGACTCCAACCCATGAACTCTTACGTGTGGATGGGAGCCTTCACCTCTGTATTACTCCCCCCTCATCAAAGCGTTCATTCCTGTTGTCAATGAGTTAGCTGACATATTTATCCTTTGTTTCCTGCATCTAATCTGCAAAATCTCCCTGGAATTAATCAGTTCCTGTTTGCATTGTTCTCTTACACTTCCTATGGCTTGAAATGCAGATCACCATAAAGACCATCAGCATGACCATGTCCATGATACTACTGTCTCTAGTGTCAGTATTGTATCGGAAGGAACTCTTGACCTTGATGAGGTTTGCGTTTCTTTTGATAACAAATTTCTATGTTTGTTGCATTTAATGCTGTTAAATGTTAACAGCTACATATTAGGGAGATATGCAAAGCCACCTCTTCCTATAGGATCCGTTGTGCTATCTCAGTTCATTCTACAACTTTAGTGAATGTTTATAGCGATTAGATGTAGACTAAATATAATATTATGTCAGTGAAATTCAATTTTCTTTCCTGTCATGGGCACAACAATCATTTTCACAGTTAATATTGAAATGCACATAAAAACAAATTTGTTAGATATGTTGTCATTGAGAGGAAACGTTCTTATTTAATTTTTGATGGACCAGCTTGATGATTGGCTTGAGCGACTAATTGAAGAAAAAGGAGAAGACCTTTACAGGATGAAAGGGGTCTTATCTGTGTCTGATTCTGATCAGCGGTATATCTTTCAGGTATCCTTCCTTCTTGATATTGTGCCTTCAAATATAACAGATGCAAACTTATGATAAAAGTCAATGCAATGACGATGGAACTGGCCCTTCTGACATGGGTGAATATTTTCAATGGCTGTAAGTTAGGACTGCACAAGTTGAAGCATAATGTAATGAATTCGTATTTAACTAGAAACGTGATATGGACAGAGTTAAAAGGAAAAAAATTACAGCTTTAATTCAAGTTCTGTCAAGTTTGTTGGATTTGCATAATTAGTCGCACATTGAACTGCTTTTGAGGACATAAAATAAGATGCATGAAGTCGGGATGTTATTTTCAGTGGTGGAATATGTGAACAAAGATTTGATGGATAATTCACAATGGCATGCACAGTTTCATCTTGCAACGAGTTTTTCTTGTTCCTTATAGTTGCGCTACTTGTTTCAGGGTGTGCATTCTATGTTGGATGGCGGCCCAGGCAAAGCATGGGAACCTGAAGAGAAGAGAGTAAACAAGCTGGTGTTCATAGGAAGGAACTTAGATGAAACTGCACTTAGAAAAGGTTTTAGAGGTTGTCTTGTCTAAACTCCCAAATACATTAACAAGTTATTTGGACTTAATGACAAGTGCGTCTGTTTGACCTAATTGCTACAACAGTTCATAAACCTTAGCTTTAAACATTCAAGTGTTTGTCGCATTATTCAATTTAATTTGTCTAAGGTCTGACATTAATCATCCACTTTGAAGCACGACCGCAACCATCCCACCACATCACATGGATCAAAATCCCCATTTTGTCCCTGCCCTATTTGTAGGCCCTCCACGTGCCCTTTGGAATATTCGACCGCCCTGCTTTGCCGGCGAATATTCCTACGTGGCGGCTGTGTCCGGCCTTCGTTTGTCCTTTTTGCTGATCCTCTCAACCGTTGGATCTAGTCCACCGCAATCTAACGCTCATCTGCTCATTAGTATAATAATGCATGACCCGGAAAGATTCCAATATTTCGGCAATCATGTTTTTGCTTCAGATTCGTCGCCGAGGTTTCCTCTACATGTTGTTCTTCTTTTAACGTGGTCTTGTCTTTTTCGATATGATTTCTACTGCTTGTAACTACTATATCCACACAACATCGTGCATGTAAGTTTTTTCACCAATATCGTAAAAACACAAGATTGAAACATTAAGTAGTTGAGGTTTTTCATTCTGTATCTGTTACAAAATCCCATCTCTACGTGCTTCTTGGAAAGAGTTTGCTTCATATGCACACAACCCTCAAACATCTTTCTTTCACTTTGTGTATATCTCAGCTTCTGTGAGCTTTTTCCTGCTTTTCTTTTCCTGGTGTGGTCTTTAGTGATAAAAGAAATGCGATCTTGGAGTTTGGGAAAAGGGTGGAGGTAGCAGTGGAAACAAGCTAAAGGTGGCAACTTTGAGTCGGCGATATCTTTTTGGTGCAGAAGTGACGGTTGTGTGGCTTCTGGTTTTGTCCTATACATAATGGAAAGAACAGCTTTTGGTGGGATAATCGACGGAGGAGGCAAAGGAGGAGGAAGTTATGGGTACGAGAATGGGGTGGAAATGACTAGAGACCCAAAGCCAAGGCTGAGATGGACTGCGGAACTTCATGATAGATTTGTTGATGCAGTCACTAAACTTGGTGGCCCTGATAGTAAGTCAAAATATCGATTGCTACCCAAGCTTCATTTTATTCTCAAAGTTCCGTAACACACACAGGCACATACATATGCGATAATTTCTTTTCGACATTTGTGGTGCATGAAAAGAAAATCAGTTTAATCGATAGAATCAATTGTCAGAATCTTGAGTGGTGTTGGTTTACTTCATTTCTTTTTCCTGTTTTCCCATTTTATGTCTGTTGCGGATAAGTGGAGCTAACTGGTAATGATCAGCAAGTTTAGTGATCCCTGGGTCTGAAAATTGTTCAGTGCATTCAAAAGTTTGTCAATTCTTAAGGAAAAACGTTCCGTTATGTCCCCACCGAAGTTAAATTGCATCGGTGAGCTAAAGAAATTTCTATAAATGCAGAAGCAACTCCAAAGTCAGTGCTGAGGTTGATGGGGTTGAAGGGTCTTACATTGTACCATTTAAAGAGCCATTTGCAGGTACCAATTGCCTGAATATGGTACTTCTTTTATAATATATCCGCTGTCCTTCTAATGTCATCTCCTTAATTTCCTTTTCTGAACAATTTGATAACTATACTTAGCTGTCAATGTGCAGAAATACAGGCTTGGCTTGCAGGCCAGGAGACACAACGCTGGAGAACAAAATAAAGAGAATAAGGGTTAGTAAGATGCTGTTTCCAACATCAAAGAAGATTAGGAGATTGTCGCCTCTCTAATTAGCTCCAGCCATTTTCTTGTAAAAACTTCTTAACAATTACGATTGAGTTGTTTTAAGTGCTTATTGAGTTAAAATTCCAGGGGATTCATACATACATTTCACCAATCAGTGCTCAGGGACAAGCACCAGCTCATCTAGAATTGAGAACGAGCAAGGGTAATGCAAATTGCTTTTCCTTTTTATTGGTTTACGTATGTACTAATGCGAAAATGATTGTTTTGCATGAAATCTTTCTGTAGCTTACATGTTAGCAGAAAAACTGTTCCAAGCAAGAATTAAAATTTGCAAGTCAAGACTCAAAGTTTAATTTTAAACTAAATAAAACAGTGCAACACTAATGGAAATGAAATTCTTGGTTAGATGGGATAAAACATATACCGATCCAACAGTCACTGTGTTATATCAGATTAAAGCATTTATTTTTCATACAAGTTTAAATATTCTTTAATTACTATTTACAATTATATAGTTTTTTAAAAAAAATTTAATGCTTGCTATTTCTTATCTGTTCCTTTTATTATGAAAAAACAGGCTAATACTAATTGACTTGTATTCTGAACAGAGAACTGCCCATCACAGAGACTCTGAAATGCCAAATCGAAGTACAGAACAGACTGCAAGAACATCTAGAGGTATGATAATTCCTCGTATTTCTGCTGAAATTTTGTATTTTATGAAAGATCATCATGTAAATCTTTTAATCTTATTTTTCTCTAACAGGTACAGAAAATACTACAAGTAAGAATAGAAGCACAAGGGAAGTACTTGCAGTCCATACTAGATAAAGCGCAGAAGAGACTTTCACTTACGATGAATGGCAATAGCAATGTGAAAGATGAAAGATCCCAGTTAACAGATTTTAATTTGGAAATGTCAGGCCTGATAGAGAATATAAATGGAGAAGACGCAAAAAATGACAGTAGGATCATGGAATTGAAGGATCCAAATTGCTCAGCTTTCCACGTTTACCAAGACAGATCAGAGACAAGGGGTAGTAAAGATGTCAAACTCCAGGATGGAGAAGGCTGCATACCGTTTGATCTGAATATGAGAATGTAACTTTGATTTCGTTGTTAAGTTTGAACAATGGTTCTATTTAGGAACTAAATAGGCTTCTTATAGTAGGACTTGTTCATAGGTTACGCTAATATTCTAACCTTCTAAAGTTTTCATTTTCCTGTAATTTTCAACCATGAGTTGAGTTTCATCAATAGCAATTAAATCTTATTTTCCCTGTAGATATTGGCTTGTGTTCAAAATGATAATTGTTAATTGATCTGTTGTATTGAGTTGAGAAGCATCTTTTGTTCAATCAGTGGCCAAAAAGTGCTTCCTAACATTTTTAAATCAAGAATGAGAATTATGAGGATTAGATTTCATGTTTCTGATTCTCTTTTGTGACCGGTAATTGGTAAGGTTATTCTTTTGTGACCAAAAAATCACAAGTTCGAGTCAGAAAAATAACTTTTTTGTAAAATATAAACGGAAGATTGCGTACAATTGATGACCATTTCAAAATAGAGAGTCTGGCGTACTGAGTTTTGCCCTTTGATTCTCTTTAAAATACTTGTGTTGTGATGGCTTACCATTCAGAGCATGTAAATGAAATGCAGTTGATGTCGTATTAGTATATTGAATTCATTTTGAATCAATGTCACTAATTGAAGTAATGCAAATTAAACAATTCAGTTGTTGTGGTATTTAGTTCAGCTAACTAATTATTATTACTCTAGGAATGTTGCATACCGTTTACAAAATACAAAATACTTATTGCAAGTTTCTAAAACACTTATGATTCAATCCAGATGATAGATTCATAGCTTACATGCTTTTAAGTGCTAAGTCAATTGTAATTTAACACTTCTATGACATTTTTTATATGAAACTTATGACATTCTCTTATATTTGATTCAATTATTTTGCAGGTAATGAATTTTAAAAAATATTAAAAATTTGAGTGTAATTTTATGAATTTTTGTTTGATCGAGAAGTAAAAGCAATGGTTAAATATAGGACTAACACAAATTCATGTTTGACCAGAGAGTGCTTGATATAAAGTGTAATTAGAGGGAACTCATCATATTGCACTACTTAGCACCATTCTAAAAGTGTAATTGACCTCGGTTCTTGTAACAAGCACTTCAAGGATAAGCGAAATTATAAGTTTAATCATCTTAGAACTCTATTATGTTCCCAAATTTATAAATACTCTTATTAGGGTCCTTTGTGGGAGATTTTGAAGGCTAATGACTACTTCCTTTGTCATTAAGTTGCTAGTTTAGGATTTCTTAACATCAAAGAGCCATTTAGAGCAACATTTAGAGAAGTTTGTGACAACTCTTTAAGTGATTTCTCTGTCTTCTTTCTTTTAGATTAAGATTATCTTATTTTAGCTTGTTTTCTTTTTTCGTGTTCAACAATTAAAAATTTAGTTAAGGTTAGGGATGCAGTTAGTGATAGATTATTAAATTATTAATGCATCATTTATTGGTTTGTTGTTTGAATTTATTCTTTTCATACTTAATTGTCCCAGTTTATGCCTTATTAACATATATTCAAATTTAGGGATTGTATAAATGACTAAAAGGAGATATATGATTTATGCACTAGGAAAATATATATCTTAGATCTAGAGAATTATACTACTATGATAATGAAAATATTAACTATGCTAAATAAGTTTGATTATGTTGAATAGTTTTATAATTTAATTATTTTCACAATATCTTTTTTTAATTTTCTTTATTTACATAGTATTAACAAATATACTACTATGTTCCATATGGTTTTGATACTCTACAATACTTTAGTTTTAATAACTTGCTATAAACAAACTTCCTACCTCCATTGTTTTTTTTAAAAGAACTAGACTAGTAGTTTTTTAAAAGCTTTAGAAGTTTGTGTTTTGTCTCTAACACTCAACCTAATAAGAAAAGTTTATACTAGATGCTTTCAAATCCTATGAAAGTTTATACTAGATGCTTTCAAATCCATCTTCATAGGATGTTCACTTGTTTAAAAAGCATATAAACTATATGACCTCCATTCTTGCAAAGTTTTCACCTAGAAAGATTTTGTTTTTATGAACACATTTATATCCATAAACTTAAACCATATACCAATGATGAGATTCCTTTACCTCAGGTGTTTATAGATGAAGAACTATCATTTTAATATCTATATTTAAGTTCTTTACTTGATACCAGACAAAATCCTACTTATTAAAATCTAATAAAATATGATTATGTACAAACTGAATCTATTAACTTAAAAAATTCTTATTAGCCTTTTTGGTCATCGTATAATATATCCTTTAACACCTACAATTCTTAGATGAAGACATAAAAATAGAAAAAGATCCTATAGACTAATGACTTTGTAACAAATAGTGTTTAGTTGAAAATATCACTTATTATACTATTAAGCCAATTACTTCATCACACGTACCAAACAATTACTCACACAATATATCACTAAATATGTCCACATCTCATATGTCATTTTTAGCAAATGTATCAAATATACAAGAATCAAGTTCATATAATCAAGCTACAAGTAAACTTGAATGGGTGAAAGTAACATAATTGCAAGCTTTGAAGCCTATTAAATATAGGAGCTAACAATATTGTAAGAAAGGAAGAAGAAATAGGGTCAGTATGGGTTTATAAGGTGAAAATCTTCCTAGAAAAAATAATAGACAAATCTAAGGCTGGGTTGGTAACAAAAGGCTATAACAAGAGTGAGGGAATTGATTATTACAATAGCTTATCTCTACTTGCTAAAATGGTTATATGAAGAATATTCTTGGCTATTGTAGCTACAAGATCATGGCCTCCACATCAATTGAATGTAAATATTACTTTTTACATAGTCACCTTAATGAAGAAATGTATATATATACCCCTAAAGGCTATGATGAAATTGGTCTAAATTAAGTTTGTAGGTTAAAAAGGTCCCTTTGTAGCCTTAAGTATGCCTTTCACCAATGGAACTATGAATTCACTGTCTAAATTTAAAGTTATAGTTTCAAACATTCAATTTATGGCAATTCTATTTTATCAAATATCAAGCTTTTGCTTTTCTTGCTCTAATGGTCTATGTAGATTATATTTTAATTATTGTTTTTTTTCAAATAAAGATAATGTTGAATCAATGGAAGTTCTAATTGATATTTTGATGATAAAAAAGATAATTACCACTAATGTATTTATTATTTTAATAACAGATATTAGAACGAAATAAAGTCATAAACTTCAGAAGATAGTGTATGAAGTTGAAGTTTACAAATTATGAAATGAAGATCAAAACAAGAACAAAAGAAGATCAGTGCTCATCAAGGTCATTTTACACTTTGTATTATTATCTGTAAGCTCACTTTGTTAATTTGGTGATCTAAAAGGTTTACCATGCATAATCATTTCATTGTACTTTATAGCATAAGTCTTTACATTCATCAAGTGGCATTGAAGGTTTTGATTTTAATATAAAAACCTTTTGATCTTTCAAATCAATCTTTGGGGAATATTTTAGGAAGTAGTTTAGTCATCTTTAGATCAAATGAATTGGTTTTGAGAATTTGAAGTTGTTAAAATTATATTTTTAGGGTGATTGGTTAACCTATATAGGTTAATGGTTTATCAATATAGGTCAAAATTTATTAAATTTAAAATATTGAGAGTTTGTTGTAACATTGGTTTATGCAATGTTTAACCAATCTGTCATACAATGTTCCAACATTTGGTGAATCTAATACTGTAAATGCGTATTGGATAACCAGTGCATTGTATATAGCCATTGTAATGAGTAACTCTTGGATGCAACAACTATTTTGGATCCCAAAACACTATAAACATGTTTTTTTTCTCATTGGTTTTAGTATTAAGTATGTTTAGGGTCTTGTATACACACATTTAATAGATTTTTTCAATCACTTGAGCATCATTATGTAATTTTTGTGTGAGTGAGCCATTTTGGAGTTATCAATCAAGTAATAAAGTTAGGTATTTTGAGTTGTAATATTTGGTTGGGGTAACATATTATTATATTTAGGAGTAATATAAGTAAGATTGAGGTTCCTCTTCACCGTAGAAGAAAATTGTCAGAATGGTTCATTTTTACCAAGAAAGATTGTAGAAAGATTATTTTTTTACCTTAAAAAAAAGTATTATTGAGGAATTCTAGGTAGAGTCTTAGGAGTGAACAAAGGTAAGGGCTGTTTATCGAACCACTATAAATAAGTTTGCTTTATACTCTTCAAATAATTGTTTAATTGTTTGATTAATTTATATTAAACAATTCCTTCATTCAAATTTATATTGATTGCTATTAATTGAATATATTAGTTATAAAAATTATTGAATTTTGTAAACACCAAATTCACCCTCTTCTTAGGTACCATTAGGAACTAACAAGTGGTATTAGAGTAGGTCTATTAAGCTATTATTTCTAATGAAATCCTGTAAAAAGGATCATAATGACATATTTAGGAGCATCATCATTGTTATTCAACCAAGAGGGGCAAAGAATTAATAAACCACCTTTCTTTGATGAAAATGATTACTTTTATTTAAAAAACTAGGATGAGATTCTTTTTACTGGTCAAAAGTGTAGACCAATGGAAATATTCCCTTTATTTTTATAAAAATTATAGATAAAAAGGTAACTAAATTAAAGAAAGAGTTGAAACCTCAAGATAAGATATTAGTATCCTTGAATACTAGGTCCATACACATCATATTTTATTCTTTAGGAAGAAATGAATTTAATAGTGTGTCTGTGTTTGAAAAGGCTTATGACATTTGGCATTCACTAAAAATTACTCATTAGGGCATAAATCAAGTTAAAAAGAGCAAAGTAAGCATGTTAACATATTAATATGAATTGTTTCAAATAAAGCACAATGAAAGCATTTCTAGCATGTAGGCTAGATTCATTGATATTATTAATACTCTTAAAGATATTGAAAATAACTATACTAATGTCGAATTGATAAGAAAGTTACATCACTTTTAAAGACGTGGGAAGTTGAAGTGGTGACCATACAAGAAGCCAAAGATCTAACAATACTATTTGTTAGATCTCTCCCCACATACAAAATGAGGCTCTAAGAGACACAAAAAGAAATGTGACTTCTAAAGAAAAAGGATTTAACATTTAAAGTTTTAAAAGAAGAATCAAGTGAAGAGGAAGAGACATTAAGTAGTGAAAGTAAAGAAGAAGACATTAGATTAACACTAGAAAATTCAAGAAGTTCTTGAAGAAGAATTTATCCAAAAGAAAGGATTTCATAAAAGACAAAAGTGATTTTTAAATATAAATCCTCTA
>JAOQMP010000001.1:18333742-18348997 GCA_027563575.1 Erythroxylum pedicellare
CAACTTCTTTGACAACTGATTATATTTTAGTATTTATGAATTGTGATTTATAGATGTTATAATAGATTTTGCTACGTCTATGATTAGGAAAACAGTCAAAAAGCCAAATTGGCTAGGAGTCAGGTCAAATGTCGACCAAACTCCAACTCCAAGGCCTTTGTAGCAATACGACATGAGATTGTGAGTTATCATCTTTTTAATTATATTTTACTTTGATTGACATTTAAAATTTTATGAAAAATTTACTAGTAATATATTTTTATACAACAGAGTGACAGGGATAGAGAAGAGTGTGACCGGATGAAGCTATGGTATCACACTCATTATGATGAAAGTAAAGATCAATGGACAATTGCCAAATGCAAACAAAATGGGTGAGTACATAGTTCATTTACAAATATTTGTTAAAAGAGAATGTGTATGTAATTAATTCTTACTTTTTCATGAATTAATGTGTCATGAAATGACACATTTAATAGAACAAGGTCATCCGATGACAGTGGATGAAGTGTGCGACAAAGTCTTGGGCATTAGATCAGATTATGTTGTTGGCATGAGAATTGGGCCTTGACCACAAGGGAAGACTTCGATTAGAAAGAAACTTCGAGACGAATTAGAGGAGTCAATGAGGACTAATCAGGGGTTACAGTCTCAAGTCAATGAATTGACTAAACAATTTAAAGAAATGCAAGATCGATTAACTTCCCAAGTCGAACAACACAAAAAGGTCTTGGAACTTTTATGTTCTACACAAAATGTTCGTTTAGATTAAATATCTATTCATATTGATAAATTAAATACTTATGACGTATTGTTTATTTTAATTATCATATTATGACATGTTTGGGAATTGTAATTAAATAATAAATTGTTTGCATGTATTCAATTCTTGTTATACATGAATAATTACTAAAATTAATGATGTATTCAAAAAATTAAAGAATTATTAAATAAATTTATTTCATAAATAATATTTAATAGTTATTAAAAAAATAATATTTTAATTTTTGCTAAATATTAAATTAGAAAATAATTAAATTAAAATTATTTTCAGAAATTTGAAACAAATTAAAATTAAAAATACTAATTATAATTCAAAATTATTAAATTAAATTTTTCAAAAAATTGAAAATTTTTAAATTAATCATTAAAATTGATTAATTATTAAATTATTCCTATATTCAAATAAATGAAAACAAAGAAAAAATTATAATTTATATTGAATCATTATTAATACATTTTTAAAAATTATTATAAATAAATTTATTTCGGTTAAATTAAATTTAATAAACGTCTTACAATCCGCGACGACTGATGAATCAAACGTCGCAGAATATAGCTTTTCTGCGACGTCCTTAGAATGTCGTTAAAAATCAATCAATCCGTGACGTTCTCACATCTCGCCGAATATCGTTGCCTTTCACAACGTTTTTCACAGATGTCGCCGATACCTATTACCTACCCCACCATTTGTGATATTTTTTGTGACGTTTTAATAAACGTCAGAGAAGGTTTTCTGCAACGTTATATTGCCTTTTGCGACATTTTACGGTCCATTTCTTGTAGTGATAATTAAATGTAAAAATTAAAGCCTTAATTAAGAAATATGATTAATATGGACTAAGAAAAAAAATTACATAGTAACATTGGAAATTTTAGATAGATGTTCTAATATGATAAATATATTTTTGTTGGTTATCCTTCCACTAAAAAAGGGTACAAGAGCTTTAATTTAGTATAAAAAAGAATTCTTATTCCATGGATTGTCACCTTTTCTAAAGATACCCTTTTCTTTTTTCTCTGTCACCTCAACTTAGGGACACATAGTGAAAATTCTTTTTTGATATTCACAAAAAAAATTGAAACTATGGACAAACATTGACAATGGTGTAAATATTTTCTATAGTCTTATTTTAAAAAGGATTCATCCTTAATGTTTTTATAAATTCAATCTCAAGAAAAGAATGAAATATGTGCGAAACAAGATGGGAATCATTTTAAAGGAATTTTTCAAAAGAGAAAATATCCAGAACAACAGAAAAACATAGACAAATTCCAACATGCATGGTCAAGAGTCTAACCTAAAAACAAATATAGAAATTAGAGACGACCAACCAAGTAAATCTTAGTCTGAGCCTATTTCTATTAAGTCAATGTCACATGAACCAAGATCTAGAGTCGAATGAAACCATAGATTTACCCATTACTCTTAGAACTTGTACCAAATATCCTATGTATAACTTCTTATTCAAAGTATATCTTCATCATTTCAAGCATATATTTCTAAGTTGTCCAATGTTTCCATTCCTAAGGATAAATAAAAGGCTTTAAATATTCCTGAGTGGAGGGATGTAGCACTAGAAGAGATGAGAGCTTTGGAGAAGAATAGAATATAGGAGGAAATTGATCTTTTGAAAAAGAAAACACTAGTCAAATGCAAAAGTGTGTTCACCATGAAATACAATTCCTATGGATCACTTGAAGCTCTAAGGCTCACCTTATTGCTAAAAGGTTTATGCAAACCCATAATATTGACTATACACAAACTTTTCACCTATTTCTAAGTTATATATTGTGAGGGTGTTACAATGTTGCTTTCTATTATAGTTATTCTAGATTGGACTCTATATTAGTTAGGTGTAAAAAAAAATTCCTTCCTAAATGAAGATTTAGAAGAAGAGGTGTATATGAAGCCTTCTCTAGGATTTAGTGAATGCTTCTTAAAAAGGATATGAAAGCTAAAAAGATCTTAAGATAGGTTGAAGCAATCACCAAAGGCTTAGTTTGACATATTCACAAGATTTCTAAAGTCTTAAGGTTTCTTAAAGGGGCAATCTGACCATATTCTATTCTTAAAATTTCTATAGAAGGACTGTAATTCTAATTGTGTATGTAAATAACATTATCTTTACTGACAATGATTTTGAGGAAATAGAAAAATCTTTTAAAAGATCAATGAAATGAGTTTGAAATTAAAGACTTGGGGGTCTCTTAGATACTTGCTCGGCGATGAAAATTGCTAGATCTAAGAAGGATATAGCAGTCAACTAATATAAGTATATCTTGGACCTTCTAAAAGAAACTAAGATGAGTGGATGTAAATCATCAAATACTCATATGGAATTTAACTCAAAGTTGGGTGAAGTTAAGGAAGGATTTACAATGAATACAGGTCGATATTAATGACTAATGAGACAACTATTCTATTTATCCCACACCAGACTAGATATTTCCTTTGCTATCAGTTGTAAGCCAGTTTACACATACTCCTTATGAACAACACTTGGACGCATGTACAGAAACTTAAGATACTTAAAGGGAACTCCAAGAAAAGGATTATTCTTTAAGAAAACTGATCAGAAAACTTACTAATAAACGATCAACTTTTAGGTATTACACATTTTTGTGGAGGAATCTAGTAACTTGGAAGAGTATAAGGTAAAGTTTGGTAACCAGAAGTAGTGCAGAGGCAAAATATAGGGCAATGGCTCAAATAATATGTTTTAAAAGGGTGATGGAAGAACTTAAGAGACTTGTGGCGTAACCAATCAATTTTTTTTTTTGTGATAACATTGCAACTACCAATATTGCCAATAGTTCAATTCAGCATGATTGGACACTAACATATGGAGATTGAAATGAATTTTATTAAAAAAAAAACTTGAAAGTTGACTGATTCATTGTTTATTATTTGTACCTATAATATAACAAGTTGTTGGCATCTTCACCAAAGGGCTATTAAGATAGAAATTTCAGTTTTTTGGGGTGATTTGGGCATGATTAATAACCATGTAACAACTTGAGGGAGAGTGTTGATATTCTAAAGATAATTAGTTAATATTCTATAAAGTGGTCGTTAAATTAATTACATTTTTATTTCTTAGAGAATAAATAGATTCCCTTGATTTATTCTTTATACTATTCACTAAAATCAAGGAAGAATTACCTTTTCCTCTTTCTTCAGAGATATTCATCTCAACAATTATTTATTAGAAGAATAAATTATCGAGACAGACAACCCCTCCTATAGAAAATATTTTGATTGAAAAATTCTCAAGTTTTGTCTTATAAATGAAAGTAAGGTTGATCTTGAGAGCTAGGTCAATACTAGAACAACAAAAAAATCAATTTAGAACTAATAAGTATCAAATAATTGATAAAATGGATAACAACAATCTTTTTCCTCTTATGATTGAACAAGTTCATGAAGTCAATTCATACAGTAAAAAAAATTATTTCATTGGGTGGAAATGAATGAAGAAATCCTAGTCCAATTAGAAATAGAGAAAAAAATTATAATTTACTTGTTCTTGAAACAAATTTGACCCCTAAACATTGTAGAGAATTAAGAATTCAACTTTCTTTCAATTCAGAAAATAGAAACGATATTCATATAAATACAAAAAATTGCAATAGTAGTAAGATAAAAACTTGTGGTACCAAGTAAAAACCAACATTTTGATAAGGATAAAAATCAACTAATAAAAAAAATTCTTTGGCCCGCTATTGAGTAAAGGATTTAGCTTGTATGAATTGCTATTGGTCTAATACCAATAATGCCAGTCATTTCAATATGGTAAGAATAAAAAAATATATCAATAAGAGTGTTTTTTTTCTTCATATATCTCATAGCATTCAAATCTAGTAAATAAAAAGAAAAAACAGGTACATGTATTGTTTTATATTTATAATTAGATCTAAAAACCAAACAATTGGATTCTGTTTTCATTTTATATTTAGGTATAAAATTTTAGATTTTGTCAATGAAGAAATATATTATCTTTTTTATCTCTAACAATAAAAAATAAAAAATTTGATTGATTAGTAATACATTTTATTTTAGAACATTAGGAATTCGTGACAAACTGAAGATTAGTGTATACTAAATTCAAATGAATTGACATTATTTATTAGTCGTTTTTATTTCTTTAGTTAATATTTATTCTAAATAATAATTTCAGTAATTATTATTTTATTTATTAATATTTCATTATTGATTATTTTATTTATTTATTCTAAGTAACAGTTCCATTTGTTATTATTATTGATTAATAAAAGTTTTTTAAAAAAAGAAGAGGAGCTAATAAAAAATTCATTAATTGCAAGTATTTCACAACAAGAAGACAAGGGATCCGTTGGATTTGAAATAGTCAATTTCATTAATAAGATACGAAGGCTTATTTCACTTTTAAAATCACATTAAAGAAAGACTATTTATGGCAAAGAGGTTTGCAAAAAATACTAGAGAAACACCAAGGACTCTTGTCGTATTTGGCAAATAAAAACAAAGTATGTTATGAAGAAATAATTAATGAGCTTGGTATGAGGAGGTCAAATTTCGTTATTTTGAAGGGGATTTTTTAATCATTTGTTTTATTATTCATTAAATTGTTAATTTAGATAAGTTTATTTTAGTATTCAGTAATTCATAGAAGAATGAATGCCGGAATCTCGCGTAAATGTACTAGTTATAAGTAACTTATGATGGTATCCTCACCACCCGTTAATGCATGACATTCTTCGACTCATCATTACTCTAAATGGTGAAAATGAACCACTATTAGGTTATTTATATGGAAAACAATTGCAAAAAACCAAACCACTATACACTATTTGCCTTCCTTATTTAACACTTTAGGATTATTTAGCTATTATGTTTACATAAGCAATGATAGGGAACGAACTAAAACTTTTGGGAAATATTCAAGTATTGAAAAGAGTTAGTTGGATTAGAGTTACGTTGGAGTTGAGCTTTATAGCTTTTCATCTATTATGACTTGGTCCTTTTATGGCATATTGGTCGACAAACACCTTCTTTCTATTTTTTGAAAGTTATTATATAATTTATGAAGGAGTAGCAACTGATTTACCTCACAGCTGAATAACTAAATATTTGAATTCTTGCTATTATTTTTTAACAAGGATTGCTAAACTTGTTACACCAAATTCTTTTTTTTTTTTTTGAACAAGTTGAAGGAATCGATATTACTGGTGCAGAGGAAGCAATAAATCAAGGGTTGGTTATCTAGACCAATGCTACGAGCTTCTAGGAGGCAATGGGTCTTTATTAAGTTGATAATTAAGAGTGTTATGACTAATTTGATTGGGAAATCAGTGGCCAAAAAAAAGGCGATTTCTAATTAGTGAAATAATAGATTCAATTAAACTTATTCAACAGCCCAGGAAAGAATTAGGGGATCTTATGATAATCTAGAAAATTAGGCATTTTAATCAAGCAAAGATGGAGAGTAGCATAATTTTGAATATCGGTTCATTGGTTTAAATAAATTTTAAAAAAAAAAAAACACTCCCCAAAAGGAGAGTTTGAGAGTTTTTCTGATTGGGGATTAGGCGGGTTTCATGCTTCTTTCAGTGCTGCACCGGAAGGCTGCATGTAAACCTTGGGCGGTAAGATGGAAAAACTTACACTGATCGTGCACCAATCATTGCTGCAACAAAAATACATACTGGTGGAGCTAACAGCACGATTCTCAATTCTTCCCCCTTAAACTACAATATCAATTCGCCCGACTTCCATACTAAATCATCCTAACATCAATGTGAAAATTTGGCTGTACTTGCATGGTTTAGCAAACTACTTCACTGTTTTCTACAGCATACCAACATAACAAAACTTAATTGAAAAGTGCCGCAACATAAATTTATTACATGCAAGGGGTTCAATTATTGGATACAAATAATTCACTGTGCAATTCTTGTCATGTACAGGATGTCTATGACTCCAATATTGGCCGTGACTTAAAAGTAGGATATAAGCTGAATCCTGCAAGAAAGCGCTGATTGCAAAAGGCATTTGGAAGATCAATGCCTACTAGAAACGGAATCAATCAAATAAGATTTCGTATGCAATTACTTATTTTCTTCCACTTTCTGCTTCTAAAGTATGAACTGGTAGAAATCAAATCTTCGTCTCTTAAAACTAACCCTGCTCGTTGTCAAACTGTTTCATGGATGATATGGTTCGGTTCTCCTTATTATTTGAGTACCATTTGCATTTCCCCCTTTTTCTTCTTGATGTTATGTGTTTGCTCAGTGCACCTCTTTTCAGTTTTTCTTCACTTTATTGCAAAATTTCATCTAAAACATAAAACCAGAGTCTTTGTGAAGGCGCCAAATTGTGAATCAAACACATTCACACGCCTGAAAAATGATTTTCATGTGCAATCAGTATAAGGTCAGTAGTTTCAGTCGATCGATGATGGATCACTCTCAAGGATTGGAACTATAGCAGATGAGAGCTCTATATGTGATACACGAACTGCACCAATTAACCGTTCTGGCAATTCATCTACAGTGTTTGCCTGTGAAGGACAAAAACATAAAACTCACGTACAAGAGAAAGAGATATGAAACACCCTGGATAATATAATTTGCTGTAATCATGAATGCAGCACTACATGCAAAATTCCTTGAAATGATAAGAATAGATGACGATTAATCAACCTTAATTTGGTTCCCAGAGGAATGCTTAGCACATTATGGCACATGATACTTCTTAAAAGCTTAGCAAATTATGGCACACGATACTTCTTAAAAGCTTATCACACTCAGAGCAAGGACATAAATGAATGCTTTGAATGAAGTTACAACGCCATGAAAATAATAACAATAACAATGTCTCAATAAGAATTCCGCTGAAATGCAAGATTTAGGGAGATTCAAAAGTACATAACCTTATTCCTAACTAGTAGGGAAACTGTTAAAACAAAACAAAACCAAAAACCAAACATATGAGCATTAAATGAGTGCATATTCATGTCAAACATACGAGATAATTTAACAGAAGAGAGCTAGACAATATGGTTGTATTTTACTACTCTTGCCTCTTTTATTCCATTGTCTTTATTAAGAAAGTATCAAAGAAAGCAATTAAGGGCTTAATCCGATCTCAAGACCCTCGTAAGAAATTATATAAGGATTATATAAGGAAGAATCAATTATATAAGGAAAGTCAACATTAGGAATAAATAAGAAATTATCGTAATTATACACTTTCATAGGCTATAGATCTAAAAAATTATAATAGCAAGAGTCAATTATATAAGAAAATCACATTAAGAATAAATAGAAGATATCTTAGTTACACACTTCATAGTCTATAGGTCTTCGACTTTTATTAATACTCCTCTTCAAGCTGGTGCGTACGTATCATAAGTTCCTTCCCATGTTACCTTAGCTGATAGATCTACTTCTTTTGTTATTGGATCTGGCAATGTTAATCCCACTCTATTAATATTTATATCATCTTTCTTAAACTTACTAGGATTCTCCTTTAATTTATTATCTGTGAGCAAACTCACTCGTACCCTAAATTGTTGTACCTGATTCTTTCCTGATGATTGTACTTTTCAAGATCTTATAATGAAGAAGATTATTAATAAAGGACGTGCATCAGGAGGTCTATACATTCTGGATACACAGACGTATAGCTTGTTCAAGTGTCTTACCTCCTGTCGAAGCTCATTGTCAGTTAGGACATCCCACTTTACCTTTATTGAAGAAGTTATATTCCAAATTTTATAATGTATCTTGCTTAGATTGCAAGTCTTGTCAGTTTGCCAAACCCATCGTCTACCTTCACTCCCTCAAGTAACCAAAAGAGCCAGCTTTCTGTTTGAATTAGTAAATTTTGATGTTTGGGGCCCATGTCCTATTGTATCTAAAACTGGATTTCAATATTTTGTCAATTTTGTAAATGATTTCTCTTGTATGAGTTGACTTGACTTAATAAAAAATTGTTCTCATTTTCCCATTTCACTACCTTTTGTGCTGAGATCAGATCTCAATTTAAAGTTTGTATTCATACTTTGCAAAGTGATAATGCAAAGTATATTTTTCCACATCATTTCAAACCTACATGATCCAAAATGGTATTCTTCATCACTCTTAATGTGGTGACACACCATCTCAAAATGGTGTTGCTGAAAGAAAAAATTGACATCTCCTTCAAACAGTCAGAGCACTCTTATTTCAAGCACATGTGCCTAAACCGTTTTAGGCTGATGCTATTTCCACAACACATTTTTTGATTAATTGTATGCCTTCATCTATTCTTCATGGTGAGATTCCTTATAATGTCCTTTTCCCTTCGACCTCAAATTTTTGGTAGTACTTGTTTTGTACGTGATGTTCATTCTCATGTGACAATTAGATCCTAAATCTTTAAAATTTATCTTTATGTGATACTCTCGCCTACAAAAAGGATATCGGTGTTACTATCCTACTTTAAACAAATATATTGCATCAGCTAATGTTTCTTTTATGGAAAATATGCGCTTCTTTCCTGATTCTTTGATTTCTGAGAAGGTGTACAATGACCTCTTAATTTATAAGATCACCTATCACACTACAAATGCCATCTCTACACATGATCCTTCAAAGAGACTAGCTTTCTTTCTAAGATATTGTTTCCCATTTTTCTCCTACATTAAGATGTATATATATATGTGTGTCTGGGTAATTCTAAATAAAGAAAAGAGGACATTCATTTCCCCTTCTATTCCATGTCAGTGTGTTTGAACATCAATTATGTTTAATGGTACATAAAACTACATGGCAATCCTCGGTCATAAAAGTCTTAATTCATGGCAATGTTCATAGCAGATAAATGTTAGTAAAAAGTTGATAATTCCATCGTCCTAAATGCAACTATCTATCACCTAAGCAGCTTGGGTTGAAGGTCAGCCTGAGTCAACTCATTTATATTCCTCAAACCCATATATTACGGGACTCATAATGTATCAATCTTTATATCCTTCAAAACATAACATTAATATGTTAAATAGGTATCAAGTATATAGAAAGGTACCTGTACAAGAAAAGCCATGTCAACCACTAATGTTGTTATTACTCCAATTACAAGGCCCAAAACTCCATTAGCAACAGCAGAGGAACCAATATCAATATCAACCTACAGATATATGAACCATATTAGATCAACCAGATATATCAGCAAATATGTTTGTAAGCAATGTCATCTGCAAATGATCAAAAGTCTACTTCTAGATATGTAGGGCCACGTATGTAGGTGCAATCGACTGCTTTCCCTAGTAAACAAGGGGTGCTTCCAACACTCTGACGAACAATCCAGGAGCCCTGCACAATTAAGTGCCAAAAATGTGCATGTTACTCATTTTAGTAATTACATAAAAACACATTGGCGGAAAAAGTTCTAAGAATGTAAAGCTAGCAAATGATTTGATTTCTTTTCTTTTCACTTGTCACTTTTCACTCACACCTGAAATTTTTTGATAAAAATGGTCTCTGCTAACATGCTTAGAATTCAAAAATGGCTCATAATCAGTCGATTAGATTGTGCAACACTATCCAGCCAGAATCATGACAGCTTTTAGAAGCCCTAACAGCATAGCAAATTCACTTTCCAGGCATAGGGAGACCAAATTCAAGTACCTTGGGAACTGATGGAATAAGCTTAAACCTACTATTACGAAATTCATCATCACCGTCAACAAAACGTTGCAAGAGAGATCCAGGTGCTAATTCTTTTGTTACAAAGTAAAAGACCATACTGTAGTGTGTTGAGCCAGGTACCTGTAAAGAGTAAAACTCTCATGTTTTTTATCATACTATGAACGTTTAGTTCAAATCAATGCTTGGAAAATGAGATAAACTCACTTGCAGATTAAACACCACAGAGAAAAGTCCATTTTCTGAGGCAACCTGGAAAAAGACAGTCAGACATGCATACAACATAGCCTTGGACAAATGAAGGATAAAAGATATGGACATCTCCTGTGGTTTGCTTGATTCCTCAAAAACCCTTTATAGTTTAATATTCTAAAAAAGTTCTCATACTATGTTACAATAGACATGTACAACCCATCTATTAATTTTTGTATCAAAAAACTTGACAGAAGTGACACATGGCATGATTAAAATATGTCACGTGGCAGTTCGAAAAAAAGTTGATAGAAAAAATTAACAGAAGGGGTCCATTTACAATTAAAGAAGCATGACAACTTTTCTAAAAATATTAAATCATAGAGATTTTTTCAAGGACAAGTCAAACCACCGATGAGATGGGCGTCTTTATTTCAAAAATTAACAACCAAAAGCAGGTTCAATATTGTTGGCAGGATACGAAAGCATAACATCAACCTGCAATACATTCTGTTTATAAATATCACAGTAGACATCTTACAGTAAAATTTGTGAACTCTTCGAGAATATATGTGCAAGACAAAAGTCCAAAGGTTTTATTTTAGGAAAATGCCCTTTCTATTATATATATACAAGAATATAATTGTAGTCTATAAGTAGTGAACAACCTACTTGATCCAGAAAAATATGAACACTTTTGTTTGTAAACGCAAAACAGTAACACTTTGATACTTCTATTTCTGGCCACCAAGAGTAAAAGACAGATGTTGAACCAAAAGGACTTCTTACTTGTGCTGCACATCCTTGACGCCTAGCCACATGGTCCATTCTTTTCGTGTCTTTGAACCAATCAACAGCAACAAGATCCATTAGGTGCTTTCCAGCAGGTATCTATATACACATACGTCAGAGAAACACAAGTAAGCATAACAGGGAATGAAGTCCTTAAAGAATATAAGTTCTACGTTTTAAAAGGAATAAATAACCAAATAATAGTGGAACCTTTGACTTGTCATGACAAAAGTCTTTGCCACGGACTCTGAAGTTGTTCCCTTCTGAAATTCGCCAACAGTGACGAGCATTGTCACGGTCATCTCTATGCAGGTTACCCGATAAACAGGACAAATCAATTTGATCAGCTGCCTCTTCATCCAAAGCTTCATAGAAAAAAAAGAAGTTGAAAAAGAATGTTAGCCTATAACCACATCCGCATAAGTACTTCAAAAATACACGACTAACATGGATTGTAACATCCACCTGCTTTCCTCAATTCATTATCAGACTTGGTTGAGTAAACCTAAGAAAAGGGGAAGGGGAGAGCAGAAGGACAAGGAACAAAAGTTAAAAAGCAGAAAGATTGAGCAGGACATATATTATGGAAGAAATCTATGTACTGGAAGAAATTTAAAAAATACCTCTTGGTCCTCCTCAGCTATCTGAAATTCTTCATCCTCATCAGAGTACTCGTCCAGCAGTGTGGAATTTCTGCTTACAGCATTCATTTGGTCAAGAGAAGGAGCAAGATGAACAGAAGATTCTTGAGCCTTTAGTCTTCGTTCATAAGAAACCGAAGTAGAAGCCATATTGACCATAATTGGAATCCTAGGAGGAGCTCCTCTTTCATCTGTTTGGGCAAACCATTCTCGAAGCCCTGTCATGATACAAAAGAAATGAAACAGAATTCTGGCAAAGAGGATCTTAAAAATTGTCGAATAGTTGTACATTTGAACAACCAAAAGAATGCAATAAACAACACAATATTTCTCCAAAATATTGTGTTCCCCTTCGTGTGAACTAGTTGCCACCTGGCATCAATTTAAGCAATCAGTTCCACAAAACAATAAAAGAAATCCAGCCAACAATAAGGGGTTCGGCCTGACTGTGGATTCGAATCCTGATAGATGTCAGGATGAGGAATATTTCTGTATATTTTTTAAAAATTAGAAAAATCCAACTTGTGAACTAGCTCCTGAGGAATAAACCAACAATTTTTTATACTTACAAAAAGAAACTCACCAAAGATATGGCATGATCTACCAACTAGCTCACAGAATGATACAAAAAATTTGAAAAAGAAGAAAAGATGAGATATTAGTGTGAAAGACTTGACATGAAACTCTATTGTAATAACTAATTCCACAATAAAAATAACAAAAGACAGGCACAGTTGAGTAACAAACTTACAAGGTTTAATGAGTCATGTCAAATTACAAAAGAACAGATTTTGTTACTTCATACTAACGAACAACATTGATGAATATACCACATTTTATTAACCAGCTAAGCAAAAAGTGCATAAGCACTAGAAATTAACAGAAATTTTAAAAATGACAATGAAACAGATGAGACTGTACTTTTTATTTTTGGGACATTTTTAGGATAACAATTATGATAGGCATATAGTTTTTAGCTTGGTCCTCAATTTCTCAAATAAATGAAACAAAACGCACCGGCCACACTACTCAACATCTGAAGAAGACAGTGCTGTTGAAAAGAGGGAATATAACCCACACCCCATCCTTTTAGATCAATCTGCATAAGATGCTGGACCTGTGATCTGGGTCTACCACCCCGAGGTTTCAGGGGAGATATGTTAAACCCCCCACCTGCAGAAAAATTAGAATACAAGCACATGAACATGTAAACATTATCATCAAAAATTCCAATCATTAAGCAAAGGAGGTTAGAGGTATCTTACTCTCAAGATGAGCACGCACATATCCTGGCTGCCGACCACAATGCTCATGCTCTCTGGAACGAAATAACACAACTACAGAAGAATGCAGAAAACTCAAGTAATTTTACAAAGTTTTTTTTTTAAGAGGAACTATTGAAAAAAATATACCATAGCTTCCATCATCATTTCGTCGCCAATAGCGCACATAGCAAAGGTCACGAGGCCAAACATACCTGAAGCCGATTGAAACACGAAAAATATAGGAAGGGAAAAATGTGATTTCTGAGAGGAAAGTAGAACTTTATAATAGAAGTTTCATGCAGATAGCACTGAAAGACATCGTGCAATAACTCATAAACAAAGCGTTCACTCTACTATTGTACATATGAATACAGTAGATTATATTAATTTCTATTAGCCAACGAGTGTTAACTCAAGTGGCGTGTCATTTTTCCCTTCTATCAAACTATTAGGATATTCAACCCCCCAAGCGACCAAAGAAAAGAACTAGTGTCATCATTACTTTGGCATACTCTCTGCATCTTCATCAAATGTTCATTTCTAATTTTTAAAAATTCCCTTATATTTTAATACATACTTTTGAAGGACATTTTGCACATCCCTCAAGTAATTAGTTGGAACAATAGTGTAATATAACTTAATATCATGATTTCTCAAAACGAAATTCAATACCACAGCACATACTTCATCATCAATTTCCAAAAGTTCTAAGGATAATAGTGCTCCAAAGATAGTCAAAGTTCAGCCAATTGACAAGTAGTATTGCTTTAAGGACATATTTTAATTCAGAATTAGGGATCCATAACACAAGAAAACTGTGTTTCGAGTTCGTATTTAGATCTTGAAATTAGGAATACTATTCCATTGTTATTGGTTTCATCCTAAATTGTGGCACCACTTTCAGTTGCAAATAGGAAAATAATTCTCTTGACAAAAATTCAGTACACCATAGGCTAAAAGTCTTCAATGCAATGCCACATCAGTGACTAATGCATCAAATTTTGAAATCTGATTTTAAGAAGTGATTACATATGGAAAATTTAAACGTTATAAGTCATGTTTAGTAGTGGAAAATATATTTTTGCTTTCCAGACCTAACTTTTTTTCTATTGCCATATTTTTCTTTTCCAGGGAAAAGCTGGATATAAAGAAGAACATGTTCACCTTGATACCATCTAAAACTGATTTTTCATTTTAGAAACTTATTAAAATTAACATTATATAGTTACATAATCAGCATAATGGTATATAAAAGTATTAGTACAAGCACCACTTTGAAATTTAAATGTGTTCATACTTTGAAATAAGATTAGCTTTCTTTTTCTCTCTACCAATAGTATTTTTTGATGTAGATGAAAAGCTAGAAAATAATGCATTTGAATACAAAAAATTTTCTTTTTGGAAAGGATTCATGAAACTACTACAGTTTCCCACAGTTGATTAGGCCCTAAGAATTGAAAATTTACCTGGCAAATGCCCTTGCTTTTCAGTAAAAGATTCTGTTTTTTTTTTATAAATACGGTAATAACTATGGGATTAACAAGTAATAACAGTAGCAACATACAGAAAAAAATGCAGCAAGGAAAAAAGACACAGCCTAAACATATCTCAATAAATTTTACACAAGGAATTTGGTGAAAGAGGAGATTACATTGAAAACCAGTCAAATTGAAGTCTGTGATAGAGTATAGCTGTGTGCCCATCTACCTCTTCAACTAAACTACCATACTGGAAACTGCAATCCCACCTGCACAAGGAATGAATGATGCAGGAGCATTTAGTTTAAATTCCTAGTTAATATTGAATTTCTTACTATTTAGTACTTCTTAAGTTATTTGAATTCCTAGTTATTATAGGATTAGCATATTATTTCTTAATTAGTATTTCCTTTTTCTATTAGGACTTCTAATTTAGTA
>JAOQMP010000001.1:18369508-18380938 GCA_027563575.1 Erythroxylum pedicellare
ATGATGATGATAATAATGAAAATAATAATAAGAAGAAGAAGAAGGAGGAGGAGGAGGAGGAGGAGGAGGAGAAGTAGAAGATAATTAATTATGTATAATATTTATAATAATAATAAGTACAAAATAATATATAATAATTGATAATAAAGCAATGACAATAATTAATAATAAGAATAATTTTTATTTTTCTTGTTATTACAAAATTTATAATAAATCTTACTAATAATAACAACAACAACAACAACAACAATAATAATAATAATAATAATAATATTCATTATAATAACATTATTAAATTTGTATAACAAATATCATACTAAAAATAATAACAATAACAAATACTAGTCATAATAGGTACAAAATTGTTAATAATAATAATAATAATAATAATAATATTATTATTATTATTATATTTTTATTATTATTATTTTTATTATAGCAATAATCACACAACTAAAATTTTATTAGAGTTACAAGTTAATAATAACATAATTAAATATTGTCAAATAAATATTGATACAATTATAAAATGATCAATGAATTACATCTACTCTTCATATTATACTACAGGGGCATTTCTGTCATTAACACTATTTTTTGTTCTGTCCCCTACAACCAAACACATTCTGTCCTCGAGACGGAGACAGAAATTTCTGTTCTGTCCACCGCAACCAAACATCTCACTGTCTTCAATTCTTGTTCTGTTCCGTCCTGTTCTGTTCCGTCTCGTCCCGTCTCTGCATGTTGAAGACGCTAACCAAACAGACACTTACATTACCTAGAGTTCTAAGACGAAGAAGACCACCCTACGAAAGACAACAAGGATAATTACATTATCTGGGTAATACAGCAAAATACTCGGAGAATGTAAGAATAATCCGTCTTCGGCAGTATTGAATATTCACTAGTACAGATGGGAGAGCAACATGAACTTTCCAATCTCCATAAGTGAATGGTAAATCAACAGCATTTATCTAGAACTTTAGGCCATCAATGACAAGCCGGGAACTGGCAAATTAAACTTTCGAGAATAACGAAATTGAAAAGTAAGACATTGATGTTTTCAGTGCTAACATTCAACTTGGTTATGCTAATCTGCAAATTCTTAAAGGACAGCAAATCAATTTTGTGTCATCTTAAGATATGTATTTCGCACGAAGATTAGCGAGATCCGATTCATGACAATTCTTTTGCCTGAATTGTGTACAAAAGACAATTAGATCCTTCAGAACATTATCAAAAAATTTTGAGTCTGTATAGGGCCTCGAACACTTCAAAATATTAAACTTTCGTGTTAACATGACGGGAGATTGATATTATACTATGCCCTGGAGGTTTGTGTTGTACTTCTCACAGTGGAAATCTCGCTTATTGCCTGTAATTTTTCTACATATTCATTAAGAAGTTTTTCACGTTAAATTTTGTGTGTCCTTTTTATCTCATTATCTTTTATTGGTGTGTTTGCTTTATTCGGTAAAGTCCATTTCTTATTAGTGGTATCAGAGTTATTTGTTTTTTCGCAAATGTTGATGGTTTTCCATCTTTTATTAAAAGACAGTATGTAATATTGCCCTCCATAATATAATTAGACTGTTAGGTTAGGATTCTCCTTTCACGAGTTGATCATCAAACTTCTGTATTTTCATATTCAACCAATTCGTACTTCTCGTGATTTGATATAGCTTCAATAGATTCTTTCTGTTCAGTCTTCCTTTCTTTCTGAATTGTTACAACTTCAGAGTTTTCTTAAGACGTGCTATTTTGATCATTCTCTTGTAGTTTATCTTATGCAAATATGACATACCTGCTAATGACGAGCTTGTGAAAAGTAAGATCCTACAGTTGACACCCCTTGACTCCATCAACATACCTCATAAATCTACATTTTCTGGATTTTAAATATAGTTTTGTGATATCTTAGGTGTTATACATCATGAACACAGGACTTCCAAATGTGTGCAACTAAGAATAGTCTGCTGGTTTATTGGTCCATATCTCCATCGGCGTCTTCAAATCAATCGATTTTGTTGGTGATCGATTAATCACATAGCAGGCGATCATCATTGCTTCTACCCAGAAAGACTTTGCCATGCTTGCAGTTCTCAACATGGCTCTAGTTCTTTCAATCAAAGTTCTGTGCATTCGCTCTGCCATTCCATTTTGCTGAAGAGTCTGAAGCACTGTAAATTGACGTGTTCTCGATTACAAAATCAATAAACTCATCACCAGTATATTCTCCACCATTATCAGTCTTGATGTACTTGATTTTCTTCCCCGTCTCTAACTCAATTTTTGCTTTAAATATTGTGAAGATTGGAAATATATCTCCCTTTCTCTTGATCAGATACACCCAACATCTTCTAAAGTAATCATCAATAAAGGTTTTGGGTTGAACTGTGGTGTTGAAGCCCATGAGTATGTTCCCTCACTGAATCTATGATGAAGATCTCCCATGAAAGTGGACTTTCTAGATCTAACAAGTGGTATCAGAGTCGATAGTTCAACAAGGGACGAGTATGGAGATGGTAGTCAGATCTCGTGGTTGCTTCCCTAAAAAGAAAAACAAGGAGACTTCTGGTAGGTCTAAACCAACAGAGTAGAAGGGCTCTTAGTGACGTCATATACTCGAGTTGCTAAGTAAAAATGCTTTTACTTAAGGGAGAGTCCAAGCTCAATGTAGAAGTTTACACTTGAGGGAGAGATTGTTGGGATGTCAGGTGTGAGTAAGAATCCGATATTAGAAAGATATGGAGCTAGTAAAGGACATATAAGTGGAAAGAACTCATAAACTTAATGCCTTAAAGTTTTGAGTTGAAGTGTGGTGTCAAAGCCCATGAGTATGTTTTCTCACTAAATCCATGATAAAGATCTCTCATAAAAGTGAGTTCCTTAGAACCTACATATGATCCCATGCTCAAATGTAGATTTGATCATCTTACCACTCGAAGTGCCGCCTGCCAATGAGTATCACAAGGAGAAGACATACATTATGAGAACAAATTTACTGCCTAAATGATGTCTGGTTAGATCATGGTAAGATGAAGTAGTAAACCAATAAGACGTTTGTATGAGGTAGGGTCTGATATAAGTTCACTATGCTCAATGGATAAATTATGATTGTGGTTAAGCGGAGTTGCAACTGGTTTATTAGCAAGAAAGCCAACATCTTGTAAAATTTCTAAGTCGTACTTACTATTGATTAAGAAAAACTTCAACCTTTGACCGCATTACTTCGATGCTCAAAAAATATTTTAATAAATGTTTTGAAAACCAATTTGGATATCAAACCAATTAAATGACAGGTTTAAGGTTTAAAAGTTCGACCAGTATTAAACCGTTATAAAACTAGTATATAATAAAAATGAAGTAAAAATTATAAGAGTAAGTAAAAATAAAATATTTTATTAAAAAAATACACCAATGTTTGTTATTTTATAAAGAACTAATAATAAATCAAATCTAATAATTCAAAGTAAATATGAATATAACATAAAACTTAAAATAACAATAAAATTTAAAATTATATTTCTAGGTGATTATGTCTCATCATCATCAAAAATTCCAATTCTCCAACATTATCTAAAGACTTGTAAACTACGCTTTTATCTAAAATATCTACATCAACTTCTTCTATTGCATCCAAATAAGTTCAAATTAGTACTGTATGCAATTATTCTCAATTGTAAATTTGTAATATATTATACTTTTAAGTTAAATATGATCAAAACAAAATATAAACTGACCATCAGAAGTTGTTCTTAATTTTTTCGTTGTGAAAAATGCATTTTCTTCATTAAATTCAATAATGAAAATAGAATTAACGAAAATAAAAACAAATCAATAAAATACATGTTCTTCATTTTAGGTTATAAGTAATGTAAACCATTGAGTCTTTGATGTTCCAAACGATTTCATTTCTTTGTATAAATACGTTAAAAAACGCTCAAATTATGTTCATAACTTAATACATAAGTTGTTTGATTGAATAATTTAATAACAAGTTTTCTCAATAATGGAGCACTTTTATCGAATAACCTCCATAACTCATCTGTATTTTAAATTAATAATTATGGGAAATAAAAATATATATTATTAATAAGTAAATGATTACTAAAAGCGTAAAAACTTACTAAGCTACATTTTTTTCATCATAAGTTCTCTCTTTGCAGATAATCTAGCAAAACTCTCTAAACATTTATGATACAATTTAATTTTATTTGTTGCCTATAATTACTCTTAATAAAGAAAATACCTTTGCATTCAATAACACTACCTATAATATAGTTTAAACATGTGTCTGCATTATATAAGCAATAAAGATTTAGAAAATAAGCTACTAAGTGGATCATTTGAGTAAGATGCTTATCCATCATAGGTCAAGAATATCTATATAAGGCTCGTACAATTTTTCCTTCCCTTTTAAAAAACTTATAATTGTTTTGTGAGCTTTATACATATCATATATATATATATATACACACCCTAAAGATGACTTCTCATGTGAATCAACAATACTCAACAACTTTATTAGCGAAGCTATAATTTTCACAATGATCAAGCAGGCATCCTAAAATTTATTATCTAGAATAGTAGCACAAACTTCTTTTCCTTTCGCATTATTTGATAACTTATGACTTGAAAATCTTTTACTTGTCACTAAATTTTAAAGTTATTGTCTATGTTTATAAACATTTCAAAGTAATAAATGTAGTTCCAAATTTAGTAGCAATAGGATGCACGATCTCAATCTAATTTTCTTACTTTTTTTAACTAAGACAAAAATATAATATGATTGTACACAAAAAATGTGATTTAAATGCATATGAAGTAGTATTAGAAATATGTTCCATACCACCAATATCTTTTAAAATAATATTTATATAATAAGTAGCATATGGATACCAATAAATATGCTCATCCTTTGATTATCACAAGTATTCAACTTATACATAATTAGTTGTATTATTTATAACAAAATACATAATATTCTTTGGTCCAACCTAATTAACAATTTTACAAAACAATTTAGATAAAGCATGAGCACATTTTACCATATCAGAAGCATCAACGAGCTTGATAAAAATTGTTCCAATATTATAATAAACCAAGAAATTAATCAAAGTTCTCATTTTTTTATCAATCCACCAATTTGCATAATAGTGCATCATGTTGATTTCTAACTAAACTTATATATATCCATAACTAATTAACATTCCTTTTTTAAAATCTTAAAGCAAAGGCTCACAAATCTTATAATAAGAACGTACCTTAAATCCCAAACCTATCTCTATTGTAGCATATATTGCTTCTTAAAAATATGGTAAATTTAAAGTATTTAAAGGAATACTTGAATGATAAAATCATCTAGCTCATGCTTGTTTATATCACAAAACAACATCTTTATCAACCAAAACACTTTTTAAACGTGGTTGAGAATTAAGAGAATTTTTGGAGGAAAATAAGAATTTATATCAATAATAGTTTTTATTTTTTTTCTTTTCTAATACTTGTAGTACTTCATTATCTCTAAAAGATATATTATAAGTCTCTTTCTTATTTTTCTTTTTCACTTGTTGCTGTAAATAATTTTTAATCCTCTCAAATACATCAATAGTACCAAGAAACAATATTACCCTCAACACCAGCAAGATATTCTTTTATTCTATAAATTCCTCCCACTTTAAATATTATACAAAAAATATACAATTATATTAGATATTCTCGTCAGATGCTTAAGAAGAAGAAAAGTAATTCCATGTTGGATTAGACTTATCACAAATCGAGGATGCTAAGTTTATTAGATCTTTTTCTAATGATTCCATATTCTTGATTATAATTTTAAACTAAAAATATAAGAAAAATATTTTTGTTAGTTTTGTACAAAAATAAGTCGCAACAATAACTAGAACAAATATAAGACAAAATAAGGAACCAAAGAATAAAGATGAGAAGAAATGATAACAGATAAAAGTCTAAAAACAAATATACCCATTAACTTTGTCTTCTTGATTCTTGTGTCTTTTATATCTATTTGAAAATATGAGATTTGACTTCAATGACTACAACCAACCAAAGAAACAATAATAAAAAGGAGAATTAACTTGTGATCTTGACCAATTATTAAAAAACTCGACCGGTTCAACCTTAAAAATTTGAATAATCTAATATTCAATTTTTAATTTTCTGATTCGATTTACTTTAATAACTTTTGTTATTAAAAATAGAATAATTTATTAATTAATCAGTTAATTTTTGTAAAGTAATAAGTTTTATAAACTAAAATAAATAAATCAATTTTCATTTAATAATATTTTTTCAATTGTAAACTAATAAGTTTTTATAATCTAAAATAAATCAATTAATTTTCATTTAGTAATCTCTTTTTTAATTAAACTTTACATTCTTCGATAGGTGAAAATAATCTCTTTCAATCATATTTTAAATTTTATTTAATATTTAACATGTTTTACAACGGTCTAATTTCGATTTAACCTTTTTAAACCTTAAACCTCTTATCTTACCAATTTAACTTCTAGTTTGATTTTTAAAATATTGATCTTAAACATAAGGAATTAAAGTATATATAGAAGAAATAGAAAAGAGGTTAAAAAGAATTGAAAAAATTAAAGTAAATCAATTCAAATAGGAAATAAAAATTGAAATCTTTTCCAAGATTAAATAAATCTAAATAAGTCACTAAAAAGTTAAGTATGGTTAAAGGACCTTGAAATTAAAACTTAAATATTACTCCTTAGCACACTCTAAAATTATCCTAAACAAATTACTTATATATACTAAATTACTAATTAATAAAATTTTCTATATCCTTTATTAAACATACTTTTTTAAAAGTCTAAACATCACTCTTTATTATACTCTTAAATTATCCTAAACAAAATTATTTATCTATACTAAATTAATAATTAACAACTTTTTCAGTGTCTTTCTCTTAACATACTTCTTTAAAGCTTAAGCATTACTCCTTAACACACTGTTAAATTGCCTTAAACAAAATTACTTATTTGTACTAAATTATTAATTAATAACTTTTTAAATGTCCTTATTTAAACGCATTCTATAACATACTCTTAAATTATCCTAAACAAAATTACTTATCTATACTAAGTTACTAATTAATAACTTATTTATTGTCCTTCTGTAAACATATATTTTTTAAAGTTTAAAGATCACTCTTTAACATCTTCTTAAATTATGATAAATAAAATTACTTATATATACTAAATTACTAATTAATAATTTTTTAATTTCCTTCTTTAAATATACTTCTCTAAAATTTAAACATCACACCTTAATACACGCTTAAATTATCTTAAACAAAATAACTTATTTAATATTTAAAATAAATTACTAATTAATAGTTTTTTTTAGTATCCTTTAACTATACTTCTTTAAATTGTAAATAAACTTTTATTTCTCTTTGATCAACAAATACTAATATTCTTAATGTGTCAAAATAATTGAAAATTATACCTTCTTCTTATTTTAAATCTTACTATTTATTTCAAATATGATCCAAAATACAAGGTCCCAAAAAGAAAATTCTAATTTGAAGGTCTGGAGAGGCCATTAAAACAAAATTAACAAAAGCAACATTTGTCTTGACAGGTGGTTAGATGCTTATCGTTAAACATTAGTGGAAGAAAGTTCCCCACGTCTCTAGCTTCTAGATTTCTCTTCTTCCTTTTAGTGTGTGATTTGGCTTTTTTATTTATTTATTGAAGGTAATGGTGTTGGAAATTTTGAGAAGGTTTAGGTATGTATTTGGTTTAACCTTAACCCGCAGATGATTCTTTATATTGTTCTTTGCGCTCTTTGTCTTTCAATTCATCGTGTCACTTTCGTGATTTCTCTTTGCATGTTGTAAAGGTTTCTCCTTTTATATCCTTGATCTCCATCAGCAGATTAGAGAAGATTCCAAGTTGCTCTGATGATTGAATTGTTAATGGGTACGTAATTTCTTTGTGATTTTGACGTACTCGGATACTACCCAAGATATGTTGTTCTAGTGCTTTGTTTCCTTGTTTAATTTCGTTATTGTAGAGAAATGTTATGAAGCAGATGGATAAGTGCCTAGTTATAGGAATCTTGACTCAAGCTTTAGAAGGAACGCTGATCATTTCTGTGCCTATCGATGACCCAGTTTTCGCTGAAGAAGAAGAAAGCATAGTTTATGGTTCTTCACGGTTCAGATAAGATCGACCGATTTATTATTTAATAAGCCAGTTTTCATTTGTAGTAGTCAAAAACAAAAATTAAACTGAAAATTAAGCCAGTCTGTGCTTAATCTAGTCAAACCAGTCTAATCTTAAAATCATTTATTTTAATGGGCCTAAGTCTTTAATGTTGAATCAATGCGAGAGAAATTGCTTAAAGAAGTGAGATAACCAATTCATCATACCCTGCGATGGCAATATCATCCACATGGACTAGTAAAATTGTAAATTGTGAACTATGTTAAAATGTGAACTTGTAGTAATCAACTTTAGATTGAGTGAAACCGGCCTCGAGTAAGGCATTAGAAAAGGCAGTGAACCAAGTGGACGTGCAAGTTTAAATTCCCGAAGTGACTTGAGATGACATACTCTAGCCTCCTCCTTTCTATTAATCTGTTAAGAAGTTGCATGTAAACCTTCTATTATAAATCTCCATGCAAGAAGGCCTTTGAAACATCCAACTGTGGAGGTGGCCAATGTTTTGCTGTAGCCACACTAACCATAGTTACAACAGTAGATAATTCAGTTTAGAGCAAAAACGTCTACAAAATCAAAACTTTTAGTTGGGAATAGCCTTTAGCTACTAGACATGCTTTGTAGCATTTAATAAAACCATCGAGATTATACCTTATATGATACACTCATTTATACCCTATTGCCTTTCACCTGAGGTAAAACATCCAAAGTCCAAGTTTTATTAGCCTGTAATGCTTTTGTTTCTTCTTCCATAACCTTTCTCCAATTTGGAACTTTTAGTAGTAGGAATCGCTATGTGAATAAGTGCTTCAGCAAAAATAACAAGAAATGGGATATTGCGTACCTGAAGATGTTGAAGAAGATTGAGCATGGACCATATTACATAAATAATCAATAAGATGGATTGGTGGTCTTTTTAAGCGTTGAGAGAATCATATGTGTTAGTTGTTAATTATTTCTTATATGATAAATTGTAAGATCTTAGAATCTAGTAAGTTTTCACAATAACATAAGCGGATACTTTCTGAACAGATAATCTTCAATAATCTTCAACAAGATTTTCTTAGAATGTGTTTTCTCTCTCTTGACCTTTGATGGAGAGATATATGAAGTAGTTATAGGTAGAGAGAGAGAGGAAGTAGTTATACATTTAAAATTCAAACACCTCTTTTCATTATCCTTATCTTTACGTTACATCAATGTAAATACACCATATTATTTATTTTAATTAAACCTTATATCTCTTATTCAAATAACTAATGGGATTTAATATACTTAAATGATTAAACCAAAATATATGGGCCATATATGATGAAATTATCTAACAGTTTCCCACTTGGCCTATATATCTTAATCATGGTTTAACAATATAACATAATATGTATATAATAAAATTTAAATCCCTTTTATTTTATTTAGGCGCAACATTAATCATAATTAAGTAATAAAACTAGAAAGAATCATAGCGGTTGTACATCTTTTAATGTGACATATTTCATTCTATGCATCACAAAACTAGTTCATAACTTAATATGATTTATTATAAGATATGTCTTAATGGTTCAATAATAATGTCTTTGTAAAAGACAAATCCTGTTAATATTCACATAAACATTCATGTATATATACTAAGAATAAATAACAGGATCCAATATCAGAAACAATATATATAAATGAGCTCAGAGTATCAAATACATAAAATACATAAATAATAACATGTTCAATCATGGTACCGAATGATGCCCATTCTTTCGACATGTTCATCAAATGTCTTCAGTGGCAATCCTTTTGTTAATGGATTTGCTATCGTAAAATTAGTGCTAATATGTTTGATTGACACTTTGTTCCTGAACTTCTTCTTTAACGGCAAAGTATTTGATTTTCATATGTTTAGCACCCTTTAAATACTTGTCATTTTTCGAAAAGAAGACTGCTACAAAATTATCCAAATAAATTTTCAGCGGCTTAGCAATACTATCAACAATTCCAAATCCTAAAATAAAGTTTCGCAACCATAAACCATGAACCGTGGCTTCAAAGCATGCCACAAACTTAGCTTCTATAGTGGGTGCAGCAATGACAGACTACTTCGCATTCTTCCACGAGATTGCTTCTCCACTTAGAAGAAACAGATAGCCAAATGTTGATTTTTTCGTGTCAACACATCCAGCATAGTCTGAATCTAAATATCCAATCACTTCAAGATGATTGGATCTTCTATAAATGAGCATATGATCTTTTGTTCATTGTAAGTATCTTAAAATTTTCTTTGTAGCTTTCAAATGTTCTAATCCAGGATTACTTTGGTATCTGCCCAGCATTCCAACAGCAAAACTGGTGTCCGGCCTAGTACAGGTTTAAGCATACGTTAAACTCCCAACAATAGATGCATGAGGAGTTCTTTCCATTTTTGTGCGTTCCAATTCATTCTTTGGGTATTGCTTAAGACTAAATTTGTCTCATTTTTTAATTGGAACAACACTTGCGGAGCATTTGTCCATATTGAATCTCTCTAAAATCTTTTTGATATATGTTTTTTGAGACAACCCTAACATACCTTGCGATCGATTACAGAATACCTCTCTTCCTATCACTTAAGTTGCCTCACCTATATCTTTCATTTCGAAATTTTTAGAGAGAAACGTCTTAGTCTGATGTAACAATCCAAGATCATTACTGACTGTGATTTTTCATGAAGCAAATAAATATATCTATAACATGAAAAATTGTCAATGAAAGTGATGACAAGCTGTTCTCCATTAAATAATGGAACATCAAAAGGCCCACATATATCAATGTGTATAATTTCAAGGAGCTGTGTACTTCTTGTGGCTTCTTTCTTAATTTTGTGTTTTGTATGTTTTCCCTTAATAAAATTCAAACAAATTCCAAGATCAGTAAAATCTAATTCTGGAAGAATTTCATTCTTTACTAATCTGGTCATTCTATCTTTCGTTATATGACCCAAACGTTTATGCCACAAGTAAGTTGATGTTTCATTTATAAAAATTCTTTTAGTGCCAACATTATGATGCAAGGTCAAAAGGGTTTCAATAAAAAGGTTATCAAGCTTTAATTTGTACAAACCGTTACAGAGTATACCAGAACCAATAAGGCAATTATGTTTGAACAAACTAAAACATCCATTGCCAAATTTGAAGGAATATCCAACAGTATCAAGTTTTGACAAAGAAACTAAGTTTCGAGAAATTGTAGGAAC
>JAOQMP010000001.1:18389155-18416953 GCA_027563575.1 Erythroxylum pedicellare
TATGCAATAACCTATTGATAGGGCCTCAATTTTTAGATTTGATGTTTCTTTATATGTAACTGAAATGTATATTGATCTTAAATCAGCCCTAGGATCTTGTTAAGATATCCAAGGATAAATGATACACACTATTCAAATACATGGACCTTGCGAAGGCCCAGGATGCAAAATATGAATAGCACACTTACATATCAATGGTTTCTAAGTTTCTAATAAACCATCACCTTGTCCTAACCGTACTTCTTCTCTTCCATGTTAGAGCCCTGAGTTGTCCATAACAATGAATCATTATCATTATACTTGGTTCTTATTAAGATATGGCATCAAGTCATGTATGCATTATCCCTTATTTTAAGATCTTCTACCTCCAATATATAAAGAGAGATTAACAATCAAAAAAGTGAGTGCTCATCACAATTAGGCTTGATATTAGGTTTGGTCGAACTCAAGCCTAGCTTGAGACTTGAATTGGCCCAAAATTTTCACCTTATTCTTTGAGATGATGTGGTCCTTGTCTCTTGCAACCATGGATAGGTTTTGAGATTTTATGCATAATAAGTTGAATCGAAGGTTAAATTATGCACATCTCATATGGCAATATAATTTAAATGGAAAAGCTAGACTTCCTACTGAGATCATTTATATGCTAGAGATTAAGAAAGAGAGTAAACATTTAATGCTTATTAGAATATGCTGTCAAAAGTCAATCTTTAATAGGAATGTGGCTTAAAAGAACTAGCATATTTTCTTACACTCTTTAGGGTAGATTTGGGAAGACATAGACTCTTCTCCTTATTGATGTGATTTTATCTCTAAAATTTTCTGTCACAAAATATATAATGTACAACCTAAGGTAATTACACATATCTTTTGGTATTAATACAATAACGAATAGAGCACTGATCTCACGAGGAAGCTATATAAATTCAATAGGCTCTCCTACAATTACCTAGTCAATTAAATAAACAGTGATAGATTTGATAGTTGATAATTAAATCTAAAACTAAATGTAAACCTAAACCTACACCTACACCTACACCTAAACTTAAATCTAGGCAGAGTAATGAGTAAGCAATTATTAGAGATAAAACAAAACATGTAATCAAATAGAGAAAGTAAACACAAATATCATCTAGATAAGAACTCTTTCCAATATCATCTTAGATTTCATGATTAAATAAACATTGAATGGATATATTAATTTAGACCAATAGGACCTGCTAGATATTGAAACTATACTCGTTCAGACTATAACTATCTATTCTCTAATTGGTTACCCATCTCTACAAAGCTAACACCTCCTTGAATGTACTAAACTCTTTAAAATCCAATGGAAGGTTTCACCCTAATACTAAGAAGAATATGTAGCTCTCTCTCAGATACCCCATTTAACCCCTCTACCTAAGCCATAGTGAACTCAAAAGCAAGCTCTCTTAAGTTATAAATAGATAAATTATAATTAGACCTAAACCATGCATTAAGATCAATTAACGACATTCATATATAAATATATCATATCTATCAATTAGAATATATTAATCTATATAAGAGTATATAGTAGGGTTCTCTTCTATTTAGATATATAAAATAATCAATTATTAATCATTTTTAAATCAATGAACATAATACAGAAACAAAAGAAATATAAAATAGAAAGAGTCATAGATGTAATCTTAATATTTCGATGTGATTTCTTAGTTTTTGGATGATTTTGATCTTCTTTTCTCTTGAAAATTACTGCAATGTTATAGAATGATCTTCTTTGATTGTTAACCTTAAGTTATAGAATGAAATAATATAAAAGAAGCCCCTCAATAAAGGTTTTCTGTGTCTATTTATAATTTGTCTCATCATTAAGATATGGTATGAGCCACACTTGTGGCTCAAACCATGTCTCTTAAAAACTTATAAAATATAAAACAAGAATGTGGATTTCTCTCTCATCTTTTAACAGACGCTTAAATCATCTCGATTGGAGTTCTGACGAGAAATTATGACTAATTTACTAAGCAGTACTCAAGTTATCTTACAAATCTTTCTAGAAAAGGATGCGGGCTTTGGTGCACCTATACCCTAGGTTGTGGATCTTTTTGTTTTCTTTGGGTATAGGAAATAGTCTTTGGCATGCTCATACCTTTAGATCTTAGATCTTTCTATTTCTTTTATAACTAGCATATAGTTTGTGGTACGACCATAATTTAGGTTGTCTTACTCTTCAAAAATTCAATATCATACAGCCTCCCCCTAGCCACATCTTCGATGTATCTCTTCCTACACTTACTATATAATGAACATGAGTTGGCACATGAGTGTGGGCTAAATTGTGTCCAACCAACAATTGTGATTTTCTCCATATTTGTTCTTAAAGTTATTTTAAATTTTTTATAAATTTAATCACAAGGCAATATCTTTAACACTTACTTAAAACATAACATAAATAGATTAAATCATGGTAATTGATATGTAAAACACTTAGTGAAATACATATTTATAGTTATTAAATATCCTCATGCTTCATTTTTTACTTGTTCTAAAGCAAATCAAACTTAAAAGACATTAGCCTAGGTAAGCTAGATTTTAAGGGAGTTTAACAATTCAGATAAAGTGGTCAAGTATCAATATTATTAGTTAAATCATCTCATTCATCATCCACATAAATCTCTAGATAGTAACACCAATTTATAATTCAATTTCAACCTAACTAAATAATATTTCAAATTCAACTTAATTCAAACAACTTCACCTTATGTATAAAGTGGACATAAAAGGAGTAACAAATTTCAAAAAGTATTTGATTAGCCATAATGGAAATAAACTAATATAATTACAAAATACCTGTTCTTTCTTTTTGTTTTTATTTTTTCATATATTTTAACAAACACAATTGATTTTGCTAAAACACCATTCCAATTTTTTTACGCTAGAGTGAACATCTTGTCATGAACACCTTCAATTACTTAATTAGGTTATAATTTCAACTGGCTAATAATACTACTCATAACTTCAACATATTACTTAGATTAAGATCAAGGGATTAGAATTTTTATTAGTGCTTAACTTTATTTAAAATTTTCATTTAATTCACAACCAATATGGAATAATCATCTACTTAAGAATGCAAACTCAAAACTCAAAATGCACCAAAATTATATACTTGGGTCATCATCCAATCTAAGCATCCTTTACAAGATTATTTAATCAAGTTTCAAAATAAAAACTACTCATCATTTTCCATATCTATTAACTTAATGTAATCAACTCATAAGAAAATATCACTTATAATATATTAACTCAATTTCCTTAATATCCTTAACCTAAATTTTGATATATTCACTTACTAGGCTAAATGCAAGTTTGAATATATATATATAAAGTAAGGCTCAATGTGTTTACTCTCTTATATTTAAATTGTACATTGTCCTCATTGTATAAATATTTAGAATATGTAACAAGCAAATGAAAGTACATAAAAGGTGGAGAAATATAAAGATATTAAGATTCAAAAAATTTTTATGAGCCTTGTTCTTAAATGTTGCTTTCTCTGTATTGCATTTAGGATATGAAGATTAGGGATCTACATTAAAAACAAATAAACAACATAAAAAATTTTAAAATATATAATACATAAAATAAACTGACATGTAAAAGTACATCAAAAGAGAAACATTTAATAATGAAGGACCACAATATTCATAAAAATAAATTGCACAAAATCAAAACATCAAGTTGCCTCCTAGTAAGTGCATCATTAAAGTCTTTTAGTTGGACTCTAATGTTAGGTAGGAAAAGTGATTCACTTTTGATCCTCCTCCTTCAAAAATTTAAAGATGTCGTAAGTCTATTTCCTTTAATATTTGACATGTCTTCATTTCATGCCTTATTATGATCATATGACATGCCCTCATCTTGTTTGATAACACCCTAAAAAAATCGTAAATTTTAGTGTCTATCCCATCAATATACAAATAGGGATTGTCATAAGAAAAAGAATAGTTTATTTCAATTGAAATATTGAATTCTCTTTGTTGTTCTTTTCTTCTTCCTCAACAACTACCTTTTTTTTTTATAGCTTCTCCAATTGCTTCATCAATTAGCTCCTCTTCACTCTAAGGTGGTTGCCATATTATATTTGTTAGAATCGTCTACTATGTTGCTAGGTAACGATCTTTGATATCTTGATATCTCTTGACTAGTAAATGACTAGTTAACCAATCTAGTTCTTATATTATAGATTGAAGTCTCTTGGTGTTAGAATCGATCTTTAGTTATGGATATAGATTTTATTATTACTTCTTTTAAGCCTAATTTCTTCTCTTGTTGTTACTTATAGTATCTGGATGGAGGTGGCATTTAAATTTCCCAATTATCCAATGAAAAATTCAAACGAGGTAAGACTGCATATTATAGGATCTCCTCAAATCCCGCGTATTAGTAGAACACATTCACTTGGTTGTCGCTGTTACTGTTGTAGATTATATGTGTTGTTATAGTGATGTGTCTAAAGTTGCTAGCAGTAATTCAATAGTCAACTTATTCAATTGCCTTAGCAAAGTAATTTCTAACTTGACTGACATTATTACTATGCTTTCACATGCATAAATCACAACATAATGCTTTTGCATCTTTACACATTCTATATAGTTCTATAATCTCCATCCATATTAATTGGTTGTGTAACATCACGTTACCCATCTTAAGGCTAAAATGGTAAATATGAAAGATTACTGAGAGATTAGAAATGCATTACATGCTTATGCATTATATGATATACACATACACGTGAATATTGATCTTCTGCACATGAAAATATTTGTACATGCATTCATTGACGAATTCTAGGTATAATTGATTTATGTATATGGAATGTGATTTTTTTTTAGAATTGTGGATTTTATATATGAAAGACTGATTTGGAGAATGTATTTAGTGATTTAGAACTTTTGGTGAATTTTAGAAAAAAATTTATAAAAATGTGGGATGTAACACCCCATGTTAGGGGATAGAAAATTTAGAAATTTCTAGTACATCATATGCTTTGCATAATTGAGTATTCGCTGATATATGCATATGAATTTTGACATATACAAATAATTGTATATGCATTCATGACATTTTTCGGGTATAATTGGTTTCTAAATATGATTAAAATGTGAATGGTGGATTATTTATGTTAAAAATTTATTTGGAGACTATTAGTATTATTTAGGATTTTTTTGTAAATTTTAGAAAATTTCCGAAATTTTGGGGTAAGCTTATTTTGAATAGGTGTAGAAATGCTGAAAATAGGAAGTAAGAATGAAGAATTGAGTGGGAAGATGTAGAAGATGGAAAGTTCACAAACTTGGAGTTAATTAGGAAAAAAATCTGCAGAAAATATGAAATATACATGAAGAATATACAATTTTTGATGTTTGTTTGTAATTATGGATTTTGATTTGTTATGCATGATCTGAACTAAATTGGGGGTTGAAATGAAGAGAATTAGGGAAGATATAAGTTTGAATCTAGAAATAAAAAAAAAGAAAAAAGAAGAGAGAAAAATCTACAGTGTTCGGTGAAGAAGAAGAAAACCTGCACTATAGAGAGAGAGTTGAAGATGGTAAAATATGCATATGATCGGTTTTGGTGTTTTGAATATAAACTTGAATTTAAGTTCTTTTGGGACTAAGTTAAGTTGACATGGAAGTGAATAAGAGGGATAAATGTAAGGGTATAAGTTTTTGATGAGGAATTTCGTAGAATAGAGGAAGAAGATGGAGCAGAGTTTCTGCAAAAACATGGAGAATTACGTGTAAAAATCGTGATTCTACAGTAGAAGGTGGTATTGCAAAAATCAAACTTTTTAATACTGAACAGTTTTGACTCTTTTTGCTATAACTTTGCCACCCGATCTCCAAATGATTTGAGACTTAAACCAATAGATTCCTAAGACATTGTGCTTTCTTTCCATAAAAAGTTAGAGCCATCTGAATTGATTAGAAAAATATTGATTGACTCAAAGTGAGGGTATGTGCTGGAATGTTATGAACTGGAGAATTTTTAAGAACATGCTTCGGTATTTGAATTATAGCTTGATCTGTAGATTTCTAAATGGATTGATTCTTAATTCAGAAGAAATTATAACATAAGTGTACAGATTTATTAAATAATTAGGATTTTAATTCTTTCTCTAAGACTTTCAAAATTGGCATGAAATTGTGTCTTGTTTTAGGTTGTAGCACTACCAGGAACAGAAATCATTTCCTATGGTTATTGAATAAACTATATTGATGTAGGCCGAATTAGACTGAGGTGTCTTCACCAAAGTTGTATATTGTTATCTTATCTTTAAATTGGTATAAATTTTGTATTTTTTGGATATTGGAATTGAGATTTATGAGTTGTACGACGTGGAGGAATGATCATGCATTAGCCAAAATTTCAAATGTAAACAATCTGTGGTATTTTGAGTATAACTCATTGAATACTAAAACAAATTGGATTAACTTAGTATCATTGGAAACCTAAGACAAAGATGGAAAACTTTCTAGAAGTAAGTATTACCTAATTACCTCACATTCCTGATGAGAATAATTGAGCAAAGTGGACCCGAAGGTGGATTGTGAAATAAATCTGGATTGAAGGATTGAGTATGATTTCACATAATTGATAGTGTGATAAGATTAAGATTTTTGACATGAACATACATCATACATATTCAATATACATGAATGTGCATAATTGAATTCATAATTATGAACAATAGTAATATATGTTTGTATTGAATGTTTTAGAGGAACCCTTAGAGCGATCAATTCCAAATATTGCTTGGACTTTAAGGCAATAAGCGAAAGGGAGTAATTGTGAGTAATCTTAGATGATCATACCTTACTTTGTTCTGCTTGTTGAATTTAATTTATGTTGATTGTGTTCTAAATTCTAGACAATGATTATCCGAAGTGTTTGATGCATGATTATATCATTGAAAGTGCTACTTGCATGTGAATATGATTGACTACTTGCTTTGCACATGAAATGTCTGAAATGACTTTGTTTTGTTTTAAAACTGTTGAGTCCTAGTTGTGGGTAAATAGGCATGCCTAAAAGGATCTGCAGCTACTTCTGTGACACTTCAGTGTCTTCTGTTAATGACACTTCGGTGTCTTCTATTATGGACACTTTAGTGTCGAGACTTCGGTCTGTTCTGTATAAGTCCCATTACCCACTTCTGTGAATGGATTTAGCAGTCATCTGATTTTGTATTCTGATATCTGTTTGATTCTTAAATAAACCAAATTGTATTCTGATTCTGAAGGGTTTATACCCTCTTGTGATATTCAGTTCTGATAATAATAAAAATATGTTTTGAAATGCATTATGTCTAATTTAATGTTAGGCAATCTTTTAATGCATGATTATGTTGTTACATGATTCTGTATGATGAGTTGTCACTTCATGTATAGATTAGTTATTACTCACTATGTTATATGCTTAGCATGTTGGATTTGCCCCGTGTAGGTTCAGAGTGAGAATTATAAAGACTGGGACAAGTCAACCGCAATGGCCAATGGAGTCTAAGTCTTATTTTGAGAAAAATGTATTCTGAATTTGTTTTGGGCTTGTATATGATGTATATATCTTTTAAATTTGTTTGAAGGTTTGTAATAACCTTAATACATGTTGGTCTTTGAATTTATGGTATGCAATATGATATACACAGTATAAATGATATATTATGTACTGCATGTTTACTTGAGATTTTGGGAATGCACATATGTTATGTTTCGTGTGTTTTGGATTTGGTTTCAGTTCTATATTATCTGTATGTTTTGTGTGTGTGGCACTTGCAATATCCTCTCAAGGGGTATATGTAGGTGTCACATTGATAATGTTCTAAACTCTCCTTTAGGATTTTACTTTGAGTTAATGTTAATTTAGTTATTTTGTTTTTATTAGTTTAGGTGTTGTGATTGATTAATGTATTTGCATGTTTCGGTAACAAATCGAGATGGTAAGCTGGATAAAAATGATTAGATCATATTAATGAGAGTTAGGTGATCTAATTGACTACTTAATCAATCTAATTGGTAATTTCATAGAGAGAGATCCTGTGCGAGACCTGATTGTTTATTAGAGAGGTTTAGAACTAATTAGAATTGTGGGTAATTTGTGAATTGAGAGATTACGAATTCCATAATTCAATTAGGGTTTATAATTTAATGTTTAATGGTTATAACTCGAGAGAGAGTAATCAACCCTATGATCGTCTAGAGCCAACACCCTATAAACATATAAATGGCTAGATTAACATTAATGATAAGTAAAATCCCCTCTCTCATAACTTGATTAACTCTCTTGATGGATTTCCATTTTGACCTGTGTGGCTACTCAGTTTAATTCTGTTTTGCTAAAATTTTCGCTTTACAATTCTTGAATCAATTTCTCATATTTACTTTTTGTGTTCACTTGAGTAGTTTTATTTCTTTTTATTCTTTTCTCTGAGCCTTAAACAACTTAGGATTAGGCTAATGCCCTCCTAGTGGGATCAACTCTTCAATACTACAAAGTATCCGTGTGCTTACAAATTATTGAGGGTTTTATAAATTGTAAAAGTTGCTCAACAAGCTTTTGGCATCGTTGCTAGGGAGGCGTAGATTAGTTTAATTTTTGTAGTCTAAAGTCCTTTCACCATCTTTTGTGAAAAAAAAAGAGAGAAAAGCTAGGCAAAAAGTAGAGACGACACATCAACTTGGATATCATCAAACAACAATAGGAAATCTCAAGAGTTGAGCGCTAAAAAGAGATGGAAAGAACGATGGTGGAGGAAATGCATCATGGAGAGCGACAGACCCTTATGGATGTCATAAGGCCATAACTCAATGCCCATCATCAAGGGATTACATGACCACCAGTGCAAGCGAATACATTCGAGATGAAACCATCACTACTAAACATGTTGCAAACTAACGTGTAATTCTACCAGTTAGCCAATGAGGATCCTAATGCTCATTTAGCTAATTTCTAGAAATTTGTGACTCCTTCTGATATATTAGGATGTCGAAGGATGCTATTAGGATGAGGCTCTTTCGTTTTACACTTAAGGATTGAGCCAAGGCTTGGTTGAATTCTCTCCACCCATCTAACATCACAACTGGGGAGTAGTTGGTGTAAGTTTTCTAGATAAGTATTTCCCTTTAAACAAGACAACAAGACTAATAAAGGAAATTATCAATTTCTAGCAAAATGACGGGCAGTCTTTATATGAAGCATGGGAGCAGTATAAGGAGTTCCAAAGTAGCTATCTTCATCATAACCTACCCAACGAATTCCTATTGCAAACCTTCTACACTGGAGTTAATCCACCCATAAGGAGCACCATAGATGCAGCAATTGGAAGATCATTTATGAGGAAAATAGTTGAAGCAACACACAATTTGTTAGAAGACATGGCATACATTAGTTGTCTTGGGAAATCAGAATGAAGTAGACAACCGTCAACCTTTTGGGTCCTAAGAGGAATGGTTGCTACAAATTCAATGACAACATTGCAGGTTAAGATCGACAATCTAACCAAGCAATTGAATAGCCTGAAACCTCCCTCTTCCTCTTCAGTCACAACAATACACCACGAATATGAGTCATATGGATAAGAGAGTTATATCGTAGCTGATTGCTTCTTAGGGGAAGATGATAATAAAGAGCAATTTAACTTGAATGGAACATGTTGGTTAGGGAGGTAGCAATCCTTATTCCAACACATACTAGCTAGGGTGGCATAACCACCCAAATTTTCATTGGTGTAACAATAATGAGATTCGGTTTAGAAATCAAAGGTCATATGGATATCAACAGGATAAATACAATGACTATGATTCCAAACTAGACAAGATCATGGATAAGCTCATAATTATGGATGCGGCCCAAAAGAGGTTAGAAGAGCAAATTGACTAAGTAACAAGGACTCATACCTCTTCTATTCTTAACCTGGAGGTTCAAGTAGAACAGTTTGCCAATATGTTATCTACAAAAAGCATAAGAAGTCTTTGAGCAACACAAAAGTATATCCAAGAGAGCAAATTAAGGGTATCACACTTAAGAGTAGGAAAGAATTAGGAGAACCAACAGATAGACCAGCTAAAACCCACTTTATAGGTGACCAAAAGAAGCAAAAAAGGGATGAAGAAAAGAATGAGGACGCTCCCTATGTTCCTCCTCCGCCTGATCCACCAAGAATACCATTTAAAGAGTTGATGATGTTGAATCTTGAAAAAAAGCCTGAGGAAGAAGAGCAGATAACAACAGACATCGAGTTTGAAGAAGCTATGAAAGTCTCTGTTCGTGAAGCAAAAGAAGAAGAAGAAAAGGGAGTGACTAAGGAAGAATAATAGTAGCTCACTTTTTTACCAAACAAACTATTGGCCTTAATAGAAGATTTAGAGAGTTTCGTTATTCCTTATTCTATCGATAGTTTGTTAGTGAAAAGGACATTAGTGAAATTTTTAACTCTATTAATATTGTCCCTCTGATCATTTTACAATTTGTAGCTTACTTATGGGCTACAAAATTGATGCTGAATGAGAAGGATGGAAGCAAGCTACTCATAATTGATCCTGACTGAGCTTCCAAGGATGCAAGGTCAAGCTAATGACCCTAAATTAGCACGTTTAGTGGTTAGATTTAAATTATTGTCTAGTTAGGTTTATTTTAAATTCTAAAGTAAGGTTGCAATGATGTGGAATGGATAAATTGCTAACTCTCTTATTTTCTTTAAATCAATTATAAAAAAAGGAACCCAGCTCAGTGTCAAGTGCATTGGTTCTCCATCTTTAGCACCATTCCCACCTCAATCACCCTTATGAGTTCGTGTTCTAACCCTTCTCTTTTAATTTTTGTTAGTATTTTCTTCTTATGTTTTTCGTATTTTGGGTTTCTTTGCCCTGGTATGTTTGTGTACCCCTCTCATATTGAGGACAATGTGTTGTTCAAGTGTGTGGAGGGTTATGTGTTTTGCTTTGAGTGTTAATTTTGCATATTGTTATGTTAGTGTGTTTAGGTTGCATATTGTGAATTATGTAAATGTATCGATGAATTAGATGGAATGAAATCTATTTAATTTTGAACATAATCTATTAGGTTATGAAGAGTCATTAGCTCACAAAATTAGTGATTTCGATTCTTTGGTTAAAATACGTAAGTTAATTAGGATTCAATGTTAATATATCACCCTATAAGTTGTCACATTCATTCATAATTTTACTTTTGACTAAGTAGCTTTACTAGTATTTTTTCATGAAAACAAGTAGCTAACGTAATAAGTAAGCACTAATTAAAAATTAAAAAAAGAAGGAAAAGTGTTTGTAAATTTTAAATAAATATCCGTTGGCCTTCGGGTTATGAATAGAGCTAGTAACTAGTTGAGAATATAATATAACTGAGTAATTAAATCGACACGCATTACAAATGTGTGCCTTTGCATCAAAAGGTTATAATGACCTTCTAACTAAGCAACTTACTAAAAACATGACTTAGTTGAATAATTGGATTGACATTCATCACCAATGTTTGCCTCCATGTAAAAAGACTAGGTCTATATCCACAAAAAGTAACAAACAAAAAAAAGTAAAAAAAAAGAATGCTTTCTAATAAAACCTGCAGAACTTATAAGTAGCTTAATTTTTCATGAAAACGTAATTAGGAGTAGTTACAAAGTTGATTGACCAAATAATTGTTAATGTGTATGTACAATTGAAAGGGATGAATAAACTTGACATTTAAGTTTTGATTAATATGTATATTTAGTCCAGAGCTCCCACACATGGATTTTGCATGTTAATAATTTGGAACAACTTGAATGATTGTGTTTAAAATTAAATTTATTTCATGAAGTTGAAGCCATTGTCTCATCATTCCATCATGTGCTTTGTGATTTTTTGTTGTTTGTTGTTTTCTTTGCTTGAGGACAATCAAATGTTTAAGTGTGGGGATTTCTATTGTGACCTGTGTGACTGCTCAGTTTAATTCTATTTTGTTAAAATTTCCACTTTACAATTCTTGAATCAATTTCTTGTATTTACTTTTCATGTTCAATTATGCAGTTTTTATTTCTTTTTATTATTTTCTCTAACCTTTAGATGACTTAGGATTAGGCTAGTACTCTCCTCATGGGATTGACCCTTTAATACTACAAAGCATGACCCATGTGCTAACGAATTATTGAGGGTTTTATAAATTGTAAAACTTGTTCAAAAATGGTTAGTGATGCCTTTCGGTTTAAAAATATCTAATAAATATTTTAGAGAAAAATGGATAATATCTTTAAGTATTATAATTTCATACATGTTTATGTGGATGATATTTTAATAGTCAGAAATAGTATTGCTCAGTATATTATACAACTCAATAAATTTACAGATTCACATGAACAACATGGTTTAGCTCTCTCTAAGAAAAAAAGCCAAGATTTATAAGACTGAAATAGAATTCCTTAACATGTAGATAGATGTTAGGGGAGTTAAACTTCAACCTCATATTCTCGTAAAAATCTCATAATTTCCCTGTAAGTTAATAAATAAAAAGCAAGTTCAAAGTTTTTTGAAGTATTAAATTATACTTCAAATTAAAAAAGCCTTTTCACATGCTTTTAAAGAAAGAAGAAAGATTTGAATTTTCACCCAATTTGATTGAACAAGTAAAGAAAATTAAGATTTTATGTACTACATTGCTAAAACTTCCTTTACCATATGATGATGATGATTTAATTCTTGAAACTAATGCTTATGATCATATATGGAGTTGAGTATTAAAAAATATAGATTATGATAATTTTAAAGTTAAAATCAATGAGTCTCTTTACAGGTTTACTTTGGGAAGCTTTACAGATACTTAATAAAGATATCACATAAATTAAAAGGAATTATTAGTGGTAGTAAAAAGCTATCAAAAATCTTATTATTTTTATTGCCTAAAATATTTTTATCAAGAACTGATAATACTCAAGTTAAGGCTTTTATTCAAAATAATTTACCCTTTAAACCTTAAAGAACATATATTTGACTTATTAGAACAGATGTCTGAATATATCAATACTTGTTAAGTGCAAATCAAAGATTTATTAAATATTGATAGCTTTAACTCAATACCTAAAGGGGTTGCTAACCTGCTAATAACTGGTTAATTGACTATATTTTTACCCAATATTTAATGTGTTCTTGCTTGATATTTTATACTTTTGGTATATATTTGGTACTTAATTCTTTTCACGTATGTTTACAGAGTATAATTGCCCTCACGGACTTAAAGGAGAAGAATTTGGACGAAAACAACGTAAACAAAGAATCAGCAATCTGGAAGGAGTGCACGACCATGCACTTTCACACAACCATGCATTTTTGCGATACTAAATGAATTTTGATTATGCACGATCGTGCAAGAGATCGTACATCTCCCCAAAATTTTGTGAAAAAAAGACGTTTTTGGGACAAATTAAAGGGCATTCGGAAGAAACTTTGGGAGGCAATTTCTAGACGTAGAGTCATTCTCAAGGGGCAATTTTGGTCTAAAGAGGCGAAAAATACAACGAAATCATCGAAAGATCCATTGAAATATAAGATCAAGCCTCTACAACGTAAGAAAATTCGATAGAAGACAATCAAAGAGATTTAGAATTATGAACCCATTATTTTTTATTCATATTTCTGTTTATGTATGATTGATTTTGTATTTGATAATTTATAATTAAATGTCTAGTTAGTATTTAGGTTAGATGAACCTTATGTTAATATTTTGATATGATTTGGTTCTTTTATTAATGTAGTTGGTTGTTTGATATATTGTGATCTGATTACGCGATTTATTTGTGTTCTAATAACCCGATAATATTACATCATAATTTGATTTCATATGTAGAGATTAAGAAATCCTAGTGTGAATAGATCTACCGTAATTAAAAGGAGTTGATTGCAACCCTAAAGATAGGATATCATAAATCTTTTGGATTATGGTCAAACTTAATAAAGGGACTCATAAATCAATAATATAATCATATAAGATTTAACCTGAGTAATTCAGTTAAAGACTTTATGATTAGTTATTAATAGACTCAATTTAAGCTATCAACATACTATAGGAGTCTCTACGGTCCAGTATATCAACAAAACAATTGCATGATAAAAGATTAATCTGTTAAAGGTTTAAGAGGATTTGAATCTAGATGCTAATTTATAATAACGATAGTTTTCTAAGTGAATTCTACTGTCCACTACGGCAAAAAGTGTTTTAGGCAACGACAAGTTTGCAATAGTTTAAAAATATGTTGCTAAAAATTAATATAATGGAACATCTTTAAAAGTGTTGCCTTTAATAATGTGAAAAAGAAATGAAAATGACAATTTGTTGCTACACATAAGAAAAGGTAAAAAAAGTTAAAAAGGTTGCACTAATATATGCAACATCTAAAATTGTTGCTATAGTTATATATTATATTATATCATGTAAACAAAAACTAATTAACATCACATTACACATATACATTTTCAAGTGGAACAAAAAAATCATGAATGATAGATCCCACCAATTTGCCAGCTCAACCCAATTGATAGAGGGTTGGTCTAGGTTCTCAGGGCTCGAGGCCTGACAATGTCAAACAACAAAACGACATTGTTTTGTTTTTAAGCAAAGCGACATCATTTTTCTTAGTTAACAATTGGATAGTGTAATGTCATTTTACTTAATAAAAATGATGTCATTTTATTTAGTTAAGAATTAGATAGTGCAATGTCATTTTACTTAATCAAAATGACATTGTTTTATTTCATTCAAATAAAGTTATAATGTAAGCAAAACGAAGTCGTTTTGCTTTCATTTAATTTCCATACATCAGTTCTTCTTTTGTTATTCACTGACTGCATTTTCTTTATGGTCTGTCTCCACTCTCCCAACTCCCTCGTCGGACATCTTAGTTATCTCATATCTCATCGTCTCTCACCGTCGCATGTCCATCGCTCCACCACGCCACCAATCACGAGTGCCACTAACTAGTGTATTAGTAAGGTAGTCTCTCTACTTAAATTGGATTCATATTTGATTGTTTAGAGAGTAGTATTGATTAGTTATGATTTGTGGTTTGGCAATTTAGCTAATTTGCGATTATGATTTCTATTAATGGTAATATGATGTTAAGTGTTGAAGAAATGCCCCCTGTGTTCCTATTCTTTTTTTTCTTTGCTGTAAATTAGGGAAAATCAAAGATTGTTAGTAACAATGGTTTGAATACTATATGTCTTCTTTGATTGGTCTTACCTTTAATTTTTGGACGTATGGTAGAATAACAATGTATGAAATCTTGTTATCTTCAAACACCAATATTAGCTTACTGTGTTGCATAAGTTGACCATATTATTCTTGTTTCTATTTTCATCTCTTCATTGTGTAAATGTGTTAATTGTCACTTCAGTGGAAATGGTTAGGCTTTAACTTTATATAAGGTCTAAGTACTGTAATTTATTTAAATTACAGTTGTTATACTTTAAATTCCTCTACTCATCTAATTATCAAGTTCCATTATCTATGTTACTTATCGGTTAATTTTTGGGTGCGAAGCTTGAGAAAATCTTAATTTTCTTCATTCAAATTAAATTCAAATTGTTGCTAATTTTAAGGCTTGGTTATGAAGATTATAAAGATGCAAGGAGAAAAAAGTAATATCTATAAGATGCCCTTTCTTTCTTTAAGTGGGTGTATTGGCCCTCTGGACCTGATTATTCTTAATCAACTTGTACAGTTGTGAGAATTGTGACAAGGATTAGGCTTTCTAATTTATTAATTCTCATAGTAAACATTATTTCTATTCAGTATGTTGAAAGAATGATAGAGCAATCTCTTTTCCTCTAACTATCTTGAAATGTTTACAAATTTTGAAGCCTGCTTTTCACAATTATACATGATAAAAGTTCAAAACATTTCCTTCGACATGTTACTAATTGGCATATTCATGGCATTATAACTGATTTGGTATACAGGCCTAAAGTTCCAAGGTATTGTTGTGTAGTTGCTCATATTCTTCTTTCTCTTCCATAATTAAGATAAAAGTAAACAATTGAAATTTTTTTGTTAAATAATCAAGTTGCTAGAAATGATTCAGGTATTAAATAATCTTTAAGAAGATGGAAAGTTGATCTTTATGTTAACACAAACTTAGGAAAGTTGTCAAAAGGAGTTTATGTCATTGAAGAGCCAATAAGACTAGCCGATTGTTGAAAATTTTACATTTTATATAGGATTCATGGTTGTCCATATGCTTGAGTACTTGCAGTGTCAACTAGGATATGAGATCACTTTTCAATTTTCAAGCTAAAGAAGATACAGAGTTTATCGATTAAAAAATGTTGCTAAGAGTAGATCAAGCTATCAAAAAGTTATGAATATCCATTCTCATAACACATCTTCGTATGCTTCACTCTTTACATGAACAGCAAGAGGAGTGATTTTCACAAGGATTAGTGATGAAAATTGCTTGAATACTTGAATTACTAACAATGTTCTTATAGCTACATTTTGTTCATAGATGATGATCAAATTAATTATTCTAACTATGTTTCAACTGTTATTTAAGAACTTTTGTGGAATGGAAGATTTGATATCAATATTATTGTAGTTTGTTAGAAGTTGTCAAAAACAATGGCTATGTTCTGTTTGTGGCTCACAATGCACATGCTTTTGGTGTGCCATTTTTGGTTAAAGCCTTTAGTCTTTGCAATATAGATATTCCCCTTGATTGTTTTCTTCTCGACACTTTGCCTCTGGCTCCGTGACGTGATGAAGTATGAAGGTACTACCCCTTCATTCCTCTCTGATTTGCACGAGTTTATTACATATGGAAATCCAAATTGCTTTTATTTGCGGTTCAGATGATACATTCTTGCATGTTTTCTATAAGAAGTCCTTACATACTTATGTTAAACTTAATGAACATGTATTTTTAAAAGTTCTTCTGTATGAAATAATGTGCAGGTTTCCACCATAATATCTCATGTTGAATAGAATTTTGTTCTCATCATAACTGGATATCTGCTTACAGATTGCAATATCTGTCAAGAAGTTGGAATGCATGCAGTATGAAAGAACAGATAAGTTATACTTCTAAAAGACTTTAAGAAAGGTTACAGAGCCAATGTGAAGAAGCCTGACATTGATTTTGAATTCTACAAATGATGCAGAGTTGTTGAAGCACATGTAATTTTCTTTGTAATTGATGTGGATTGTAGAATTCGTTTTTGTATTTTGTAACAATAAAAGCACATTTAATTTGCTTTTGTACTTTGAATATGTTAAATGTTGAATTTTAAGTTCTTATAGGCTATGTGTTATATATAAATGATATATAAATGTAGTTTTTTGTTGTTTACATTTGATAGTAAGTACATAATTAAGATGTACATTAATATGTATATATTTCTTTATATATATATAGATGTTGTCTACATAATGACAAGAGTTTGATTTTATGTTAAATAATAATGGTAGCAAAAGAATACATTTTTGCTTTTATTATTACAAATTGTTGACTAAAAAAATTCACTTTGTTGCCTTATAAAGACTTAAAATTACTATAATATCTATTTAACATTGTTACTATAGTTTAAAACTAATGTGTTGCCTTAGACAAAACTTAAAACAACATTTTTAATTTGTTTCCTAATCAAAAAAAATTTGTTGCTTTATAATTATTACAGCTCATTTCTTATAACAATATGAATTATGTTGCCTTAATAAAAAAGCAACAATAATTGTTTTTGCCCTCGTGACTTCTTGTTTATTATGATATTGACTAACTCACAAAATAAGTCAATTAGCTACCTCTTTCATTTTTCCATAAATAGTAAGCCAAGATAAACTGTTATAATTATTTAAGACAAAACATTTATAGCTTAGTCAACAAGGCTAAGATAGTTGAAGATTCATCATCTATAGGATCTTATTCTCCCACTACAGGAATCTACTAGTTAGCAGATTAAGGAAGATGTAGTTACTCTTAATAATATTTCTCTAAGCCCTGATATTATGCCCAAATTGACAATACAATGAATTATCATAATTAATAATCTTCCAAATAGTCATCCTACTATTCTTGCACATTATAAGATAACGAGAGACTTATACACTCTATAAAATAGTGATACCTACTATATTAAATCTTTCTAAGACATATCCTAGATTAAACTTTTTGCAAGGAGCTTATCCTCAAGCTATTAGAGATTGGTATGATTTTAGAACAATAAATGCTATCTATTTGATCCTCAAGCTATTAGAGATTGGTATGATTTTAGAACAATAAATGCTATCTATTTGACTAATCTAGAGTTTCCTAGATAACATTACTTTCCAAATAGATTCAAGAAGGGGCTTAGGATTGTTATCTAAATAACCTTACAATGATCCCTAAAGATACCTTAATACTAAAGATATTATTGTTGATCTAGATTTTCATAAAGAGGAACGATATAATGCCTATCATTTCATTACTTTAGGAAGCAAAACACTTTGCTATTAATGTGAATACTAATTTAAGAAAAGAATTTGCTAATATCCATTACATAAGAGGAATCGATAGGGAATTGTTATTTTTGACATGGAGGCAGCATTTAAGAAAGAATTTCGAACCAATGCTAGAAAAAATAATTTTTCTTCTTTAATGGTAGTTCCAACCAAGAAGACATCGTTAGCTGTTGAAAATTTTGTAAAAATGAAGAGAAGCATGATTGAAAGAAGAAAGTTAAGATTGAATCCTAACGCACAAAAATCCACTATTAATCAAAATAGATTCTACTTCTTAGAAATTTGATATGATGTAATTTTTGTTAAGTTAAAATCTGGACTTCAAGTTTGCTTGTATAAATACAACCCCTTGGTTGGTTGAAGGGTCATCAAGTGTTGTCTATTTATCTCATCTCTATAATTTTCTCTACTATGAAATAAAATTTTCTTTTCTGCGAATACAGTTGATAATTTCCATCTTACACCTTATTCTTCTTCTAAATCTTTAGTATATGCCTTAAAGTAGGAAACAAATCAAGGGTTGTGCTGGACTTTGCTAATCTAGACTTTGTTGAACGAACATCAAGGATAGTTACTTACTCCAAGGTTGGAGTTGGACTGGAGTGTGACATGCCCTCTTTTAGGCCAAATTTTTTATAAAAAGAATATTGTGCTTTATATAGACAAAATTTGATAGAACACATGAGATAATTAATAAAATGTTGTTATGTATTAATTATCAAGTATTAATAAAAATAAATTAAAATTATATATTAATAATTTAAATATAGTTTTTAATATAAGTAACGAGATATAAGTATGATTAAATAAATATAACATTTATATATTTTATTTATTAATTGAAAATTTAAATAAAGCAATTATTTATAAAATATGAAAAATAAATTTGTATTTTATTTATTAGTTTTTCATATACATAGTAATATATAAACCTAATAAATCAATACGTTTGAAATATTTTTATGATTTGCTATCTTTATCTCTTCTATTATATGACTACGCTCGTGACACAATATCTCGAAAATGTTATGTTAGTAACAGTTTTAAAAAAATATTCTCAAGTTGCAGAATTTAAAATACATAAATTAAAAATATTACTAAATTCAATTAACTTAGCAAGTAAACGAAATATAAACAAATAGTTTTGATGGTTTCTTATCGGAATCGTACTTTTGAAAAGTTGAAACAAATTTGTGGTTGTTTGGCCATAGATGTAGACGTGCCTCGTAACCATAAATCTACAGGAACACACGAACAAAAAAGACTATGACATTAGATCAGCTACAGGGAATAATATCCCTATTGCGCTAATATTCCGATTCATTAATGGTGGACCACACTAAACAATTCCCTCCCTAGCCTTTTCCTCATCGTTCAATGAATCTACTTCAAATTACAACTTTGTCCCTACCACAGTCTAACGCATCAGTGTTCGGCACGTTCTTGGATCTTCAGGACTCAACTGTCATTAGAGCAGTAGTATGCAAGTTGCACTATCCGCCGTAGAAACAAAAAAAGAAAAGAAAAGGCATGTATTGGTTTGTTATCAAATTTTAAGTACCTGTAAGTGTAGAAAAAATCCATACTATTTGTGCACTGGGCGTTGGGAGCTCGTTCTCTAATCTAAATGGAGCACCGCGACACCGTTACGGTGTCCTTCAAGAGCTGGGCGCGGCAGATGGAGGAGAGCTACCAGCTGCAACTGGCACTCGCTCTAAGGCTATCCTCGCGCGCTGCTTCAGCTAACGATCCGCATGTTCTTGATTTTGATTCCGATGGTCAGAGAAAGTTCGCCTCCAGCTTTGACTCGCCTGAGGCTGTTATTTATCGGTTTTGGGTACGCAAACAGACGATTGTTGTTTTAGTTTACATTTTCTCGTTGAAGTATTGTGTAGTTTGGAATGACATTTGAATTTTACTGCTGTTAATGACAGTTGAGTTTTGCACGTAATTTGACAGAGTTTGTGGTTTGATGTTTGAGGAGATTCTTTTCCTATGGAATAATTGAATTGGAGTTTAAAAATCTAGCGCTACACTTCCTAGTAGCTAATTTCTGACATTGGAATTTGAACTTCCCGTGCAAATCCATGCGTGTGTGTTTGGAAGTAGAGTAAGCAGAGTAGTAGCTGTTTTTATTTACCTGGATAATTGCAAATCATGGTTGGATGTCGCTTCGTCACATATGTAGTGCTAAGTTTGCGGTTTATATCTATCAGGTGAATGGCTCTCTGTCTTATTGTGATAGGATTCCAGATGGATTCTATGTAATCCATGGTGTGGATCCTTATTCCTGGACTTTAAGTAGTGACGTTGCTTGGATCCCATCTTTTGAGTCCTTAAAGGCTGTTGATCCTCGTACCGAAATGTCAGTAAAAGTGGTTTTAATTGACAGATTCAAGGATTCTAGTCTAAAGGAGCTCATAAATAAGGTTAGTAATCTTTCCCATAGCTGGATCAATCCGGAGACTGCTATTGGTCAACTTGCAAAGCTTGTCGTCAACCATATGGGGTTAGTTCTTCCCTTCCTAGTTCCAGTTTTCTTCTCACTTAATATCATGGGCCTTGTCATGCTAGTATATCTAAATGAATTATTTATCTATTTTCTTGATTATTTGTAACAGAGGTCTACTAGTGGCTGAAGGAGAAGCGTTTGGAAAACACTGGATGGAATCTGCTGAAGTTCTAAAAGAGCGCTTAGGCTCTGTTATACTCCCAATTGGGATCTTATCTGTTGGCCTCTGTGTCCATCGTGCCTTACTGTTTAAAGTACACCTCAATACTTAGTGGTTGATCAATGTTTACTTCAATCAACCTTTGGCTGTTTATGATCCTATCACCCTATGTATATATGCTGTATTTTTAAAAAGAAAATGCAGATCCTAAAGGTTATTGTTATGTTCTCTTTGGTTATTCTTACTAATGAAGTTTTAGATACGTACTTAATAATTAACAATATGCATATTATGTACTTGAGAAAATGATACACGTATCCTTTTTTATGTCCTAGAGATGTCTACAAAAGATTTGACACAATGAAGTTGGGATTCTGTAGGTGCTAGCGGACTCAATCAACTTACCATGCCGTGTTGCTAAAGGCTGCAAGTATTGCAGAAAGGAAGTGGCTTCTTCTTGTCTTGTGCAAGTTGGCAATGATAGGTATATACTGTGACTATATAGACAGTTTGTTGGACGTTATAGTCTGAATCTGCGGACTTAAGCCGTGAAGCATGAGAAATTTGGAAATTTGACTACTGCGACGAACTTCTTAGGAACTTGGAATGTAAAACTTAGTCTGCAAGATCAATTGCTCTATGTCATCTATCAAGTTGAGCTCTTTAAGATGCAACCAGCTATTTCGAAGTAGGAAGTTATGGCCTATTAACTAGCATTTAATGGGGTAGTTAGACTTTACAGTTGGTATCAGTATGGCAGACCAGTACCTAAATGTAGTAGGGATTTCTGAATTGATAGGCATGCTTTTGCAGGGAATACTTGGTTAATTTGTTTGATGATCCAGGAGCATTGAATAACCCAGATTCATCGATTGATTGCACTTCGTCAATCTTTATATCTTCGCCATTATCTCATCCAAAGTCTAGACCCATCCAAAGAACTGATGACTTTAGGATGTTGGCCAATATCTATTTCTTTCAGTGCCAGCCACCAGACTGTGTATTTGAAGATTCTCCTTCAGGTGATTCTTGCTGTTACCTGATGAATCTCTCTTTCTAATAATTTTCTTACAAATGACTTCTTGTGGATCATTATATCTTTTTTGCTTTAATCAAAGAGCATGTCATGTTATATTGCATATTTCCTCGTGAATTTTTTACACTTTCCCCACCCCATTGCTTTTAGAAGTTTGAGATGCAATGTACTTGTCCTCTTCCTGTAAATTTTAGAACTACTGTTTGCGCGGTTAGCTCTAAAGAATTGGATGTATATTGATGACTAAAATTTTAAAACCTGTACAATGCTGGTTGTTTGACAAATGCACTCAGTGTGAACAGAATTTTTACCACTATGACTATTCATTTTTAAGATTAATGGTTAACTCACAGAAGCTCTTGATTTCATCAAGAGAGACAATAATGATGGTCAACATGACAACATTTGTTCAGGGCTTGGTAATGACAAGAGCAACCTTCAGCATACTTCAAGCAGACCTCTGGTAAAAAAGGTTGCTTGGAAGATGAAGGACATCACATCTTTTTCACATCTCAATAATTTGAACTCAGAACATGTGGTCAAGGGTCCAACTTTCCCATCACATGCATCTCCATTACATGTCTTCCATAATCCAAAGCAAGATGGAAAAAATATCCTGCCATCCCTGGAAAGAAATCAGCTGGGTGCAAGTAAATCAAGTGGTGAACTACATCTTGAAGAGGAAGATTTGGAAATCCAATGGAGTGAGCTTGATTTGAAAGAAAACATTGGGGCAGGTGTTTTTCTTACTTCACTTTGAAGGACAATAACATGTGTTTATTGCTGGGGGTTTGCAAATTAATTTGTATGACCTCTCCATTGAAGTTTTTCAATTTTCATAGAGAAGGGCGTATCATTAACAAATGCTTCTCAGGTTCATTTGGAACTGTCCATCGTGCTGATTGGTGTGGTTCGGTAAGTTTTCTTTATTTAATCTGTCTTACTTTTGATTTCTATTCTCGTATATATGAGAGTATCTATTAGAATTTAAATGATGTCTTTTTTCATTGGCACATTCTTTTTTTTTTTTTTTAATGCTAAGCATGTAACAGGAGGTGGCTGTCAAAATTCTTTTGGAGCAAGACTTTGATGCAGAGCGATTCAGGGAATTTCTAAGTGAGGTATAAATAAACTAGTATCATTTTTCTGAAGGATCAGATGCAGCTAAAAATTATAAATATCAAAATATTTCCTTTTATGGTAAACATTGATTGCATATTCTTTTCTTGACAATGTTTCTCTGAATTAAATTTACTTGTACCAAATTTGTTGGCAGGTAGCGATCATGAAACGCCTGCGACATCCAAACATTGTCCTTTTTATGGGTGCTGTTACTCAGCCCCCTAACTTGTCCATAGTTACAGAATATTTATCAAGGTATTGAAACTTTATATGATGAAGTGGTAGATGTCTCTCCTTTACGTGCTTAACAAAGATTACTTACTATCAGTGTAATCACAAATTTTGTATGCAAATGTTAAAGTTTATTTGACAGGGATGGATTTGTTCATTCTCTGTTGTTGTGAATAGAATAGGTATCAATCATTTTAAAGACACAAGATAGTATGGAAATCTTGTAGCAATGCATTTCTTTACACATTTAACCATATATCTCTAATGATTGGAAGGTCCGTATTACTAACAACTAAACCATAGAAATAGCTCTTAACCAAAGGCCTATATGGGAAGTCAACTTCAAATGTTTAACCGAATGATCTTTCTTAATTGCAGAGGCAGCTTGTATAAACTTTTGCATATGGCTGATGCAGGTTTGATGCTTGATGAGAGGTGTCGCTTAAACATGGCATATGATGTGGTACGGGTGTTTTTTTCATAGATTTTTATTGATTTTAATCAAATGAATTGTGGATAACTGCTACCCAAAAATAAAAGAAATGTTGATCCTTAAATAAATTCTTTCGTTACAACTTATGACTTCCCTTGCTCACAGGCGAAGGGCATGAACTATCTTCACCTGCTTAGACCTCCCATTGTTCACAGAGATTTGAAGTCTCCAAATCTCTTGGTGGATGGTGCATTCACAGTAAAGGTAAGCACCATAAACCATCACACTCTAATTAATATTTCTTTCATTTTCAGTATGCTTTCTTTTATTATTAATTTTTAAGTTATTCTTAAAGGATTATATATCCAAGTATAAACCACCACGCAAGAGCTTAACAACCTAACGTGTCGACCTCTGCAGAGAAAGGGAGGGACAAACTGAGAGCGAGAGAGAGGGAGGGGAGAGAGAGATGACAAGCACTAAAATAGAAAGTAGAATGCACTACAGAATCCTATTGATCTTTTAACCTGGGTGATCCTTTTGCAATGAAGCTGTTGACACTAATAGGGATAGGTATACTGACAAGTGTTTCTCTTGGAATATGACCTGGTCATCCAGGTTTGTGATTTTGGTTTGTCACGTTCAAAAGCAAGGACGTATCTCTCATCAAAGACGGCTGCTGGGACTGTAAGTTCTACTTTGATATCGATATAACTAAACTGTAAGTTTCAGACATTAAGCATTAACTGTTCTTGCTTCTTTCTTTAGCCTGAGTGGATGGCGCCAGAAGTTCTGCGCAATGAGCAATCAAATGAGAAATCAGATGTTTATAGCTTTGGTGTAATCTTGTGGGAACTTTCTACTCTGCAGCAGCCTTGGAGGAACCTAAATCAGGCACAGGTTGATACAAAAGCCATAGATAAGATAATTTAAGATACAAATAGGGGATATACTTTATTGAAGCATAGAAGCTAAATCATTTCATTACTTGGTTTGATGGTATAAATAGGGCTTTCTTCATAATGGTTGTTTTAGCTTGTATTTGACTGAAGGGTAGTTTGGTTGATAAGATTTATATGGAACATATTTTTAAGCTCATTGATTTTCTTTATTTGTCCAGGTAACAAATATAACTTATTGTGGTCGTCTATTCTTGTAAAGAAGGAAAAATGAGCAGTATTAAAATCATGGCTATCAGAATGGAAGAGATTCATGAGAGAAATGATCTTTTGTATACATCACATGGTATTATGCATCAACTGATTAGTCAACGGTTTGTGTATTATGCTGCAGGTTGTTGCTAAAGTTGGTTTTAAGGGTGAGAGGCTCGAGACTCCGAGCAATATCAATCCTATGGTGGCTGCCTTGATTGATCTCTGCTTGGCTCAGTAAGTGGACTAATTTATCTCATTATTCCTTTTCACTAAACGTGACAGAAACTAAATGGTTTCACGTCTCACTTTGTTCTGCCTTACATTTTAAGAACTTGATATGTTGCAGGGATCCCTCTGAACGCCCTCCATTCTCATATATCAAAGAAACTCTGCAAAAACTCATTGACAGTATGTATCCAAAACGCAATGCATGGGGCCATTGAAATATGGCGGAACAATCTCCTTTAGGATGTGTTGATTGAGAGTGCGCCATTCTTTTGTTTCCCATCTGACAACTTTTCCAGGTAGGCCTGCATTTCATAGTTCTTAGATGAAAGCTATTTACAAGTGTAGCTTGGTCTAGTTACATATAGCTTACTTGAATGGTGTTTGACCTTTAATTTGGTTAGCATCCCATTGAGTAGCTTTCAGCGGTGTCTTTGAGTTGAGATATGATCGCCAACTACAAACCATTTCCATTGTGAATCTAAATTTATGTAGCATCAACTGATGTACTGGTTTGTGTTAGAATTAGTTTAAATGGCATTAACGATTGATGTTGCCGGCACAAGTTTGAATCTATTTGTGGTTCTCACTTAGTCGATGAAAAAAGCCATGTTAGCAAAGCATTTTAACCAAGCCATTCCCTTTCATTCACTACATCGCAACTAGTATGCAACCATCCACTTCCCGCTTCCAACTGAGGCCTATTAGAGAAACATTCTCTTCGCATCCATTGTTTACTGTTCCTCTTCCTTTCTCTCCTTTTATATAAATTCTGATAGTGATAATCCTTGTTGAAACTGCAGATAAATTTCATCTTTTATCTGGATGCTTGAGGCTACCTAAGTACATGCGATGCCAATAAGTGTAAATAGCATGTATGATCTAACAACTCTTGTGGAAGTACCATACAAGTCTTCCAACGTTTATCGGGAAGTTCCAAGAGTGGATTAGTTACTTGGTTCATAGCTGAGATGAGATTCTATCCGTTGTCCAGTTGTTTCCTTGCCATGACTATTTGGTCCATCAGATTGTTGCACATTTTCTCTGGTGTAAAGTCTTACGGGTCTGTCTGTCTGCTGATTGGATTGGGCATGTACTTTGAAGAACGGAGGCTGTTGTGTGGAGCTTTTCATCACACTGTACCTCTAGCCAGGGTGTTTGCCTTATAGACTTTGGATACGGACTAAACGCCTCACTAATTGATTATAACTATACATCAGAACTCCTGTGACATGTTTGAAGAATTGACGCCGCTATTTTGTTCGATCTCGTGACCACTATCAATGGAGTATGTATGATATATCCACCTACTTTTCGTTTTCGTTTCTTCTTTTAAAAACATGTTCGAGAATAGAACGTATTTAACCCACTTTTTCTTGTTTTAAAAAATTACTTATGTTAATAGAAATGTTGTGGAATTCATGAGTATCTGAACGTTAAAATTTTAAATTATTTACCTGGCAAGTTGGACGAGATGTACCTGATGTTCCTCAAGAGCGCGGCCTCTCTCTTTGATAAGAATAATAACATGAAATACATGTTCGATTTTGGAAATTTCATATTACAAGTTACTCTTGTCGTGAGGCCAAGAATCATTTGTCAAAGCAAATGTAAAGTTAGGACGCGTTAATTCCCTCTGTTTCATCTAATTGGCTCAAGTTGTAGCTACTGATTATTATTTACATGCATAATTATCTCAATAAAGGAAACAATCACACAGTACACTGTTTTTAAAGAAGAGTAATGAGAATGAAAATAAGGAGAGCAGCAATGGAGGAGTACTTGAGAGCAGCAACCAGAATGGCCAAGGAAACAATGAAGAGCTGCCACAGAACTTGAACACTTGCCCACGTCAGCAAACCCGTCAATCCAACGGCCAGGATGTTATCAGGATCTGGGTCCACAAATAACTCGACCCATCTCAGATTAAACAGGGGCCTTCCATCCTTCCCCGTATCATTATCGCCACCGTCACCGTTGCCGTTATTGTTAACCGGGTTATTTTCCTTTTCTTGTTGCTCCGTTCCACTGGGTTCTTTGCGTATTCCGTTGTTGTTGTCGTTCTGCGCGAAACGAGCTAACCTTGACTGCGGTTTGCCGATATTCAGATGAGTTTTGACAAGAGGAATCGACGGGTGGAGGGAATTCGTTGAGCAAAGAGGAGAAAATGGCCTTGGAATCCTTGGGATTGAAGGGTGGACGAGAGATTTGAGGGTTAACATTGTTTAATGTGGCATATCTCAAGTTTGAGTTTAGCCGTGCAGCGAGGAAGACAACACACGTATTAAAACTGAAAAAAGAAATAGAAAGGAACACTGAATCAAAATTGAAAAACGACCACAGTGGGAGTCGAACCCACGACCTTTTGATCCGAAGTCAAACGCGCTAATCCAC
>JAOQMP010000001.1:18435511-18449419 GCA_027563575.1 Erythroxylum pedicellare
TAACGGTCCAAGAAACTAAGCACAAAAATAATAAAATTTTACCTCAAAATTTCCGTTATATTTAACGGTTAGAAACTGACGGCGTAAAGTCTTTAATTTGGCCTATATAAATAAAATAGTCCCCAACTCCAGTGGAAGTTCTGTTCCTCCTTAGCTATCAACGTAGACAACTCCTAACCACACTCGCTTGTCGGGAATTGCCATTTTCTTCTTTTTGTCCCGCCGGAAAAGCCGATTTCCATCATATGTTTCCTTCTTTTTGTTTGGCTACCAACTTCCTACTCTATTTCTGCTAGTCTTCTATGCGCAGTAGCTTAGAGTGTGACCGTGATCCTTTTGAGACAGAAATCAAAAGGCTGTGTTGAGTAATGTGGCAGCGAAGAAAATATTCGACTTGTTCATGAATATAAACGACTCGGTGCTCTGTTTTGTGCTGTAAATAACTAGTGGCTTTGTTGGCATTTGCGTTTTTGAGAAGAGACTGATCGAAAGTACGTAGGAGCTTTGCTTGGTCTTTTGATGCAATCCTCTGCTTTTTGCGTGTGTCCTCTGTTCGTTGTTTTTGTTTCTTCCATTTTCTTATCATTTTATGGGTTTTAGTTATTTTCTTTTTGTTACTTCTTCAGATTCTATCTCTTTTCTTTGTTGTTTGTTGTATTGTTTTTAACTTTTCTCAGCAGCCAAACAGAACTTCACTTAATCCATCGTACCGTATTTCTTCATTCTCTATTTGTGTTTTCCGATCTTATTGAAACATTTAAAATTACAGGAGAAACAAAACAATAACAAGAGTAACAACAATGCAGGAGTGGTTTTCTTGTTTTCCATTATTTGAGTCGTCTTCTTGACTGAGCAAGTCGTTCTCGAACATTTTTTATCAGTAGTCTTTTCATTTCTCTCTTATTTTCTCTTACCCCACAACCCAAATAAAATGGAGAAAAAAAATTGCGACCCCCTTCTCTGTTTTATCCAGGAAAGACACTTCTTTGCCCTGTTCCTTTATCATACCCTATTGATGGGATTGGTTTATAGAGTTCTGTCATTTTTATTTCTTGTGTTTTAGAAGGTGAAGAATTTATTTATGACAAATCTTTCTTTTGCTTTTCTTTTTGTAATTTGTTGCTTCTCAGAAACTTAGGCTCGCACCTCTTTTTCTTTTGTAGTTCAAATTACTGGGTGTAGTCCATTAAAAGCAATGAGAATGAGGAAGATGGGGGTAAAGTCAATCTACAATTTGACCAACTTTCAGAGGGCTAATTGTCTGAAATCTATGTTCTTTCTTTTTGCCGTAACACGACTCACTGTTGTTGTCTTTGTGTTTGGGTCTTCTCTGATCCCAAGAGGTGAAGTTTCTTTATCTTTTCCTTTTTGTCTCTCTCCAAAAGCCTCTTCCCATTCCTTTAAAGTTTAAGAACGCAACCAACAACATCAATCTTAGTTTGTTATTAGTTCATTTTGGATTCAGTGGCAACACAGCAGTTTTGTCCTTCTTCTTTGTTTCTAGGTGCCCATCTCTTTTCCTTGTTAATATTTTATAGCCGTCTTAGGATCAAGGCCCGTTACAAGGTTGTCTGTCTCATCACTGATGTATGAATGTTTATGTGTCCCGGATTGACCGAAAACTCCTTTAAAAAAATCACAAATTTGTTATTTATTTAATCTAAGATACACCGTTAACAAATTTTAATGGTTGATAGTGTTTGCTTATTTGTGATTATTTATAACTTGTATTTATATTTACAATGGATTGGTCACTTGGGCAGGAGCGGAAGGAAAAAGTTGGAAACCTGAGAAGATGTTTACGTGCATAGCGTGTACAAAGCCGGTGGCAGAAGAGGAGGAAGGTGGACGAGGGGCCGCGCGTGGGAGTGAAACGCCCAATACAAAAGAAGCTATCAAAAGCCTGACAACACAGGTCCATACCTTATCCGTCTCTGTTCTAGTTTGTATTGCTTTTGCAGTATCTTTTTGCCTTAAATAAATACTTATGGTTTGTGAAAGCAAACAAAATCATAGTTCCATGAGATATTATGGACCCCCCGCCCCAGGGACCAACCTTTGGCTTCTTTTACTGCTTTTTACGTGCTTACTTATTAGCTGCCTTCTGTATTACTACTTGTAGTAACTATATTATTCTTCATATTAGATGATGAAAGAAAAAAATGAATCTTTCATCTGTTTTCAGTGCTAAAACTAGTACAAAATCTTGCCATGGTAAAACTTGAAACAAGAAGTGCTGAGTTGTACTTGTTCCAGTCTCTGTTACCTCCACCCTGGAACGACTCACTAGATTTTTGGCCCTGAAAGTGAACATGTGCCAAAGGTAAATAGAAAATTATCAACTTCTAGTTCTTTTCGACCCTTTCTGGTTAGGTGGATGCCTATGTGATCAAAACCTGTTAACTCAACCAACGTCTGTGCCTACTCCATAGGAACTGTCAGTATTTCTACTACAGTTGCAGTGAAGGTGGCTAATTACAGAGTCTCATGATTTTGACATACCAACTAGAGCCCCTCAATCGTCATTAGCTTCATAGTGGTGGGTGGTGCAGAAAAACAACAGGCTTCATTAGGACTAGGAGGCTTCACTGGCTTAACTCTATATAGATTCTTCATTAGTGAAAATCTCTTCATATTTCAATTAGAAAATCAAATCTTTTTCAGGAATTCTGCAGCTGATCTCCTACACTTCTCTAAATGACATATTAACTCCAAGAAACCATCCTAGTTTGTTTCCAAAGATCGGATGTCATTTTCTGGATTCTGGCCAAGCCTTGCACTGACTCCACATTACAATTTGAGTCAAGTTTCCAATATCATATCAAAATTTGTACCTATTATGGTAATGTGATATTTTATAATATTGATATCCGTCAAATACTTTCAAAATTATATAATAATTTATTAAATTTTATATAATTAACATTAACTTTTATCATAATCAAATTTTAAAAATTTTAAATTTTGACTCAATATCTATTTATTAAATATTTTTAAGATATAATTGTTTTTAAATAGTTGTATATATATATAAGTATTTAAACATATTTTTTAATTTATTCCTTCAAATTTTCTTAATTTACAAATCTAATCCGATATTTTAATACGGTAATCCTGTATGGTACAAAACAATTTTGTGCCTTTTCCAGGTTGGTACTATACGTACAAAAGGAGTGAGTAACAAAAGGCTAACAAGCTGTTAATCCCTGTAGGTGAGCAAGCAATATTCTCTTGTTCCATTATGAGAATATTTAAGCACTGATACGTGAACATCCTTTGGTATAGAACCGGGATTGCAGGATAGAATGGTGACAGCATATTAATCCTAAGCAACAATGTCATCTTTTAAAAAGAAGGGATTCATCTTTATTTTGATCCACCATTGAATTCTTGCGTGTCCTTTCTATCTCTAAAGTGAAGAATACCAGAAATTATATGGATAAAGGAATGAGGATAGGATCTTGCTGTTTACATATTGTTCGAATGAAAGAAATAATAATCTGCCATATGCTATGCAGTATTCCTAACTCTGATTTATTAACTGAAAAGCTTTTTGCACATGGTTCTTCTTAGGAGCTTCTAACAATTTCGCACAGCTTATCGTCTAAATGATCAAAACTCATTATTCTTTTACATTTCTAGGAATGCTGTGATCAGTTTCACTATTCTGCATGGCATGGTCTTCTTCTCTTAGAGTTCTCTGGGTGGTCAAACATCTGAAGGAAATTATTTTTCATTGCTTATTGTCTTCAAAAATCAGCTGAATGTTATCCTGTTCACTGACAGCCTTAACTTTGCTCTGCAAAATTGGTGCAGATAAAGGATATGGCATTGAAATGCTCAGTAGCTTACAGGCAATGCAAGCCCGGTACGAGCTCCATAGGCAACAAGAAAGAATATCGGCCATATCCAGATTTCGACTCCTCGTCAGAAGGAGTACCATATCCCTACTTTGGAGGTGGAAGCTCAAGCTCAACACCTGCATGGGATTTTGCAAGTGGTAGTCACCATCATCATGGCATGGGACTGGAGCCGAGATTCAGTGGACTATTCAGCAGTGACCAAACCACTGGAGGAGTAGATTCTTGTGTAGTGCTTGAGCACGAGGATGTGCCCAAGGAATGGATGGCACAGGTGGAGCCTGGTGTTCACATTACTTTCGTTTCTCTTCCTAATGGTGGAAATGATCTAAAGCGTATTCGCTTCAGGTATGTGCTAGATATATCCATCACTGCTTCCTACTTCAGGGAACTTAACAGTTTTGTGAGAGAATTTGTTTGAAAATTTTTATGGATGAATTGCATAAAAATTCATGAATGAACCTCATAGATGGGGGAAAAAAATTGTCATATTAGATTCTTAAAAATGTTATTGCATATGTACAGCACTATTCCTCTGTCGAATATCTTGAACTAGTCAAATCCTAAATATATTTCAATTGGCATGGCAAGTGAAAAAGCAAATAAATTGCTAAACCTTGATATCTTGTGGAAGCACAAGCTGACATTTGAATTTTGAAGCCGAGACACGTTCAACAAATGGGAAGCTCAGCGGTGGTGGGGTGAGAATTATGACAGGATCATGGAGCTCTACAATGTCCAAAGGTTTAATCGTCAAGATCTTCACACTCCACCAAGGTCCGAGGATGAGGTAAATACATTCATATGTTGAATTCCTGGAGATTTTATAAGTTTTTCTTTTCCTTTTCTTTTTTTTTTTCTTTTTTTTGCATTGGATTTTTTCTCTGCTTTTCCTTTTTCTTTTGTTGCTGGAGGACAGGAGGAGGCTTCATAACAGCTACCTGTAGACATAAACCGGTTTAATAAGCTTAAAACTTCTTTGACTTCCTACGTAGGCACATTAAGTTGGAATTATTGAGTAAATTGCCTATATGATTGTTGTTGGCGCTTGATATTATAATATAGGATGATATAAATCACATGCACATGCACATGCCCATGCACATGCAGAACTTCGGATGTCAGGCCATAAAGGAATGTGCTGATGTTGTTTGGCATTAAAAGATTCACTGTCAGTTGATATTTGAACAACTGTTTATCTCCAGTATAAACTTAAAAGAGATGACTATGTGCATGGCGCCTTAAAGCAGGCAGTCCATGGACTTGCTTTAATGATCAATGATTGAAGCATAAATGTACATGCTTCTAGGGAAGTGTACACACTATATAGGTTCTCTCATGCAAATGGGAAACATTTGCGTTCTAATGGATGACCGTTTTGTTCACCAGACAAGATATTCAACTTGCACAAGAATAGATTCTGCAAAGGACAGCCCCATAGCTCCAGCTTTCACACCAGGGAACTATCACAGACATCCTGGAAGTAAGGGGCATTTTCCATCTGAACATTCCTATGGTGGTTACAGTATGGCTGGTCCGAAAGGTGATGCATCAAGGACAACTACCTCGTCTAGAGATGATAATGCTAGTGATGTTGAGGCAGAATGGGTTGAGGAAGATGAGCCTGGAGTATACATTACCATCAGACAATTACTGGATGGCACTAGGGAGCTCCGACGTGTCAGGTTCAGGTAGTACAAAATTGTGTAGCCTTTTTTTTTTTTTTTTTGGTTGGCTATCATTTCCTGGTCCCCACCTTGCTCATTCTATTCCTTTTACGCAAGGATTCATTAAGTGTTTTTTATTCTTCTCTTTTTTCTTTTTCTTTTTTTTGCCTTCCAAGAAGGTAATAAGAAAACTCTTGTTCTGTTGACACAGTCGTGAAAGGTTCGGGGAAGTTCATGCAAAGCTATGGTGGGAACAGAACAGAGAAAGGATACAAGTTCGATACCTATAGAGCCGGAGATTCTAATCCCGGGGACTTGATTTCGGTACAAAAAGAAAAAGATTCGGAGTATGGCGCGTGCTATTTTTCCCTTTCATCACAACAAAAACCCTCCTTTCTTAGTCACTCCTCATAAGTACAGACGCCAATGAAGATATTCACCAATTCATTATAGCTACGTAGATTATCTGAAAAGAATGACGGTTAATTTGAAGCACTCCAATTAATGATTCGTAACGTAAAACAAGCGAAAATTAAAATCAAGTTGACCAAAGAAAACGCCACCATAACATAGTAATTAATGGGGTACGCAACAAAACTATCCACACCTGGAAAAAGAAGAAAAAACAAGCAGCTTTCATAAGTCACAACACACTCATTTGCTACCTCAAACCATTAATAACAATCTCATTGTCATCGAGCCGGAGCAAACGATAACACGCATATGTAAAATCCCTTTTTCTAAATCACAATGTAACACACACACACACACACTCCCGGTCGTGCTCTTCACATTTTGGTAAGTAGCTACTTTAGCATAGACATTCTTAAGAGCCAAAGTCTTTCATCCCACAACTCTCCTCGTACAAGTTCTGGCAGGGTGGAATTGTTGTGATGGCCTGAGAAACATGTCACCAGACTCCCTAGTCCATTGTACTCCAGCTCTCATAGGTGGAGGCCGAGGCTGCACCAGAGACTGCCTACGAGAACCAATTGCCATATTTGCCAACTTATCTGCAGCATCAGAAACCCCTCGTGCTGCTACTCTACCCTTGTTTACAGAAGCTGACAATCCACACGGCTACCAAGTCAGTTCTTATCCACAATAAATATGCATCAAAATCTATATCACATTCAAAAGTTGGAATTAGCTCCACACTACCCACGGCATAAATACCAAGTAACCAAGTAAAGCAGCTAGAACTTACAAGGGCTTTTCCTTCCTGGTGGTCGATATTTCGGTTGCCTGGTAGAGCTCTTCAACAATTTCTCTTCTTTATTTGCACCCTTCATTCGCAGAAACACCATAACATTACAATCAATACAGATGCCACATCACATACATACAACAATACACGTACTCCTGATTCCATAGTCAAAAGCATTTCCTTGGGACAAGGTATAAAAATTTATTCTGATTGTAGAGAGTGGTTCAAGGCAATTATTTCCAATCCCTCTGAAAAGGAGAAAGCAATATTAAGAACAATAGTTTACCTGGTTGGCCATATCCAGCTTCCGCTGCGCACCTGCAATATGATATCAACTGTGAAAATTTACAAGCAAAAGCATTTTAATTAACAAAACATAACAGCATTTGTCCAAAATCATTTTGGGGTGTAGAACTTGACAAACTCATAAAATTCTGACAATCTTGACAGTCCTTAAACTCATTTTCGCTTTGCGTACCTGTGCTCAAAGATGCATTCATCTTTAGAGAAGGAAAATTGTTAACAAGCTTTGAATTATTCATAGCCCCGGAATATCTCCTACCAGACTGTTGATCTGATGATACCTTAGTCCCAGCTACAGATAACAAAAGTAACAACATATCAATATTTAAATAATACATCATTAATATTTGAGAAACAAACAGAGCAGATAGAATAACAAACCAGATGGAGGTGTTCTCACAACAGCTGTTCTAAATCGAAGTGAAGGGGGAGCATAAAAGCAACCCTGCAACAATAAGGAGATTACTGAACTCTGAAAGACAACGAGACACTAAAACAAATTTTAAGTGTAAATATTTTTTTCATTAAAGAAGACAGACTGAATGCATGTGTCACCTGGAAGAATGGATGTTGAAGGGCCTCTTCAGCCGTAGGCCTCTTGCAGGGATCCCAAGAACAAAGTGCCTGCATATCCCAAAAAATAGGGAAGGACCAATGAGAAAGGGAACACATACAGGAACTTGTACAAAAGCAGGGACAAAATAACATAAGACTAAACCGACTGCAAACATTACTGACCGTAATAAGGTTGATTGCATCTTTACTTGCAGATGGTATTAGGACAGAGAGGTTTACACCAGCAAACTGCAACAGAAAACATTCAAAGTCGTCTTACATCTTAATCATTCAAAATATATAGATTGTAAAAGCACCTTGAATTTTTAAAATGGCATAAATTTATTTGTTCTGCCAAGGAAAAAAATAGCTTTACACAATTACAACTATTTGCGAACAAACATCATTAACAAACTCCCCAATTTTCCAAACTAATCTGACATTAATAATCAAACATATTTTAAACATGCTTCCGGTTATATGACATGGAAACAAACAATCTGACCTGTGGAAATTGGTAGTTTACAGCTCTAGCAAGATCAAGTCCATCAGCCCAAGAATCCTCAGTTGGAGTGCCTATTACACTGCATATTTTGTAGATCTCATCTGCCTCACTGTAAAATTAAACGTGATAGCCAGTGAGCAAAGTTAAAATAAGCCTGCAGCAAGATCATGGAAAAGATAAAGACCTATACCTGGTACCCGGAAAAAGAGGTCGAAGAGTGAATAACTCAGCCATAATAGCACCCATTGCCCACATATCTACAGCAAAGTAATGTATCCATTAGAATATATGATACATATGTAATATGGTTATATTAATTCATAAAATGTCGAAAATCTCAAACTGATCTCCCACTAACCAACTTTAGAACCATATACGAATGACTGAAGCAGAACTTCAGGTGCCCGATACCTATCATATCCACAGAGGAACCTTAGCATACCACCACAATGACTAGTACCATCAAAAATAAGGGAAAGATAACATACCACCGTGTTGAGACATACTCAGTATATGGTGGTTGAGAATTTATTTCACGTGCAAGGCCGAAGTCAGCAATTTTAATTACATCCTTTGTGACCAACAAGTTCTCTGCAAGAAGTGCAAGTTATCAGTCTGATATTCCTAACTAAAAACACAAGAAGAAAAGACCCATCGCCACCAACAATATGAATAATTAAGAATGGGCTATCTTAATACCAGAAAGATAACCATCTTAAATTGCAAGAGAAGATGAAAACCCAGGATTAAGATAAGAATAAGAGCAAATTCATAAACAATGATACTCGAATTTCAAAAATGAAAAAAATATTGTTATATGCAATGACAAATAGCACTTCATAGTTGATAGATCATTTGTATGAGAGGACAGATATTTTTTAAACAAGGTTCACCTTAGCTTGTCCCATCTAAAAGACGTCTAGAAATACATTGCAACAATATGGATAAAAACTCACCTGGTTTAAGGTCACGATGGAAATATCCACGCTGGTGCATGTAAGCAAGACCTTGAAATACTTGAAAACACCAATTTCTAACCTCAGCTTCCAGAAATAACTTTACTTTGTCTTTAATGAGTTGGTAAAGGTTGCACTCCTGGAACACCAGTATGTCAAAACCATTGGCTCAACGGTATCCAATTTGAATAAATAGAGGAAAAGAACTTACCATATATTCAAAGACAAAATATAAGATATCATTTTCCCGAATTACTTCCTTGAGCTTCACAATATATGGATGATTCATTTTTCGCAACGACTTTACTTCTCTAAGATTTACACACTCTTCCCATGAATAATACTTTTTCTTCATCTTTTTTATTGCCACCTGTTTATCATTGCCAAACATAAAGCAATTAAAACAAAAGTCTATAACAACCTAGGAGTCATGCAATTACTGTTGCACTTACAACTTCGCCAGACTGCTTACTAATTGCCCTCCAAACACTGCCAAATGTTCCATCGCCTACTTCCTTGATTAACTTGTACCTGCTTACAGCATTCCTAATTTATAATTGAAGATCAAAAAAGAAAAAAAAAACATAAAGTGAAAAATAACTGACCTGTCCATCTTGTTGTGAAACACAAGCAAGCTCTTTCTTTATTCAGAAAATCGTATAAAACTCAAAAAAGCTATGTGACATTCACGATATATTATCCTTTGTGAAATCTGAAGAAAAACAAACAGCCTTGCTGGTCCAGGTAAACTCAACTAATTTTCTTCAATGACCACTGACACCAGGAAACCAAAATTTTTATCATGGACAAGCTCCGCGGCCTTAATCATCCCAACACCCACAACTTCAGGATACCAGAAAGAGGAGTGGACAAAGAGAGAGGCAGAGTGCATAGTTACACCAAACAAAAAAGACCAAATGCAATGACTATCGGTGTCAAGGAGACACACACACCGATCTCAAAACAGTCCAAAACTAAACTAAAAAGATCCTGCTGATCTAGGTAGGTATTGATGAGTGGATTTCTGAACACTTTAACTGATACCCATCAAGAGCAACAGGATAATAGGTGACAAGCAAACAGTCTGCAGATAATTGAGGCAGCGGTTTTTCTAGTATTAAACTACTAATTAACTTCAATTGGATTCCTTGCAGACTTCAACCCTGCAACAACATCAACAACATGTAATTAGAAAAGCGGAACAAAAGTTCTCAAGCAACAAACAAGATAATGGGTACAAGACTGTACTCCAGAACACGTAGTTGCTATGACTTCAACTGGACGTTGTATCAGCAATGCACTGTTCAGTGTTCATATGAGTGGTTAGAAAATTTTTAAAAAAAATCTGAAGCACTGATTAAAAGAATATGGATAAGGTATTTACTTCAAGAAGTGCATTAAAGATCCAACAACTATTTCACAATAACTTTGCATCACGTCCCCTATAGTCTTCATTAAACAGAAACTGACAACTAAGTGCAGTTAACAAAGGAAACCAAAAGAAAATCTCCAACGATGAAAAATCGCCAGTCAAGCACTTCTTGGAATGAAAAGACCCGATACTGGTAGCAGCTTGACCAGAAAAAGGCATTCTCCATGTCTTAATGAAAGAAATTAAGCCGTCTAGATCCAAGTTCTGCACAACCTAATTAGAAGTGAAACAACAAAATTTATTAAGCATCATTAAGTGATCAGAACATACACAAATAATCTAACTAGTCAAACAGTCCACATACACATCTTGTTCGTCTATTAAATATGCTTTAAAAGAAAGCCCCTTAGAAAGTAACATCGTTATAAATTGATCATATCAAACAAAATAATCTTATTCGTTCCTAAATATAAAAGCAAATAATCTAAACGCTAAATACACGAAAATTTTCTCAACCATTAGAAATACAACTAGCTGCCATAGAGAAGAACGGTCGTAATGAATCGGATCATAAGGCATTCACAACCCAAGTGCTGGAGATTGTAACAATCACGGATCTAATATAATCCATGCCAAAGAAACACCCTAGTCATCACTTATAAAAAAACCGATTGCAACAAAATTAAAGTATCCGTGGATTACAAACGAAAATGAGACATAAAGCCCTAAATAACAAAGGTAGATAACCTCGCAGATTTCAACCGTTTGCATCCAATCAATAACCATAAACCCTAATTCCAAATCGGAATGATGGCAACGAAAAATCCGAAGAAATTAGACACGAAAATCAAACCCTGGAAACCAAAAACAAAGATCGAAACGTCCTATTAAACGAAAAAGTATCGGATCGGAGTGGATCGAAAATCATATCAGATTAGATCCGAACAAAGCAGGAAGAACCCAAACAGAAACAGAATGAGAGGAAGAGAGAGTAAAACCTGAAAGCCGAGCGGCGTAAGAAGAAAACCGTCGCTTAGGACGGAAAGAGGAGGAATCCAGTGCTTCTCTCTCCCTTTGTTCACCTTTGTTTTATAACCTAAAAACATATAAATCTCCGTAAAAGCTTTTCCACGCTTCACTTGCGCATTTATCTCATCCAAATATATATATATATATACACACAACTAGACATATGTATATATACCCCTCTTGTCTTTCAATTAAATCTTCGGTTCGGTGCGTACCAAGAAGATACCTAATTTCTGACCTGACATGGGTCCCTTCCTTTTTTCGCACTCATAACTCATCCTTCCTTCACCTGTACGACATGTCGTTTTTAGGAGGGAAAAGAACCATTTTAAAACTTAGGCTCATTTGGTTGGAGATGCCAAAATTTGCCTGACCCACTTGGCCCGATTTTGGCCTGAGTTAACTGAGCTATGGGTTGAAGTCGGCTCAGCCCATGGCCCAATAACTATATAAAAATGACAGCATTTTTGAAGCTTTTTTTAATATGATGGGTCGGGCAACTAACCACTATGATCCGGGGTAAGGTCAAGTTGGGCTAAGAGCAACACCATGACCCAAGGTCAGGCCAGGAGCAGCTTGGGCCCAGGCCGGCTCATTGACATCTCTACGTTTGGTTGTGCTATTATTTTTTATTTTACATTTTTTTTTATCATAAATTTAAAAAGTTAAATTGTTTTTTAGTTTAATATTTATTTAAATACATATTTTTAATTTTCAAATATCTTTAAAATACATAAATTTTAAATTTATAAATCATTATTTAGATTTTAGTTATTTATTTTAATAAAATATAATAATTTTATGTGAAATCAAAATAAAATATTTTAGCTTATTTATCTTTATATTTATTTATTATTAACAATAAAAGTGTAAATAAAAAATCTTTAACAATTAAACAAAATTTTCTGATTAAAATAAAAATCAAATTTAAAAAGTAAAAATAAAGTACTTTTGCTTTTCAAATTTGTTTACCCTTAACCATTCCCTAATGTTTTATATTACATACCATTTAATTAGATGACATCCAAAGGTTCAAAATCACAAAAAAAATTGATAACTAAAATAAAAGCATCAAAATAATTTTATGAAATTAATTAACCTACAAACTAAAAAAGATTAATTAATTCAATTCAATTTGACTTAAAAAATATTTTTATGTACCAATTTATCAAATAAAATTTGGAATTATAATGGTAATAATTAATATTATCTTTTTCCATCTTATTTTAGGATTTTTTGCAATACTTGATAAATGAATGTAAACTAACCCACAAATTATTAACGTAGGATATTTAAAAACAATCTTTTTATTAATTAAGAATAAGACATTTTTAAATTTCACGTTTTAGTATAATTTTTAATTAATGTTGTTGAAGATTAGGGGGACAGAATTTTCGGTCCAACGAAATATAAGACAGACAAAATATTGACGAAGTGGACAATACATTAAAAACTTACTGCGACCAGAACATCTGTTGCTTTTATTTGTGACAAATGGGAAAGAGATTGCGTGTTATTTGGCGGCCGTTTAGTGGAGTTGTGGAGGGTGTCTTAGTCAGCTCTGTAGTATTTTTGGACAAAAGCGAGCAAATCCGACCAAGTGAAGTCTGGATACATCCTTTCACCAGTTCTTAGCATAAGCTCCTCCGGCGGTCTCACCACCTGGTCATGATTCGGGCAAACAAAGAAGGCCAGCGACTTCCTTTCTTTCTCCTGGTTAGCCACTGCTCTCTGCAAGCAACCCTTGTATATCTTATTCGACAATGCCTAAACCATTTTCAAACCAATAGGAAAACAAAAAGAATTTACCCTCTCACCCAAACTATTTATTTGGAGACTTACGTACCGTGAAGGTATCGACGCCAATATTTATTGGATATGGCTCCCTCTTATATGGAGGAACTCCATTCCACAATTGCGGCACCGTCGCATGCTGTTATTTTTGTTGAATGGAAGAACATGTTGTTCTTTGTTGAATAAATGGAAGCCGCTTACAGTATTTATTGAAAAAAAAAAAGAGACAGCTGCAAGCACACGGTAGAGTGCCTATATAAAGCACTCTTTGCTTTAGAAGAAGAACAACAAAAAATACAAAGAGAAAATAGAGAGAAAACTAAAGCACTGCTCTTGCTCTGAAGTTAGGAAATACATTCCTAAAGGGTTGGTGAATGCCAAAATAGTAAGGTTAGTATTTTTAGGTTAAGAAACATTTTGTGAGCCACTATTTTGAGTTTATCTTTGTATACCTACTATTTGTAATAGTGGAAGAAATATTCTGAGTTTGGTCCGTAGACGTAGCCCAAAGTTAAAGGTGAATTACGCTAAATTTTATGTGTCCATTTTGTTCATTTTATTTTTCCTTTTTACAAAATACACCCGCTGCCGTCTAACAATATTGACAACAAGTGCATCTTGACGAGGGCGAGCAGGATACCAGGCGTTGTTAGCGTAAAT
>JAOQMP010000001.1:18462064-18485119 GCA_027563575.1 Erythroxylum pedicellare
ATTGGTTAGCCGATTATGCGGGGCAATATGATTTAGGAACTTTTTTTCTTGACACTCCACCTTTAGGGTGTCGCACCCTCCTTTTAGAGGATCTCTCGGGAACCTGTTTCTCGCAGCTCATATTGTAATTAATCTCTTTCCTTCTTAAAAAAAAAAAAGAAATCTTCACTTTTTATAGGAAGTAAACGTGAATTAAGATTTAACTGACTCATACATTAAAAAATATTATTTTTTAATTCAAAATTTTAAGATATTAATTATGATTCTTTTTTTAAATCTGTTTCCAATGCAGAATTTGTTTACCTTTTAACACTCCTCAATGCATCCTCTTTGACCCAAATTGAAGGTGAACAATTGATGAGTAGCTAACCCTTAAGTACTGGGTTTAGCAACGAAAGGCATATAGGTTTTCTAACTTACATAAATGGCAAAATTGATGCATGAGCATGTTTGGAAATCCTAATTGGGAAATTTGTTCCGTGACGGGCGTGAGACTTATGAAATTGATGCCTTTGGGTTTGTATGTCACGCAGGATTGGAACGAATTTGTTATCTTTAATTTACTTGTTAGGCCAGTGCTTTAGGCTACTTCCCGGAGTTCATTCTACAGGTCTATTAAAAAAAAGATGTTAAAGTGTTTTACGAAAGACATATATTTACCTTTGGCAACTATCTTATTTTATATTAGAAGTTGTGTATATGAGAATACTATGATGAATGCAACCGGGAAAAATAAGAGAAGCAAGTTGACATTGTAGGTCATAATATGCTAAAGGTATGAGCGATTTATATCGTCATAAATACGATTGATTACAATTTCTTGAATTTACGTAATTGACACACTAATGAATTCATAATTGAAGTTGAACCTATTAGGTCATTATATGCATCATTTAGTCCCTGGACCTAGAGCTAAATATTAAGTTACGTTGGGGCCGACCGTGAGTTGATTGTTGACAGCCTATGGACTATTGGAGCATTAGGCTAAAAGCTTGCTTTTTCAGAAAAATTTTAAACCCTTCAACAAATTAGGCTATCGGTTACAAAAAAAAAAAACGTAGCTAATTTGTCCAAAAACGTCATGCATTGTGTTCGCGACATTATGAAATATCATTCAAAATATCGCCAATTTCTCATCGCAAAATAATTTAGGGTACGTTTTTTTTAATTGTAGACAAAGTAAAATTATTAGCTACTAATTATTTTCATACCAAAAATATGTAAACAAGATCAATGATGGGCAAATAAAACCATTAGCATTTCCAAAAGTAGCAACTTCAAGTGAAGGGAGATTCTGATAAAGTAATTTTGAAGAGAAACCTTACCCAACTAGAAAAATTAGAGCTAACTAGATAATAAAGAACTTGTATATCTTTTGGTTACGAAATTTCTTTTACTGTAGAAATGCTCTCTCTAACGGGTGAAATAAGTAAGGACTACTTAGTCCATTTACAATATGTGGAGCGTGAGAAGCAACAAATGTACTATCATGGTAGCTGCCATTACCAGAGAATTGATAATAATCATATATTAAGTTCCATGAAGATAAATATTTACCCACTACAAGTAATCCCTAAATTTAACTTGAATCCTGTAACTTAAGAGAGTTAGCAAGAGAAATCAACAAAATGCACCAACTTCCTCTATCTCTAACGATGACCCCCTGAGCCAAAAATGCTCCCTCCTCGTCCTTCCTCGGTCACTTTCCACCCTTCCATGTGACCACCACTCGGAATGTTCCCATTACCCACAGCCACAACTTAAGCTTGTCACCCTCAATCAAACTTACCCCTTAACAAGTCATAAGATTACATAATCAAATAGATATACAAAATAAAAACCTAGAAAGAGGCACACCATAAAGCCCAGAAACAGACGGAGTCATCACCTTGTGTTTTTTTAGCAGTCTGCAAAAGAGGAGTCCGCAAAAGGGTTTCTATTTTATGTCCATATTTGACCTTGTTTTGTTGTGTGAAAACATAGGCTGCAAAATGAAAAGATAACCTATTCACCAGAATTTTTTTGGCTATAAAAAATAATTAGTAGCTAAAATAATAACATTGCACTACAAAAGTAGACATAGAGAATAGATTAATAGTAGCTGATAGTTTGGAGAAAGTTTATGAAATATTTTTCAGGATAGGTCTTGTTTTTTACTTGATTAGGCTAGGATTTAGAAAATTCGCAAAGATATAGAGTTTTGGCTATGAATTCCAAAACGTAGGGGAAAACGTACCGAATAAACATATTTCTTGTAGTGAGATGAGAGGTCCCAGAAATCACAAAGGTCTCGCTATCGCTTTTCATTTTGCTTAATTTTAGTCTTCACCTATTCCTGTATAAGCCCATTGATTGTGCTTTGAAGACTCACACATTCACCCTGTGCGCCTAGCGTAAGAAACCTATAACTTACAAAATGATCATTTTCTATGCATCTTTTTTTTGAGAAATATTTTCTATGCATCTTGCAATTCACGTACTCGTGCTTTATTCCAATAGTAATGACTCAAGCAACAAGTCTACCAGCTCATCAATGTCCTCATCTAACAATAAATATAAGGTCTCAATAGCGAGGAAGAGCAGAGCTTACCTTTGGTCCTAGAGCTAATTATAAGGAATATTGAATGTGCAAAGTTGAGAGACACTTAAGGAAGTTAAAGGCTGCAAACTTTGAATAATTACTTTCTAAGTTCAATATTCTTTTGTCCACTTACCAAGAGGGAGTATACATGTTTTTTAGGCTTAGAGAGATTTTTGAATTTTTTTACAATTTCGAGCATGTTATGTATTAGATCAAGTAGACTTCACTTCTATTAATTTTGGTGACAGTCAAATAATAATAATCTTATAAATATATGAACTGTCTTAATAAGTTTGTTAAGTGTGCAGAAAAATGTAAGTAACATTTAGCCATCCCAGACGATACGTCAGCAACAGATGATACACATCATCATAGACGAAGCGCAAACAATAGATGAAACGGAAATAACAGACGAAGTGCAAACAACAGTTGAAGCAGAAATAACGGACAAAGCGCAAACAACGGAAGAAGTGCAAACAACAGACGAAGCCAAAACAACAGACGAAGCGCAAATAAAGACGAAGCGGAAATAGCAGACGAAGCGCAAACAATAGACAAAGCGCAAACAACAAATGAAACGACAATATTAGACGATACAAAAAGGAAGATACTCCAGAACGTCAGACAGTTAGTTGGTTGGAGTTAGTTAAAGAACTCAACTAAATAAAGGTCTCTTGAAGATTCAAGAAGTAGTTTTCAAGAAGACAGTGGAGACTTAAGCTATAAATACTAGTCCTAATTGAAGACTAAAATAATTTTTTTTGCTTACAAGAGAGAAAACTATGATTGTACAATACTTAGAAAAAAATTTGTATTCAAAGTGCGAAACAAGAGAACGAATCCTACTATAATGTAAAGCCCATTATATCTTTCTTCGAGGGAGAAAGAAAAGGCTGTAGCCTGGAGAGGCTAAGATAGTAGAAAGAATATTTTGTCAAAGAAACCTGAAGAGGCTCTTGAAGGGAAGAAAGAATACTTGTAAAAGTTGAAAAGTATAGTGAAATCTTAGACAAACTCTAAGGACTAGACTTAGCCCAAAATCTTGGGTGAACCAGTATAAAATCATGACGTCTATTATCTAACTCTCATACTTTGATTTTCTTGTTGTTAGACGAGTAGATAAAGTTGCTTATCATTTTTTAGTAAAGTGTTTTTGGTATTCATCTGTTAGTTGTAAAGATATTCAAGAAATCTCAAAAGATTAACAATTTTGAAAAAATTACACAATTCAACCTCCCCTTCTTGTGTATTTTGTATACTTTACATGATTCTTATATTAACAAGTGATTTACTTCACACGAAAGATAAGATTATATTCTCTTGGCTACTATCATCTATTTCTGAAGAGATCTTTCCCCATCTCATTGGGTTGCAATCTTCATCTGAAATTTGGTTTTCTCCCGCTGCTGCTTATGGTGTTGTAAGCCATGCTCAACACACTCAATTATATACTGAGCTTCATAATCTCTCCAAAGATGATAAATTAGTTTCTGAATATCTTCATCAAGCAAAATCAATTTCTGATTCGTTAGCTTAAGCTTTTCAACCTATTTCTCCTGCATAATTTAATGTCATTGTATTTCACAAGCTTGGAACAGAGTATAACCACATCATTGGTGGTTTATAGCAACGAGCCTCCCCTGCCTCCTTCAACGAATTACATGGTCAATTGGTAACTCAACAATCTTCCTTACCTACTGTTAATCTAGTCCAGCCCCCCAATTTTTCTCGCAGCGGATGTGGGAGTGGTGCTAGAAGGAGACATGGTTTTCTCATCAGTCATTCAGCTCTTTTTTGCCTCACCATCCTTCTATTATTTGCCATATTTGCGGTTACCATAATCACTCTACTCTCACCTGTCGGCGTCGATTTGATACTAACTTTGGTCAATAACATCATCCAACCTCTACACAACAATCTGGTGGTTTTCAATCTCAAGCCAATATGACTATTAGTTCGCCTTCTTCTCCTGCCGATCTCCATCTAGTTTGGATAAGTCCTTCTCCTGGTATCCGGACATTGGCACAAATCAGCATGTCACTCCAGATTTTGCTTCTCTTCGTCTTTCTGATGCATTCAAAGGTAAGGATTACCAATTCATTATATTGGCTCCACCTCCATTTCATCTTTTAGACCTCTTTTTCTGCACAATGTTTTACATGTTCCTCACATTACTAAACCTTTGTTGTCTGTTCAGAAATTCTGTCATGATAATAATTGCTTTTTTGAGTTCCATTATGATCATTGTCATGTGAAGGATCGGATTACCAAGAAGGTATTGCTGTGTGGCGCAAGTGAGCTTGGTCTTTACAAGTTATGTGGATCTCTTCATCAACAACAAAATTTTGAGGCTATGGCATTTTTACTTATGTTGGAAGATTGGCATGCTCGTCTCGGACATCCCAATTTTCAAACTCTTAGTCGTTTAGTTCATCAATTTCAATTACCATGTTCTTCTTTTAAGCGTTCTTCTCATAAATGTTCCTCTTTTTGTTTAGGTAAATTACATAGAACTTCTTTGTCTTTAACTTAGAATCGAAGTACTCAACCTTTAGAATTGATTCATTTAGATGTCTGGGGACCCTCTCTTATTTGTTCTTCTTCTAGACACAAATATTTTGTCATTTTTATTGATGATTGCTTTTTATTTACATGGTTATTTCCTATAAAATGTAAGAGTGAAGTTTTTCATATCTTTTGTCAATTTAAACCTTAGTTGAAAAATAGTTCGATCATCCTATCAAACAATTTCAATTAGACTGGGGTGGTGAATTTCACTCCTTATATAAATATTTTCAAAACCCTAGCATCTTTCATAAAATTATATGTCCCCATACACAGGAGCAAAATGGCACAATAGAGAGGAAAAATAGGCATATAGTTGATATTAGCCTCACATTATTAGGCTATTCTGATTCTACATTTAAATATTGGCAATTTGCTTTTCAAACCGCCATTTTTCTTATTAATCGACTTCCATTTACTTCTTTATCTAATTGCATTCCTGTTTTAGGTCCTTTTCAACAAATCTCCTTATTATACTTTTCTTGGGTGTGCGATTTATCCACTACTTCATCATTATAATAAAAATAAATTTTCTTTTTCGTATCAAACAATGTATTTTTCTTAAGTTATTCTCCTCATCACTTAGGGTACCGATGTCTTAACAAGGATATTGGAAAATTATATTTTGCCCAAGATGCTGACTTTGATGAGTCTCTATTTCCATTCCATCGCGTCTCCAACTCTGCTATTGCCTCACAAGTTTAGCCTCCATAAAACTCCAGTCCTTGGCTTCAAGTCACAGTGCCAACAAGCTCACTTGCTCATCCATCGGTTGTTCCTCCAGGTACCTCTCCTTCCTTACATCACTTCAATTCTAGTTCTTCCTGTCCCTCTCCTACTTCAATTCTTCCCCCCACTAATCTAAATCCCCCATCTTCTTCACCTTCTCCTCCCACTCATATACAACCTTCTAATCCTCAATTACCCTCTTCAATTCAACATATCTCTAATCTGAATGGCATCAATTTGTTTGTGGACCTTGATTTGCCTCCAATCCCATCCGATTCGGCACAAACATCCACCCCTCCTTCTTTTGCCAATCAAACCCTTACCAGAACACATCCCATGAAATTAAGTCCTCCTAAACCACCCAAATGTGCTTATCTACATCAAACCTTTCCTTCTCCTATTGTTTCCGAACCCACGCCCTTCACCCAAGCTTAAAATTTTCTGGAATGGTGACAAATTATCGAATTGGAGTTTGATGCTCTTGAACGTAATCAGACCTGAGAGCTTGTGTCCTGCCCTCCCAATGTTAATGTCATTGGTAATCGCTGGATTTACAAAATTAAGTGGCATGATGATGGGTTTGTTGATCAGTTTAAAGCTCGGTTAGTGGCTCGTGGGTAGACACAGGAGTATGGCTTGGATTTCCTCGAAAATTTCAGTCTGGTGGTGAAGCCAATGACCACTCGTTCTGTATCAGTGGCTGTTTTTATTCGGCAGCTAGACATTAGCAATGCCTTTCTTAATGGGCATTTGGACGAAACCCTTTATATGGTTCAACCGCAGGGCTTTGTTAATAAACGATTTCCTAATTTTGTTTGTAAGTTGCGGAAGTCTCCCTACGATTTGAAGCAAGCCACGTGTGCATGGTATCAAGGTCTAAATGCCTTTGTACTTCAAGTTGGCTTTGTCATTTCATATGCGGATTCCTCTCTGTTTGTGTATCGCCTTGACCACTTCATCTATTTCCTTTTGGTTTATGTTGATGAAGTGATTCTTACGGGGAACGACTCTGCTTTTGTAACTTCTCTTATTCACAAGCTTTTTCTATTGAATTTTCCTTAGGGGATTTGGGCACCCTTCATCATTTCTTAGGTGTTGAAGTGATTTCCCACAATAATGGCCTGTTAATGTCTCAGAGATCATATATTCTTGAGCTGTCGACGAAAATGGGTATGCAGGCTTGTAAGCCTTATTCTACGCCTATGATTTCTGGTGTTCCATTGTCTAAGGTTGCTGGTGAAGTTTTGTCGGTTGAAGATGCCACTAAGTATCGTCAATTGTGTGGAGCTTTACAGTATGTCATTCTTACATGCCCAAATAGCTCCTTTGTGGTTAACAAATTCTGTCAATTCTTACATCAACCGTTCAAGCTCTTAAAAGATTGTTGTGCTATTTACATGGAACTGCAGCTTTAAGCTTATCATTGCTCCATCTTCTCTTAATCACCTCACAGCCTATAGCGATGCTGATGGCTGCCCAGATGACAGGAATTCAATAGGTGGTTTTCTTATCTTCATTGGCTCCAATCTAATTGCTTGGAAATCTGGCAAACATAAGACTATGGCCAGATCCTCTGTCGAGTCTGAATTTAAGGTTGTGGCTAATGTTTGTGTGGAATTAAAATGGTTTATCATAATATTTCAAGACTTGGGTATCCGTTCCCAGAGAGCACCCCATGCTTGGTGTGATAATGTTGGCACTATTTTCTGTTCCTGTAATCCGGTTTTTCATGCTCGTCAAGACATGTTGAAATAGATTTCCATTTTGCTCAACAAAGGTGCTTTCTATTGGTGTTTTGTCTTCCGAGGATCAACTTGCTGATGTTCTCACTAGTGCTCTCTCTTCTTCTCAGCATCGTCACTTTGTTTCCAAGCTTCGATTGCACGATCTTCCACCTTTAGCTTATCGGGCCATGTTAACAGATAAACGTTAGTTTATCTTGTTTCTGCATATCTCTCTTGATATATGTGGTTTCCACATATCTCTCTTGATATCCCTTCTTTTGTATATTTGAATAGTTGTACTTAGATACTTTAGATACTCTGTTATGCTTTCTTTGTATATATATGTTGCTCTTGTAACCTGTTAATAGTAAGTGAAATACATCAATTATTTGCAACCTACTTTACTAATTACAATAAGGGAAGGAATCTCAATAACTAATCTCGCAACTATAATTAATCCCAAAACTATAACTTAGAAAATCTACACTTAAAAAATAAGTATAAAATTGTTTCAGCTTCAATTTTGAAAAGGAGAGAAAATCTACACTTAGAAAATAAGTATGGAATTGTTTCAGCTTCGATTTTGAAAAGGAGACAAGTATTAGTCATATTTAGATATCGTAATCTGTCTATAACATTTAACTTTACTTTGACAACCAGCCATATGTGTGAGGAGGTTTTTGAAAGTAAGCATTTATCTCAAACTAATTTATGCCTAGCTTGAACTCTCATTCTTCTACGAAGAGCCAACCTCTAGGATTGATTAGTATGTTGTCTAGCACTTGAGTTGATCCAATGGTAATCATCCAATCTCATTGAATTAGAGTTGTATGGCGGTGGAAATCGAGTGATATGAGATGGAACTCTCTGCTACATTATCAAAAGGTGGATCCACCTTTACATCACAAGGGATATAATTCGACAAAGATATCCCTATAGGACTTTTGTGTAACGCACTAACCAAACTCCAATTATCAAAGAAAATAGAGAAAGTTTTACCATCCCTAGTTTTGAATTTTACGAGTTCTTCAATGGATGTCCTCAATCTTAGTAATTGCTTGATACCCGAAGAGAAAGAGGTTTAATTTCAACTTGCCACAGACTTTTGCCTTTCAAAATATATGTGCGTACCCATTTAACCCAAAGAACTTCTTTATTATTCATAATTTTCCATAGCCTTATCCTAATAACATTTTTTCAGTCAATCCAATGTGTTTATTGCCCATACCACTTTCATTAATTGGAATACAAATCTCACTCTATGCGACTTTTGAATGAAATCTTCCTTCCTTGTCATCAACCCAAAAGAATCTTCTCTTTTCTTTTCAATGGTCTTAACCACACCCTTAGCAAGGAAGACGTGACATGACCAATAGACATGCCAAGAGCTTATGATTGATTTAATTAATTGTAGGCTACTAGCATATGATGAACTTCCTATTACACCACATACCTAACCCCTTATGTATTTTTAAATCAAAGAAATGCAATATGCATATTATGATCTCCTGCTAGCAAGTGGGGGACCTAGATACTTAAAACCATGAAACTTTTTTCTTTATTAAAAAGCAACTTAGATAGATTACTTAAAGTGTGCAGGGAAGACAAGAGTTTGCCAACATTAAACTCATTAGCTATGGATAGTAGCAAAAGGTCATCTACAAAAGCAAGAGTAGTAATCTTGAGTTTTTTTTACATCTATTATAAAACTTGAACTTTGGCTCATTGTAAGTAGAGTATTTTATTAGCCTTTTTAAAACCTCTAAGTAAAGTAAGAATAAATAAGAGGATATAAGATCTCCTTATCTCAACCCTCTTTTGCCTCTGAATATCTGCGTTGGTTCTCTATTGACTTGAATTAAGAAATAAACTTAAGTAACACACAATATAATCCACTGTTTAAATTTATTAGGAAATCCAAAAGCTTGAAGTACATGGTCTAGAAAATCCCAGCTAATCAAGTTATAAGCTTTGTTGATATCAATCTTAATAACATAATTCTCTGGGCTACTTCTTCTGGAGTAACTAATCATTTGTCCCTTATGTGCCTTCCTTTTAAGAAGACATACTGAGAATGATTGATAATATTTTCCATTTCTTTTCTCATTCTTTTAGCTAAAATTTTAGGTAAAATCTTATAGATAAAATTGCAACAAGGAATAAGTCTAAAATCACTAAGAGAGTAAAGGTTATATACCTTAAGAACCAGGCATAATAAAGTTTTATTATTTTCAGATAACATCTTCCCTTTTTCAAACACCTCAAGAATAGATTCTATCATAAGGCATCTTATTTAAGGCCAAGCCTTTTGAAAGAACACCCAATTAAGCGCATCAGGACTTGGAACCTTTTCAATACGCATTTTATGCACAACTTATTTTATCTCCCTAGGGGGTCATTGAGGCTATTAATTCCCCAAATTCATCAAGTGAGAACTGATTGTTTATGAAACTACTCAGAGCTAACAAAGAGGAACTGCTTATAGTTGAAAGTACCAATGGAACCCTTAAAGATCTAGGGGCCTCCTCAATAAGTTCCTATTGAGAAGAGATGATTGTCCCCTCCCTATTGGTCAATAAGGCAAGCACATTCTATTTCTTCTTGCTAGTATAGTCTTATAGAAAATTTGATTTTTTTGTCTTCCTTATAAATTCATTTCACCCTTGATCTTTGTTGAAGAATAGAGCAATGGTTCCTTTTAGCATTTAAATAATGATGCAATGCATACTTCTCCTTATTAAGCGAATAAGAATTACCAAGTTGATTATATACTTCTTTTTGATCCTATCAATCTTAATCACATTCTAAGCTTTAAGCTCTTTTTCGGTGGCTACTCAGGTCATAACTGTCATTATCTGTTCATGCATCCGTGTAATGAAATGCATCACATATATTCAGTCAATCAAAAGAGCTCAATATTACACAGTCATATTCATTATCGCATTCTCATTCACATTTGTCATTGGACCTTGGTCCGTCATTCAACATATATGTTAAGAATCACTCATTTCATCACATTCACATTCAATGAGTACTTCCAATATGTATTTCATACATCAAATGACTTGAACAATCAATTTCTGGAATCAACATAATTACATTCACATAATAAGTCAATACAACATTTAAAATAAACAATTTATTAAATGAGACCATCTACCATTTAATAGGTTACTCACAGTTTGCTCCAGATAGCTATTGCCTCGAAGTCCCGATAATGTTTGGATGTTGAAGCTCTAAATGCTCCTGTATATCATGCAACATACATTGACACATATCACAACTTTGCACAATTATATAAGTACTCATTTATGCACATATTTATATATGGATTATGTATAATGCATGGTCAATAATAATCTGGAGTATATTTCTTTTATTCTCATCACAATATCATTCATATTTCAAGACTCATATATGTATAATTTGAACTTAGGTTTACATCTCAATAAAAAAATTTATTATAAGTTCATCACTCAATCGATCATTCCAGCTTTTCTCAAAAACATATTTTTTAGTCAATTTTGAACGGTCATTACGACAAGGAAAATGAAGTATTTAGGAAATACGTTTTTCTAAAAAAATGTTCCTCTATGTCTTAAGTTTCTAAGGACACTATTCACATAATTTGATTCAGTATTCTGTAAGTTATACACAAAATACTTCAGATTATGCTCATACTGCAACTGCACTTAGTACTTAACTTCAAACCAAAATTTGAAACTTTTAGAGACAGAATTAAAATTCTATTCCTTCATGAAATTTGTATCCATATGTTTCTAGTTTAATCTAACTTAAATTCATCCCATTTGGATATGTACAGATCAAGATATGGCCAAAATATAGTTGACTGTTCAGTGAAAACAATCCATTTAACAAATTCCAGCACACTTCATCATTTTCATCCTAAACTCATCAATCAATCATTATAAATTCTTTCTTAATGAATTCAGATGGCCATGAATTTTTGTGGAGAGGAAAATCAATGTGTGACAAGTTTATGGTTCAAATTTCAAGTCAATCGGAGGTCCAAAGAAAAAGTTATGGTCAAAAGAGTGAAAGATGTTTAAAACTGTCACAAGGCACTGCGCTCTCCTTGTCACGATCATGCTTGTGCACGATCGTGCACTTCCTGCTGAATCCTCTCTGTCACGATGGTGCTTGTGCATGATCATGCACTGTCGAACATCTCTCTTCTGTCACGATCGTACACTGTCTAGTTTCTCCTCTCTGTTACAATCGTGCGACCTCCCTGAGGGTTCCTCTTCATACACAAATCAAAATCTATCATTGATCATAAACATTAAAAACAGAACATATCATAAACATATATTCACCATATTTTCTGCACATATTCAACTTCACTAACACCTTCATTTAATCTCTATCTTATCATTTTAATTCTTCCCATTTCACAACATCACAATACTCATTTTTCCTTAACTCTAGTCTCATTTTAGTTCATCTCTAAAACACCTAAAGAGATCTACGTTAATAACAGTGAAAACATAGCGTAAGTATATCACCTTTTCATGAAATTTCTGCACTCTTTTTACATCATCATAATGATCTTTCTATCTCAAAAATGATCTCAACAACAACTTATGAAAGGTTAATCATCTCATATACAGAAATAAGATATTTATATGCATTATTCATCACTCACAATGCACATGAATAATTACCACTAGTCTCATTATCATTTAATCACCATATTTGTTTCATATACAAACAACCCATGAGAATTAACACATTACTTACTTCGTAAAACTCCAAACTCTTCAAAATCACATAAACCCTAGCTTTTCATGATACACGAACATCATCGGTCAAAGGTTGTAGGGTTAGGTCATTTAGTGACAGTGAAGAAGATAACAAAATGAAAGTGGAAAGAAGGGTGAGAACAAAGGTTGCATTGCTAGGGCAAAAAGAGAGGTTCGTAGGTGAAGAAGATGAAGAACGAAATAAAGAGAAATTAACAAGGGGTGAGAACAAATGAACACGATGAAAGACAATTAAAAATGAAGATAGTCTTTCACTTTGGGAGAGAGTGTCATAAGGGTGGATGAATAGCGTCACTTACCACATGTCCACTTCCTATAGTCTCACTTAGTTCTCTTATTTAACTAGTCAATTTATCTCCAATTTTAATCCAGTTGTCTCTCAATTTTCAACATCATATTCTCAACAATTCCTAATACCATTAGCCAATTATTTCAACTGCCATTTAACATTTATTTCTACTACTATAAATCAATTGTCTTGTCATTTAGCATTTTTCTTAGTCCAAAAATACTTAAAATTTAAAAAATTTCCTAAATTTTGCCAAAATTTTCAAATCAATAATTATTATCACCAAATCCATTTTCAAGACATATAATCCACAGTTCCCAATAAAATCACACTTATACCCAAAAAATGTCAATGAATGCATGTACAATCATTTTAATGTGTGCAATGAGTAATAATCACATGTGTGTGTATGCTAAATTATGCATGAGCATGAAATTCACTTTCTAACTTCTTAATAAACTCTCATGTACACTCTTCTAGGATTCTAACCCTTAACATGAGATAATGGGATGTTAAAATATGTATACCCTTTTTAATAACTAGGCCAAAATTAAAGTTCTCTGCTAGATAGTTGTTGAACCTTAAAGGGAAACATCTTTTGAAGCTTGGAACTAAATCTTGAACCACTATAAGAGAGTGATTCGAGATATTAGGAGGGAGAAATGATGATTTGCTCAAAGGGGAACTCAATAACCATTCACCATTCACCAGTGACCATAGCTTTGTCCAGATTCTTTATAATGTGCCATCTTCGGCATGCTTATTACTCCAAGTATAATATAGGCCCTCAGAATTAAGGTTTATGACTTCTATTTCCTTAACACATTCCCTATGTTCATTATTGAAATTTCTCAAGTAGTAGTTCCCTGCAACTTTTGAGGCATAGATTGTATAGTTCAAGTCCCCCAATATCACCCAATGAAGATTACTTTGTGAGTTTGATATTTTCTAAGTCCCTTCAAAGTACAATATTTTGGTACCTGAGATTAGAACCATAAACAAAAGTAGTAGAAATGGTTATATTATCCCATTAAAGCTTAGCATGAATATGAATAAATTGGTCAATAGATATGATGACATCCACTTTGGCTTTCCTTGAGTCCATAACTAGGACAATGCCACGGTAATGGTGATGGTTGTGATTATAAATAATGTCCTCGTAATATCCCAAACAATTTTAGTTTGACTAATTTACCATGGTCGAGTCTAGTCTCTAGCATACTTATAATAGAAGGCTTATTCTCAAAAAGAATCCCCAAAAATATTGTTGTTTCTTAGGGCAATTAATGCCCCCAATATTTCATGATATCAAAGTTAATAAGGATTGATCTTCTTATCCCCCTTTACTTTACTCTTCCTCTCAAACTTCTTCTTATTAACTTATTTGAACCCCTTATCATTTACCACTCCTCTTACATGAGTACTAACGATGCATGAATTGATTGAGTTATCGTCTTAATGAATAACTATTGCCCCTTTGCCTATCTTTACTTTATGGACATTCGACCATCATCTATAAGTTACATATTTTCCACACTAGCTAGCTCAGTTAAATGACATGAAGACTTTGCTATAATATAAGAAACTGGTTCATTAAAACTATTGTTACACTTATACAACCCTTATCGCTTTTCAATTTGAGTGTTCTCTTCTTCCTGAAAAATTTCCTCTTTTATCCCTATTAACTCATTGTAATCATCTCTAATAAATCTTCTTCTAGCCATGCACCATTGCTTTCTTGGGGTCTTTAACATAACTTCAATTGGTATGATACTCTTATGAGTTTATGCGCTTCACCAAGTATGAATAGTGGGATTATATCATGCAATTCCTTATCTAAATCAACATCAACACATAATCTCCCATAACTAATTCTTTCTTAATCGTAATCATCTCATCCACGCAAATTGGTTTACCAATAAAGTTGGCCAATATACTCAATCTTTTAGTGGACCGATACCCTAAAGGAACTCCATACAAGTTGATCGATAATGGCACACTTTCATGCTTAATGTGATCAAAACTTATTCATGGCTTCCATAGTTAAATAAACAAAAGATTATATTGTACATGCCATGGTCCAGCTTTAAGAATATCATTCACGCAAGTTTCATATGTAAACTAGAAAATAAGCAATTTATCCTCAATTGGCAACACTACAACCAAGTCTTTGGTTCTCTATAACTTGAAGGCCCAACCATGTAACACTGGGCAAAATTGGCCAATTATTTATGAAAAAGGACCACTAAGGATGACTTTTACGTTTTTTCTCCATATTTAAACAATAGAAAGTTAGTTCCTATAAATAGCAGCAGAAGGGATAGGAAACACAAGAAAAACTAAACTGCTCCTAGAGGTATTCTACCTCAAGTTTGACTTTCACCTTTAGCGTTGTAGAAGCCAAAGGAGTTAAGGGACCACTAATGTACCCATGGATGACCTACAAGGGCCTAGAGAATTGTATTTGTAATAGGGGGAGGGGGTAACAGTAACAAGATGAAGAGAAGACGTAATGAGGAAGGGGAAAACTGAAAACTTTAAAGATGGTATAACATAATGAGTACTATGAAATAAAGGGAGACATATTGGAAGATGAAGGTAAAGTAGGGCACGAGAATCTTGACAAGAAATAGAGATGGCAACTAGGTTAAAGCCCATCCTAATTGGATCCAGCTCGGCCTGAAGTTAACTGGTCGTCCTGAGACCCAACCCTTATAAACAAAACACAATATCGTTTTGCATTTTTAATTTTTTAAAAAATAAAACGGGTTCGATCTAGACTGCTTTAGGCCTAGTCGGGCTCAAGCCCGCTGTCATGAGTCTTATTGAGCCTTGGGCTAGGGCTAGGCCTCAACTGCAGGGGATCCGGCTAGGTTTAGGCTTGGAGGCCTGGACTCAGTCCGACCTAGTGCCATTTCTAACAAGAAATTTATGGAGATATTTCAACTAGCTGGATGAGGGGAGAGCAAGAAGAGAGAAATATGCTTGTTAAAAAGCTAACAAGTTCTTTCTAATATCTTTATTTTTATTTTGATAACAAAAAATCAATTATTTAATAAGTTATGTATATCAAATATATAACCGATTGAATGAACTATTTCAATCTAAACCACAATATTAATTTTAAAAGATGTCAATTTTTAAAAATGTCGAATATAAACTTTCTTATTTAAATTATTTTAAAGAGTTTTTCCAAAAAGTTGCTAAATTGTAGACTACTTGTTAACTCGAGGGTAAATTTCTTTAAGCCTATGTAAAGTAATGTAACTTTATTAGATCTCACTAATCTATATAATACACTTGATCACATCTATTATCCAAAACCTTGTATGATAAATCTTATTAGACGAAGAAGGTAAAATAATTCAACCCAACTTAAGAATAAAATTTACTTTGACCTAAATTTAGGTTAAACTTGAATTTTTAAAAATATTTTTTAAAATTTTATGTTTGAATTTCACGGTCCAATTTAATTTAAAACTATTTGACTACATAAAAAATATTATTTAGTTGAATGAATAAAATAAAATTGAAAATTAAAAAAACATTATTTTTAAAATTAATAATATAACATTGTTTTATTGATTAAGTGAAATAATAAGAAAATTAAATTTTCAAAATTTAGAATACAAACCACAGACTACAAAAGTTTTTCTAAAACGAAATTGTCCCCTATTATATAACCACGTGAGTATCATCTAATAAAATAAATCCTTTTTTTTCTTCACCTACACCAATAAAATGAAAAATTAGGGTTGACATATTTACATTTAAAAATCATATTAACATATTTAAAAGTTTCTAATCTTAAGATATTTCCAATTATATACTTATAAATTTAAAATTTCTAATCGAATGACCAACTTTTTAAAATCTTAATAATTTAATTCAAAAGGTTACTTTTGATGATATGAAATGTCTACTAATTAGCACGTGAATGTCCTAAATTGATAAAGTTTTAAAATGATTGTTCACTCGATTAAAAATTTTTAAAATTTTGATACTTAATTGAAAAAATCTTAAAAGGTTAAATACTTTAGAATTGACCTACAAACTCAGTATGCTTTTAGAATTTAGAACAAATTTAGAATTTGCATTGTTAAAATTTATATTACTTGAAATAAAAATTATTGTTCTTAACCCTTAATTTATAGATAAATTGTTAATTACAAAACTCATGTAGCATAGCATACAAAGACTAATAATAAGTTGAACTAAATTTAAATTTATTTTTTAATCAAAATTTTACGATTTTAATCCTTTAATAAAAGACATCACTTTAGTTTATTATACTTAATAAAATAATTTTATTTTAGAAAATCAACCTTACATTTCTCAAATTTTAATTAAAATAAGTCCAATCCTTTAATTTCATACGAAAGCGACCTCGTGTCTGTTTTGTTTGTCATTTATGGAAACTGGAAAGTGAAAATTCAGGATCTTCTAGAATTTATGTTATATGTAACCCCCTAACCACAAAGTCCCGCTGTCTGTGTTTACCACGCGCCATTTCCAGTGTCTTAGGAACGAGAGACATTTTTAAGGTAAATTTTCCTTCCCAACCACCACCCCATAAGCCATAATACGATCTCCGAAAAGTACAATCTTATGTCTTCTTCTTCTTTTTTTTTTTTTCCGTTTGGATTCGAGTTGATTCTTGTTGGCCATTAGTTATTTGACCTTATTAGATTTGATTGAATGGAAAATGAATTTTCCTTTAGCTTTGTATTTCTTGATCACTTGTGCATTTGGTCGAATTGGTTGTTGTTATGCTGTTGTTACGTTATTTGAGATTGTATGATTCTGGGGCCATGGATACGATTGTTTGCCAGAATGTCTTGTTTGGGGTTGGTTTTGCAATTGAAGAAAAGCTATTTGGGGGTTTTTAGTTTAGATCGTTTGTATTTGGGCGCCAAGTGTGACAGGAATGGAGGAATTACTGTTATCGTTTAGCTGTAACATGTAGTTGCCTTAAGCTACCAGTTTCTTGAGGAAAACTGTGCGCAGTCTTTCTTTGTGCTGATTCTCAATCTCAATGTGGTAGAAGTACGAGGCGTAAGTAGGTTTAGATCTAGGAAATGGATTTTCTTGGTTTCTAGGTTTTGTCTTTTCAGTTCTCTTAAGATTGTGTTTTTAGAATTAATTGCTGAATTGTTGAACGTTCAACTGCACTCAACATAGTTCTGCATTATGTTAAACAAGTGGCTTTATCATCTTCTGTTCCCTAGACATACAGCATTGGCTTTCATGTTTAGACTTTACCTTCTTATGTCTTTGGGCAACTCCAATTCAATGCGTGAACTGATTTAGTTTTCAAGTTTACTTCGCCACACATTTTCTTTTGTTGTTTTCTTCCAATATTCCTATTTGTGAGTATTGTTCAGTTTCAATATTGAGTTATAATATGAAACTGTTAGATGTTTTGATGATTTCTTGACTCAGTATTAAGCTCATTTAAAATGTTAGGCTCCAAGTTGCTTCCTTTTGTTTATCCAAAAGAACGAGTTTATAAAAGAAATAAAAGAGAACAATTCAATAAGGACTAAATCTACTTCATCCTAAGTTTTCCTTATTAAATAAGAACTAATAATAAGTTAGATATAGTCCTACTGTTTTACGACTTTATTTAAGAATAAGAAATCCTTACCAGTTTAGGATACAATTATAAGCCTAAAATTAGGGTTTTCAAGTAGAAAGTTTGATTCTTTCTTTAATAGCAGTTATTAAACCCCTCCATTATTTTCTCATCACTAAAACTGCAGCACTTTTAACCTGAGTTTCCACCGACCAAAATCCTAAAACCCCATTTTTGCAGAGAAGTACCGTATTAATTTTGTGAGATTGCCTACAGAGAAATCGACATGGATTTTTTGTTCAAGGTAATGAATGAGGACACACCTGAATGCAACTCTGATGAAGGCATCATTCAAAAATGCCCATTCCTAAGAAACATCAATAAGCCGACAAGTTTTTCATTGTCATCTTTGAATTGTCCCATCCCTGTAAGTTATTTCTTCCAAGTTAACGTCCATCTTTTTTATCTCAGTTTGTGCGCGAATTTTGAGGCACCGGAGCTGGTTTAGGATTTAACGTCAAAATCTGCTGTGTGTTTCTTCAGGTGCGTGGAGTTAAAGGCCCTATATTTGAAGATGGTACGAATTTTGATGCTGCATTTAAACTCTTTCATGGGAAAGATGGGATTGTCCCGCTTTCAAGCAAGTCTAGTTTTCATTCTGACTTTTTGGCACCTGAGCCTGCATCTCAGTTCAATCCATTATTGGCAAAAACGGCCACCATCAGTCTATCTGTTTTTGGGGCTGGTTGGCCATTTAGCTTTGATTCTTTTAACGATAAGAGGAAAAAGCAAAAGAAATCTGAATCAAGCAACAAGAGAGATCCATCTTCTCAGGTGAGACTAGAGAGACAAATATTGCCGCTTATTTTTATTTTGATCGATTCTAGACGAAATTGGAGAAAAGAGAGGCTGAAAGCTTTTTTTTTTTTGACGTATGCGTTGAATGATTACTTATAAATTTGGGATGTTCTAATCCTGCAGAAAGCGAATAACTTAAAACACGAGGCTCTAGGAAATGAGTGGTTAGAAACAGGTAACTGCCCAATTGCCAAGTCATACAGAGCAATCAGTCAGGTACTGCCGCTTGTAGCATCAACTCTTCAGCCGCCTCAAGGTATGAAGTTCAGATGTCCACCTGCCGTAGTTGCTGCAAGGGCGGCCTTGGCTCGTACAACCCTTGTTAAGGCTTTGCGACCTCAGCCATTACCGTCAAAGATGCTTGTAATTGGTCTCCTGGGGATGGCCGTAAATGTGCCTTTGGGTGTGTGGAGGGAGCACACTAGGAAATTCTCAGTATCCTGGTTTGCAGCAGTGCATGCAGCTGTGCCCTTCATAGCCATGCTTAGGAAATCTGTAGTGATGTCCAAAACTGCAATGGCATTGACCATTGGAGCTTCTATCCTTGGTCAGGTTATTGGTTCTAGAGCAGAGAGGCACCGACTTAACGCAGCTGCAGACAAGGAAACGGTGGCAGAGCATACAGAGACAGCTGATGCGGTGTCAGTATCAGGCCAGAATCCAAGCCAGGCTGATGGCATTATAATAGGCAGTCATTGTGGTATTCGTATAGAAAGAATGACGTCGGATCCACTCGCTATCAAGGCCAGTGGACCTGCTGCTTCGTCTACCATCGTGTGTTACTGATTATCAAAAAGTTGCAAAGAACGCCATTGAAATAAAGGGACTATTTCGAATTGGTGATGGTAGGGTTCGGTGAACTTTGGCATATGTAAAAGCTTTTGATGTCTTATCCATTTATGTATCTTGAGATGAAACTCTGATAATAGATGATATTGCTGCATCTTTAGTTGGAATGCATGATATTACAGTGGGAGTAGAATCCATATACCATGTAGGAGTTCAAGAAACTTGGGAAACAACGAAGCACAATAGGACCAACATATAAACTAAAATGTAAAAAGAAGCGGGTCGAAACAAAAACAGAGAAGCTACTCAAGGTTCAAACGTTTATACAAATTACGCTCTAACTTCCTTAATATTAGGCGACTGCAGATCATATACCTTGAAAAAGTATTCAATACTTTTTGTACAAAGCTCAACAGCATTCATTTCCATTGACATCAGAAACCACCTAACTGTTGCCTCGACATGCCTCCAAATCTCCCACTTGAAATGCCACCACCACCATAAGCTGGGGGAATAGTACTTAATCCCGGACAGTCTCTTGCCCAGTGCCCAATTTGATGGCATTTGTAGCATTCACCAGTTGCACCACCCATAACAGCTCCTGAAGATACTCTATTAGCATAGCTTCCTGCCACAGATTGGCCTTGTGTATTCATTATACTAGGACAACTTGCAGAGCTATGACCTGTGGCTCCACAGCTGCTACAGCATGGTTGAACACCCGAAGTGACAGTTGTAGGAAACCCAATGTTGTACTGGTTCCCCAAATACTTGGATCCCGACACTCCAGCTTGTCTGTTAACAAAATTCTCAATCCCGGTGCTTTTCCCTACAGGAGTGCTATAACCATATTCTGCTTTGGAAGCGGAACTAGAATTTTCTGAATTGGACTTTTCCATCAAATCCAGAAGAGACCTGGACAAGGATGAATAGTTCATTTTTTCTGCTTTGACAACAGTAGACTTTACACGCTGTTCATCACTGAATGTCTCTTCTTTTACTTTCAACTTAAAGACATATCTAGTAAACAGGACTTGACGAATAATTTTTGAAAAGCTCTCATCATCTTGCTTTTCAAATTTCATACAATGCAAAACTTTTGCAGAGACACCCATAATCTCCTCACCACACTCCTGAAATGCTGTCACCCATGTTATGCCAGTATGATCCTGTATCTGAATCTGAAGTATGTACCTATAATCACATGCATCCACAGACTGATCACACTTTTCGCATCGCCACTTACCATCTCCGTTATTTGTAACCTTTTTACTGCATGGCCTATCTCCAGCCATGATTGGACAAGCAGTATAACAGAAATTATCAGCCTTTATAAATATAACAGTTGCATTGACAGTGATCCAATCTGGTTTTTCAGAAGTGCCTAGCCTCTCGTCCTTAATTTGAGAAACAGTCTTTAGAACATCTGTCCTGCCCACACTTGAAAGTTCCTTGGAAATAGAGACAGTAGGTGTGTTCCTCCCTTCCTTGTTAAACCAATCCTTTAGCTTCTGAGCCTCAGGAAAATCTGGTTCAATAAACAGCTGACTTGTAGAGATAGTTCCCAGTGCCTTACCATTGAAATCACTGACCCTACCAGATTTCACAGCTAGAACAGGAAAGCTCCCCTTATCACACATAGTTTGTAGCATTTGCCCTTCTGCACTGCAAAAATTCCCCCACAGGGTTATCTCAACACTCCGTCCAGACATGTCTTTCAGCTGGAGTGCTCTCTTTTGAGTTTCTGAACCATTTTTCCTCATTATTGAAGTTGCAGGAGATATAGATGATACCACGCCAATAACATCCACAACACTGTTGTTATCCATACCCTCAATATCACTTATTGGACGAAAATGAAATTGCTGCCTTGGGATTGAGCTGTCATCATCAAAGCAGGGCTGAATAATGGAACTGCTCTCTAAAAATATTTCTAGATCATTACGAAGGTGGTTAAAAGTCTTTTGAGCAGGTTTCAAGCTTCCCTTGGAAATTAAGTACACCCTGCCAGCTTCAATCTGGTGGTAAAACTGATCAGCCACAGCATTGAAACAAGTTACCCTGATTTCTCCTCCATCAGAATCAAGTAGATCAAAAGAAAACACCTTCCCATCACCACGGGGATTATTGTAGTGCCTTAATTCTGCCTTTGCTGTCACCCTGGCCTTAATTGTCCACCTACCCTGGTATGGATTCAAAGCAGCAATTGGAATTATCCTGGGGGGAGCTTCATTCCGAGCCACTGGTCCTCTGTTTGTATACACTGGAGGTGGTTGCTGATAAGATGAATGAGGAGGTGGTTGCTGATAAGGCCGTGAAATTTCTGGTTTAGGATTGCGAAAGCCAGAATTCTGATTACTGTATGAAGAATTTAATGCTACAGACCCAGTAAAGCCAGTAGCATTTTCTGCTTTCTGGTGGAATGTGGACACATTTGTTGCAGCGTATTTTCCAGTGTCATAATTACCAGAATGAGAGCCACCGTAGACTTGATCTATGCCAGGGTTTTGTACAGATGCCACCAACTTTGGGCTCCCAGCCATGCCACCAGGCGTATTGTTAACAGATGGTCTAGGGTTTGATGAGAAATTCCCAGGTTGCTCCGAAGATGGAGGAGCTGCAGACTTTTGAACTGATATGGGGTTTCCAATGAGAGCACACTCCTCAATTATCACAGCCAATTCAAGGATGATAATAATCCTGCTCCCAGGACAAAAAAACATCGTCAACAGGAATATAACAAACTAAACAAACAATAAATAAATAACAGAACTTCTCAGCTACTTCCTCAGCAGTGTATCAAAAAAGGTTATCATATGAACGCATGCTCAAACTAGATTCCTTAGACAGGGGACTTTCAAATATCTTACATTTTGTCATTTCCACCATTTAAATTCACATTTAAGACAAGAATCGCATGGAAATGAGATGCAGACAACATTAAAACTCAAAGGAAAAGGAATAAGCAAAAAAGAAGGCGAAATATTTGACCAGTCAAACATTACAGAAGTTCAATCAGATTCCAAGAGAAAACCCCCACTAGGAACAAGGAGTTTAGCAAGAAAAATGCATGTACAAACAAAAAATAATGATACATAAAGGTAATGCATCTGGGAATATTGTCTTATGAAACCAAATAGGAGACTGCACTTTTATACTTG
>JAOQMP010000001.1:18494793-18521007 GCA_027563575.1 Erythroxylum pedicellare
GTAGGTTCAAGATGTGGGTTCATTGGTTAGGAGTAACGCTTTACAATCTTATTCAAGTGCAAGAAGAATCCTTACAAAGTATATTTTAAGCAATTTTCCAAATTAGCACAAGTATATAACTCAAAAGTATCTCTTCTTACTCACAATAATGAACATATGCTCCATATGTGTTATGTAATACAAACATGCATTCTTTAGCCTCTTAAGGCTCTTAGAAACTCTTTAGTATGAATAAGTTTTTTCTCGTAACTCATATATGGTCTTCTTATACTTAAATATAACCTTAAAATTTATAAAAACAAAAAGTTGTTGTTACAATAGCTAGTGATAATAACATTGGTTGACCATTCTACCTATTAATTGACTAATATGTAATTGCATCAACTAATGCATCAAGAAACTCATGTTACAACCTTTAAATCATATTAGTTGACCAATATATAGCAAAATAGTTTACCATACACACTAGTCGACCATTGTACCTAAAAATGCATGTCTAAAGGTTACCATACACACTAATCGACCATTGTACCTAAAAACACATGTCTAAAGGTTTATAAACTTTTCAAATCCTTTTAAAGACCATGACACATTTATTCAATAAAAACTTGATCCATTACTATTTAAAAAGTTTCTTTAAATATTAAGAGGTTTTCTTTAAAAAAATAAAATTTCCCTTAATTATTAAAGAATTTATATATAAACATGAAAAATGTGATGATTCAAATGTTATTTCATCAAAATGATCAAAATAAAGTTACAAAAAGTGTTATGATGATTTACTTAAATCTTGAAATGCTTAATTCCTCATTTTTCTTGGTTCTTCACTTGAATTGGATATCTGATCTACTGCACAACTTTTCTCCATCCGTTTATTTTTTAGTATATACAATTGACTCCTTTTCTCACTTTGTCCTTCTATTGAACTTCAACATTCATATATTATTTGATTCCATTATAGTAAATGTAATAATATCACCAAAAGTAAATTCATTGATATCAATATGTTTTGTTTTCATTAAACATATGTTAAGATCACATTTGTTTAATAATCTCACCCTTTTTCACAATGACAAAATATTTGGTAATATTAGAGAAAATAAATATCATTAAGTTCTCCCTATATTAAAGTAAAATACAATGCATGCTCCCCCTTAATTCATGTTTCATGAAATGATCAAGTTTTAATATCATCATCCTGTCCCTTTTTTGTTACTATTAAAAAGGGTATATGATATATAAATTTAAAAGGGAAAGAATTACTTTGCCTTCCACTTTAAAAAAAAACTCTATCATATGGACAAAAAGTATATGTAAAGCATTTATAAAATCAAAAAGAAAATCTTATAATTATCATGTATTAATTTCAAATTTTAGTTTATCTTTCTTTCCTAGGTACATACGACAATGGTTTTATCCCCCTAAATATATATTCTAATTCAGTATGATTAAATGTTATCAATATGAAAGATATGTATACCTACTTTTATGTATCACCAATGGTTAGCTCTTTTTCTTCTTTACTTGGTTTACCAATTGGTCTTTTGATACCAACCTCCTTACTTAGTTTATTTAAGGGCTCCTGGTGATTTTCTATAAAAAGTTTAATGTTGAGAAATCATTGTTGTTCCTCATTTGATATCAATGTAGGTGATACTAATTGTTGGTATTCATTTGTTGCCACTTGATATTGATCTATTAGGTAAAGAAATTAATATGTTTTAGGTGCTTACACAAACTTAAATCCTTATGGATTAGTGCTTAAATCTTTTTCAAACCATATATTTTTGGGCTTATTTAACGAGCATTATTTTAAAGATAAATTTCTATAGGTATATCCATAATCACCACAAAACTAATATCTCACATAAGATGATTTAAAAGTATACGAATTAAAAAAATGTGATCTATAAGAATGTGACAAATATGCATTTATAGGTTTTGATAAATAATATGGGAGATTTTGATTCTCTTTTTTTAATATATGGAGGATTATAAACTTAATCTCTTTATATAATAAAAAGCCTTTATATATGAATTGAAAAATGATATTAATACAAATATAGCATATATCGAATGGGGTTACGTATCACGCCTTTATACTTATAGCTCATGTTGAATTATATTTATTTTTGCATCGAATTTTATGCCCTTTAGTTTTTGAATGTGACATGTATATGTATGCATAGGACTTGCTTTTTGAGTAAGCCTTGAAGCATATGCATGTTTATATGAGAATGCACCATGTTTGTGCTCTTAGCAAACTTTCTAATTTCTCATTTCCTTTAGTGGATTTAGCTAAGGAGCCTTTGATATCATTGACATCCTTTTGGAATCTTTTATTCTTATATTTTAATAAATTATATTACATTGTTAACAGGATTTGATGTTCAAGAGGAAAATATTAAGATTAATTACATTTAATCTTTTATAGGTGATATTTTTATTATTTATTTTTATATTAATATTTTGTAATTATATAAGTTATTTCATTATTTTTTTATTTTTTATTAATAAATCCAAAATAATGTTGTATTAAATTTTAATAATTTTAATATAATCTTATTTTGAATTAAAATAAATAAATAGTTAACAGAATATGTAATAACTTAATAATGATATAAAAAGATAAGTAATAATTTTGAAAACATGAAAAGTACAATGAAAAAAGCATATAAACTTATAACGCCCACATTTCATATTAGATTGAGATGTGATTACATGAAGTAAGAAAGAGGTGGACAAGTTTGATTCCACAAAGACCACTGACCACTTTCTCATGATTTTCTTTTCCACTTCCGAGGATATTAGAAAAACATAAGGTAATCATAGAGTATAGATTGATAAATTGCAACTTAGCACTGCTACATTTCTACCATTAGGATTTTCATCAACACAGGTATTATGCTCCTACAACTATTTGAGAGTTTGCTTCTTTTCCTTACTTTCCCGTTTGTAAGTAATGCCACAGCCACCAAAGGTTATGCCTTTATAAACGAGACAGACAATCAGGCTTTGCTTGCCTTCAAAAGTCTTGTTCAAGAGGACGCTAATGGCAATTTCACAATCCTGAACTCATGGAATGACTCTGTTCATTTCTACAATTAGAACGGTGCTAGCTGCAGTCGTAGGCATCAAATAGTCACTTCTCTAGACTTGCACTCCCTCAACTTGGTGGGTTTATTGTCTCTAAGTTAAGCTAACCTCACCTTTCTCAAGTTGATTGATCTGAGTGACAATAACTTTCATGGTGTGTTAACACAAGAAATTGGTAGACTGTTTCGTCTACGTCATCTAGTTCTTGCAAATGATTCTTTTCACGGAAATATCCTTACCAAGTTGTCCTATTGTCTGAACCTTGAAACCCTCATCTTATCTTACAACAATCTTTAGGGAAAAATTCCTTAAGAGCTAAATTTTCTACTTAAACTTTCCGAATTGCATCTCCGTAATAACCACCTTGCAGGAAAGATTCATCCCCTTACTAATCTCTCCATCTAATCTTTCCATGTTGGTTTATCTTTCTTTCAGAAGTAATAATCTTGAAGGATTCATACATAATGGTATTGAATGTCTAACCAACTTAAGGTTCTTGAGCTTAGCCGATAATAAGTTGTCTGGTATGGTTCCAAATGCTACATATAACTTATCAATGATCGAAAATTTATTTGTTACCCTGAATTCCTTATGCGGACAACTTCCACGAGATTTTGGAGTTTTCTTCCAAACCTCTAGGAGATGTATTTTAGGGACAACCTTTTCTCAAGACCCCTTCCATGGTCAATCACCAATGCTTTAGGACTCGAAATCTTAGACATAGTTGTAAATTCTTTTATTGGGCTTGTGCCCAAAAATCTTAGGATTCTTTCCTAATTAGAGAAAATTGTTGCTTTAAAAAATCGACGTAGAGTTAAAAGCGATAACCAAATGAGATTTCTAACATCCTTAATCGACTGTACTCAACTGGAAGAGCTGACATTTAGTTACAATAAGCTTGAAGAAATGTTTCCAAGGTCAATTGCCAATCTCTCCACAATGCTCTCTTATCTAATGCTTGATGGAAATATGATATACGGAAGCTTACCTCAAGGCATATCAAAACTGATCAACTTGCAGTTGCTTGAACTTAATGAGAATAATCTAAATGGTAGAATTCTAGATTCAGTAGGAAAACTTACCAAGATGGAGGCAGTCTATCTTTACAAGAATAAAATCTCGAGTAAAATTCTTTCTACTTTTGGCAACGTTACTTGTCTAATTAGTCTTTCCTTATATGGAAATATGCTAGAAGGAAGCATTGCTGATTCCTTAGGTAATTGCACAAACCTTGAAGCACTGGACCTTTCACTAAACAATCTTTCTAGTATGCTGCTAGAAAATGTGGTCAATATGTCGTCACTTACAACTGGATTGGAATTATACGGTAATAAACTATCAAGAAAGCTGTCAATGCAAATGGGAAACATGAAGAATGTTGTGAGACTTGCCCTCTCAGATAACAAATTCTCTAGAGATATTCCAAATACCCTTGATGATTGTCCATTGCTGGAGTTATTATATTTGGACTACAACTACTTTCAAGGACCTATTCCTTCATCCTTCTAACAACTGAGAGGTATTAGTTCTCTCAACATTTCTAGAAATAATCTTTCTATGAAAATGCCCAACTTCTTGAGCGAGATGCCGCTGATTTCCTATTTAAATCTCTCCTTTAATAATTTTGAGGGGGAGATTCCAATAGCAGGATTGTTTTCCAATATTAGTGCCATTTCAATAAATGGAAACAAAAATGTTTAGGGGGGGTGGGATTACATAACTTCATTTACCTCCATGTCCAGTTAAGAAGGTAATAAAAAACAAAGGAAGCATCTTTCTCACAAGGTAATTGTAGCAATACCTATTGTGATTGGCTTCATTCTTCTACTTTTAGCATGTCTCTTTGCTGTTTATTTGAGAAGAAGAAGGTCCACAGAGAAAGCATCACCTTTCTCATTACTGCTAAGCCATTTCTTAAAAGTCTCTTATACTCAACTAAATGAAGCTACTGGTGAGTTTTCTTCAGAGAACTTCATTGGGTAGGGAAGATATGGCTTTGATTACAAAGCGGTCTTCAAAATTGAAGAACAAATCATTATTGTGAAGGTGCTAAAGCTTTATCAACCAAGAGCTAACAAGAGTTTCATAGTAAAATGTGAAGCTTTGAGAAGGATTTGACACCAAAATCTTGTCAAGATCATAACTCCTTGCTCAAGTATAGATCATAAAGGAAATGAATCCAAAGCTTTGGTGTTTGAGTTCATGCCACATGGGAAATTGGAGATTGGTTACATTCAATCTTAAATGACGATGAGCTCCAACAAGCAAGAAACTTGAACTTTATTCAAAGGTTAAATGTAGCAATAGATGTGGCTATAGCATTAGATTATTTGCATCATCACTGTGGAACACAAGTTGTACATTTCGATTTAAAACTCATCAATGTTCTCCTTGACAATGATCTAACAACACATATTAGTAATTTTGGCCTTGCAAAGCTTCTTTCAGGAGATACCGGTAATTCTTTAGGCACAACCAGCAGTTCAACGAGCATAAGTGGAACAATTGGCCATGTTGCTCCAGGTAATTCTGAAACTGATAGCCAAAGAAGCTAAATAGTATATGCAACTCGTAGTTACGTCGAACTTGCAAAATATGGATTAGGAGGAGAAGCTTCAATGAAAGGTGACGTATACAGCTATGGAATTCTCCTACTTGAAATGTTTACTCGAAAGAGGCCAACTTATGAAATGTTCAACAATGATACCGGACTCTGTTCTTTTGTGAAAATATATCTACCTGACAAAGTGGACCAAATTAAAGATCCCAAGCTCTTATTGCTATAAGAAGATGATGGTCTTCATTTCTCAAGAAACAACCAATTCTTCAAGGATTCAACATGAAGATTGCTTGGCTTCAATTTTACAAGTTAGGGTTATATGTTCTTCGAATTCTCTTGAAGAAGGAACGGATATGGCTGATGTCCTCACTCAGCTGCATACTATTAGAAATTCTTTAGTTAGTGGGGGAGGAAGAGAGGGAAGATTTCTTTTTTTCTTTTCTCCCATGTAAATTTTGAATTAATTATCATGAAAGAGCATAATATTATAACAATTGATATCTATTATGATAATTAATATAGACTAGCATACTAATATGATAATTAATATCTATTGTGAGAATTAACATCTTAATTACATACCTGTAACTTTTGACTCATTTATATAAAAACATATATTGTTAAACGTGTTATAGATTTTTGAATCTATTCTTTATTTTAGATTAAATGTAGTCATTAGACTTATGATTTACTAAAGAAATGTTACAAGTAGTTGAAAATTTTTAATCATGATCTTTTTATTTTAAGTAGTTGATTTATTAAATGACTTAAATTCTAAATTATTTCATTTGTTTAAATTCTTATTTAAACTGTTTTTAAAGAATAATTCTATTATTTAATTTTTTATTCTAAAAAATGATCTCCTAAATTTAACATTTCACACAAATAACATTGTTTTTTATTTGAAATTATTATTAAATGAATTATGTAATTAAAAATACTTTTTGTGCCTTCATTTATTTAATAAATATTTAGAGATTTACATTGTAAATCTTTTAATTATAGAAGGAGTGCCAACCTCAAATGATGTTATGATGGGTGAAAGCTTATCTCTTCTAAACTAATAGATTCCAAACCATTTTCATTGCTATCTTTATTCTTTCATCCATCATTCTATCCCTAATGGGATATCTCTTTCTATTTCTTTATTTATTCCAGCTGAATGGATAAATCCACAACCTTTGGTTTTGTTCTTTTATATATATATCTAAAGTAGCCTCATAACTATAAGTGTGATAGTAATGTGGTGCTATGAGGTTACTTGTCATTCAATATGATTGCTAAACTTTGTTTAAGCATTGAGAGATATAAACTTTACTTCGAGGGTCTAAAATTTGTATTTGATAATTTCATAATTGTGTTTTCCTTTTGAAACACTTAGAGCACTTCTTGTTTTAAATGTATTGACATTAAGTTCTACTTTTAAAAAAAAAAAAGTTAAGAGTCTCTCATTATTATTACTTTTGAGCAACATTTTGGGTGACCCACTAACTAAAGATTTACGTATCTATATGTTTAGGGATATGTCTCTCATATGAGACTATTAAGAGCCTAATTTTCTTTATTCCAGTAGAAGTATTAATTAAATATACATATATATAAAGATATATAGATATTACAGGAATTGCCTTGATTTTGTGTAATACATGTATATTATGGATGTTTGTCATTATTTATGACATTTTGTAACTTCACATACATAGATGAGTATCAAATTGACTATATTCACTTTGTTGAATCCATATTGATATTGTTGTCATGCTTCTACATCAGAATTGCCTAATTATGTACTTCTTATACATCATATAAATGTGTTGTTTGTGTATAATTAGTTTGGCTAGACATATTGTTATGAAAGTATTATTGCATGATTATGCAGTTTAAGTGGGAGAATGTTGAATTAATCAATATGAATTAACATAATCTCATGAAAATGGACCTCTTAATCACGTACATATGACTTTTGGATCATTGATATAACATACATTAAATTACTAACTATGCTATGAACCCAAGAGTCTATTCTCCAATCTTCCTACTCATTAAGTTTGTGACCTACCAAACATGACATATAACCTAATTCATATGTTTTCAAAAACCTACGGTGACGATGACAATGGATGTTTGTGGTGGTGTTGTGTGAAGAGATTATAGAATTGGAATTAAGGAACCTATACTCTTCCATCATGGATTATTTTTGTCTTGCAACAAACTACTGAGTGAAGATGGATTCTAATCAATTTTGACCATCTTTATAAGATATTCTTTTAATCTTATTACATATACATGTACATATTCCAAAGCTATAAAATTTCGTTTGGATGGTTGAGACATTAAATGTGTGATTATATGTGTTGAATCAAGTTGGTATTGTGCATTCAATGTTAATGTCAACATTAACCCGTCACATTCATGTTTTTTCTTTCTTACAAGTTCAAAGACCTTAATCACCATTTCGCCTCCGTAAGAAGAACGCCGACGACTGGTCGTATTTGACTTTCATTCTTCGTGGGTCCCCAGAAAAGATATTTCTTTCCCAGTTTTATTTTTATTACAACCACAAATTATTGCAATAATTAATAGTCAATAATAATAACTCCAATTTATAAGAAACAAAAAGCATCCCCAAATTATTTAGCCTAATCTCTGATTTATCTCCGATCACCGGACAAATGGTTCCGGTGGCCGGATCATTATCGAAGAATAAGTATAAACAGCAGGAGTTTACTTGTGATTTCTGATTTGAATAGAAAAATGGAGCCTCCTCAAGAACCCGAGAATAGGAAGATGGTTTTGAGACACGTAGTGTTGCGATTGAGTTTGGTGATTTTACTCCCAATCTTTGCTTTCTTTTTCTTGTCGTTGTCGATCGTACTTGTTGCAGTTTTGGGCGGTCACGTAACGATTTCTTATCCTTTCTCTATTCCCTCTCAGTGCAGAATAGTTTCCAGTAGTAAGTTCCTCTCTCTCTGATCTTTTAAATTGATCTTCTTTCTGGGTTTAATAGTACTGTAAAGGTCTACGTTTTTGTTATTGCAGTAGAGGACTTTAGTTCTGCATTTGTTAATTCTACGATGTGAAATGTGTGTGTTAGGTCATTTCTGAAATTCCCAGTGAAATCTAACGTCTGAAAGTGTTATTGAGAAGAGTTTGATAAATTTAGCTTGTTTTTTATGTAATAACCAGCTTCCAAGCTTCTTCTTGCTTTGAATGTGTTGGATCGTGAAGTATAGGAGATATGTGGTGGAACAAGGAAAAGCATCTATTGTTGTTCTGAAGGGGACCGAGTTTATAGAAATAAGTTATTAATTGATTCAGCTCCCCTTCTGTGCATTTGGGATATGTGATTATGGTAACCATTTTCCTTGATTTTTTTACTCTTCAGTCCTCGTCTAATGTTACCTTTCATGATAAACCATAGAGGAGGAGTCTCTGCCATGTTCTTTTCTTCTTGGAAAGAATTTGCTGAGTGCGTTCAAGTTAGCTTGCTATCTGAATACACAAATTTGTTATCCTCTGTCAAAAAGAATACTTGAAGATTCAATTAGTTTGCGTAGGCAAATAAGGATAGGTTTAAGTGCACCCAAATGAACTCTTTTTCAAGAAGTGAGACGCTGGAAACCTGGGTTGATTAATTGAGAGTGAATCTGATGTAGCTATCCTACACTTGAAAGAGTAAGTAAGAAATTTTTCCTAACAGTTAATCTGACCATAATTAGGTTAACCTATTGAAGGAGACCGGGAAGTTCATTACAATGTACACATTGAGAAGGCAACACACCTGCCGATTGTTTAGCTAACTATACTCGCCTATTAGCTTGGTGTCCGCATATGAAATTGACCACTGTCTAGGGCATTGGATACTTTTGAGCAGGATCACATTGGTGTGTCTTGGTGCCTGTTGGTTGAAGATAGATAACTAATTGTAGTTTAAGCATCTTCAACTCCATTACATCCAAAGAGCGTAATAAAGAGATATCAGTAGGAGCAAAATGTTTGTCCTTATGCTTTTTGGTTATTTGGTTAGAAAATGTAGGTCATTATTCCCTTCATTCTTAATTCCATACCCTTCCTATGTATAGAAAATCAATGATGTTGAAACATTTGGCAGACATGCGCACAAGCCTTTTTTTCTGGTCTCTTAAAGTCTAGAACATTGAAATATTTTAATGTCATATATATTGATCCATCTTACTCATTAATTAGTTTGTCATGTGCCATCTTAAATGCCTTTATGAATGTCTTCTTAGATCCAGTCAAGTTATAAATATTGCATTTGGTGAGTGGCAGTGAATGCGATATTTGTATGATTATTGCAGTTACAGAATAAATGAACTACATTTGAATATGCATTTTTTGCTGTTGACACTCGTACATTAATCTCTAGTTTTATTTGACTCCTTTGGGTGAACTTTCTGCATGTTGTATTTTACTTGGTTTATGGTTTATTCTTTCCTTTCTGATGCCTTTTCCGATATTCTTCAGGTGTGGATCTCAGGTTCTCCAAAATCTGTGAACTTGGAGTTTTGAACTACAAAGCAAAGAATGTCTTTCATCCTTTTGAGAGAAGTAAATTTCGATGTCGCTATGATTACTATTGGGCATCAGTTTTTGAGGTGATTATAGATTGTGTTTACTTTTTATTTAATTTTTCTCTGAGGAATTTCATGGTAATATCCAAAGCTTTACGTGTTTACATGCAATTTTAGCTCAGTAATATCCAAAGGTTTGTTGCTTCCTGCACCGTTTACCTTTAGCTTGTGATAGTGAGAAGAAGTGAAATTCTGCTCTTGTGTGTCATTGTTATTGAATGAAAGAGAAAGGAATATAGAAGAAATCCTGTATGTTAATTCCTATGATAAATATTTGGTTCTAGCCTTCTTTTCGACAGTGATTGATACTAGGAGGGAATAGATTTTTAGTAGAAACACATTTGAGACATCATATGACAATGAGGAATAGAACATCTTGAAGGTTTTAGACTTGTTTCCGGAGGTTTTTCTTATGTTTTTATTTCCTTGCGATTTTACATAACAGTTTTCTATGTTACCTAAGGTACGCAAAAAGCAACCTCTAATCTTCACAATATTCACACATCTGTTCCTGCAATCCATTCAATAAGCTTCTCCTTGATATAAATATTATGACTTGTCAACTCCCATGGTATAAACCTAATATTTCTAACAAATTAACTTTTTCAAATAGACCCGACACAAAGCTTAATGGTTTGCTGCCAAAAACTAGATCTGGATAGGGAAATAATGTTAAATATAACTCATCAATGTTGGTTAACTAACAGTTGAGTCTGGATAAAATATGGAGATTAAAAAATGAGAGCAGTAGTAGTGGTAAATAAATAATGATAGCATTTGACTGTTTTTTATTTTCTTTCCTTAAATGATGCATCAATAATGGGGGTAAGATGGAAAAAGAAGCAGCTGTTTCCTTTTTCAAAGATCAATACTGGTTGAACTGTCCAGTGACCTATTGTATAGAGTGCGATAAACACCTGATAAAGTCTGTTTTCTGTGAAACTATTCTCAAACTTCTGCGTCTGGGTGTTAATCATATGCTGGATATAGAACTTTGATTATAATTGGCACTTTACAAACTACACACACTCCTCAAACTTTTAATTTCTGTGAAACTGACAGGTGGAATACAGGGATCATTCTCTGGGTCGGAGATATACGGCATTAGCAGAAACTCCAGATGAGGCCCTTCCTTTGAATTGCAGGCCTAGTTTTGGTGCTGCATGGTTGACTAAGAATAAATTTAAGGTTGGTGTTATAGAGTTTCAAATCTTTGATGAGTTGTAGATGTGTGGAGCTGAATTCAACCAACAAAGACTTAGCTTCACATGCCTAGCTTAGACATTATGCAAAGTAAAAGAATGCTAGATTCTTGAACATGCACCCACAAACACAAATTTATGTGTGTTCTTGGGAAATTAAGTTCTCGTTCAACAAATAACCATAGTTATGCATTTCCTTCTCAGGTTAACAAAACTTATGACTGCTGGTACACAAGTGATATTTCCAAAGTGAGCTTATACCGTGATGACATTTTCGGTTGTGGAACAAAAGATTCATTTTCTATGAAGATAATTAGACATTATTTCACCCAGTGAGTGGAGGCTTTTCTATTCTTTTTAGTTAGTTCCTCCCTATTTCTGGTTCCAGTGATCTACGTAGCTGTTCTGATTTATCAAAAAATTGTGACAAAAATAGGAGTATATGGAAATGAAGGATAATCGATGAAGATCATTGAGTTAAATAGAAATGGAAGAGAAAGAGAAGAGCAAGAGAGATGGAGAAACTGAAGAGGAGAGAAGAATAGGGAGAAAGAAGGGGAAAGTGGAAGAAAGTGAGTTTTGGGGGAAGAATTTAAGACAGAAGATGAATTAATACCTCATTTCACTTAATATGTCCAGAACTGCAAGATCACATGCTGCTATATTTTTTTATAGGAGTTAACAGCAATCCCAGAAAGATTAATACCTTTAAAAATGATAATTTCTCATATTCAAATTAGCCTTTAACAGATTAAAAAATGTCTAGCAGAAAACACGCTAAAGCGGGTGGTGGCTCAGTATATCAGTTATTGAATTACCTGGCATGCTCAGATGTCTGGAACTTAAACGTCCAGTGGAAGTTACATCTGTTGTCTTGTCCACAAAAAATTGTTGTGCTATGTAGTTTACAGTTCTTAGTTTTGACTTCTCTTGTTCCTCTATTTCTTTCAAGTGGGGTCCTTATAACATTTCCCCTTACAGTTGAAAGTTCTAGTCCTTCAAATATTGAATAGAAAGTTTTCTGTACTAGTGGAATTTCATTAGGTTGTGAATAATATTTACGTGCAACTTCTGGCATGTCTGTTTATGGGCCTTCATATCTGAACTGTTCCGTGGCTTTAATGAGAACAGATTCACCAATTTCGCATACTCCTTGTTTAGAAGCAAGAAGGGAAGAGCTATATATTGGAGATGGGAAGCCATAGCAGGAGCTGTGTCTGGTTTTATAACTTCTGTAATCTCCATTAGCTTGATAAGAATCTTTCAGCTGATCATTCCTTGGTTGCATAAGACCTATGTAGCGGTGGCGGTGGCTCGTACCATCAATACGGTCTTCTTAAAGCGTGTTTGCTTTCTTGTTGCATACTTCTCTGTCATGGGCTGGTTTGCAATCCAGTATGGGAAAAGGCTTGGTTTGTCAGAGATCTACAGAGTATATAATTACTAACTGGGCATTCTTTTCAAGTGTCACTTCCTCGGGGTCATAGAGCTCCAGATCTCGAACTGCAAGTATGGCAGAACTTGCATTGTGTAAAATTTTACAACTCTTAGATATGGGCAACAACTAATACACCTAACCAAGAAAATGGTGTTGGTGTATAGGCATCACAGCATCTGAAATTACTGGAGGTCTTGTACGATATTTCATCATCCTTTTTATTTTTTGGAAGTTCGTCAGTTGGTAAATTAGAAGATAAATGATCAATCTGTACCCTATACAGATATTTTGACCTGATAAGATACTGTATTTTCTTGGACTGTGACCGATTTAAGGTGAGTTTGGTGTGATCTTAGATTTAAAAATGTATTTGGATATGACTTTTGGTATTCTTCTACCTCGTGTAGTACGTGAAGACATCTTATGGAGGCTTTTTTCATGGAACAACATGGCCTGAGGCCTTGCTAGAGTGGAGCAATGATCAGGTAGTGGCAGTAAGAGTTGTGTCAGGGATGTTGTCAGCTTCACAATCCTATGGACGTTAATAGCTAGCTTTCATGAGCTATCAAAATTTTGGGTATGATTTAGTATAGAAATTAGCATTTTTCATGTTCTACATGAATTCATCGCAAGATATTATGCCTCTGGATATGAGTCCATAGTAATCTGCTGAAGTGAATTGGCTTAGAGCTATATGAAATTCTTACATGCCCTCCTGCGATGACTTAAAGAAGGAACTTCCTGGAAAAAAATTTACAGCTTTTGCCAAAGGGTTACTGCGTAGACATATTGTTAGATGTAAAAGTGAATATAAACTTCACATATTGCCTGTTTCCGAAAGGATCCTCTCAATTTCTTCTAGGAGGCGTTCTTTTTCCTCCGTCAAGTCCTCGTTCTGTTTTTGAAGATCTTCAATCTGCTTAGTCTGTTCAGAGTCCTTCCTGAAAAATATTATTCCCCAACAAGAAACCAGTTATTGAGTAAATTCTCAAAGGAGCACACCTTAAACTTGGAGTCTCCAAAACTAGTAAAATTGAAGAGAACAGAAACAAATTTCTGAGTCCAGTCTTTGCCGGAAAACGAACAAAAAAAATTAGTGTCTTTCCTCACAAAAGCACAATTGCAAGTGAACAAGTTGCTAGTCATATGCCATTACCTATTCATGAATGACAAGTTAAGTTTTAGTGACCGGACTTCCTTCTCAAGATTCTCACACCTCTTCACCACTGCTTGCATGTCAGATGGAATTGCTGGAACCAAGTTCCTTTCTTTTGCCTCAGCCATTCTACATCACCAAGAAACTAGTGTAAATCAAAGCTTCACCTTGTAAATGTTTTGACCTCTGAATTTATTCAGTCAGCTTTAGTGACTATTTCGTTTTACTTCACTCATATTGTGTATTGAGAAACCATGATGTTCAGTTCTAAGAAATTATAAGCAGTTTGAAAGTAGCACCTATCACTTATTGTAAGAAACGACCAGCTCCAAATAGGTGGGGGGAAGAGAGTTAATGACCTAAAACCATGCAGAAGTTTGGCTATGAACAGATCACACAGAAAATTGGTCTGAAAGTAAAAGAAGCTGAAAGCAAGATTCTGAAATTTGAAACTAAAACTACATGGTTGGAGTTCAATTACTTGTTTGTAATGCTGCTTCCAGGTAATATAGGCTAAATTCCAGTAGGAGCTACACTATATGACAGTTTAACAGAGGTCATTGCTTTAAATCTAATTAGTTACTATAAACTGGAAATGAGCTGATCAACTAGGTCCTGAGCTTCCAAATGACAATACAGCATATGGACATGCTTACTTTCGTGAGCGCTCCACTCTGCGTTTTTTAGTTGGATCAACCTTTTCAACTGCATAATAATTGTTGGTCAGATAGAATCACGCAAAATTAGAACTACTAAGTAGCCTCCGCCATTTAATTCCATACAATTCTTACAATATAAAAGCAAACTGAATAAAGAGGAACATTTGAAACACTTTCACTCAAAATTTCTAGTTCTTGTGGAATTGTTACAAGTGTATACATAGTGTATCTAACTGCAGATCAGGGACTGCACAAGAAGCCAAATAAGTTCAAGGTTCCCGTTTCATAGCTTCAATCTTGTCAACTTTACAACGATTGATACTCCATAAATATTGTTCAATTTCATATCTGTTAGCAAGTTGTCCTTTACATAAATTAAAAAAATAATTGGACATGCATACCTTGGCAATTGAGTGCAAAGTTTTGCATATGTTTGCAGTTTGAGAGTAATATTAAGCGTAAGATCAAACACATGAGAATTGCATTGTTGATACAGGATAAAGTGTAAGATCAAACACCTGAGAATTACATTGTTGATACAGTCAAAAAGAAAACAACTCTCCTTTCCTGTCCTCTCATTTAAGAATATAAAGTCATGTTAGAAAGGTTCATAGGGAAAAGTAATTACCTGAAACAAGTGATGTCTCAGAATTATATCTGACTAGACCTCCCCTCTACACCAAGATTATTTAGATGAAAGCAAGGAGTTAAGAAGTAGGTAAATACTCAAAATTTGATTCACATTTTGTTATTTTCCCACCAAAGGGAGAAGAATACCTTTCTGTCATCCTTCAAATTATCAATTATCTGCTCTCTGAAATCTGCATTTCAATATATTTTGCTTCAACAACACTTAAAAGTTAACTAAAATTTCAAGTGCCAACAGATTTCTTTTCTTCAAATGCAAATGAACGTTGTCAACCTACTGCACCAATTCTATTTTGTGCTTGATTCTATGTGGTAAAGGCTAAGTTGAAATATATGTTTTCTTATGTACGTGGTTTAAAAGAACAGAAAAGTTACATCTAGTTTAAAAGAACAGAAAAGTTACATATAGTTTAAAAGAACAGAAAAGTTAAATGTCTAAGTGTTTGGTTCTATTTTCAGTAATTAGTTATGTTGTTGAACCTAGGATTTGGCTCGGGTATATTGTTAGGAAGTTGAGGTTGGTCTTAGGATCTGTACCAAGCTACAAAGAAACAAATATCAGAATAGATGGAGAAATCATCAAACAAATGCTATCTATTGTATGGACAAAAAGTGTGCTTGTCTACAAAGTGAGATAAGGAAATGAGTAGAGGAACAGCCCCATATGAACCCTAGATCCAATGAGGAGAAATATATTTGGCATTTAAGTAGCAAACCATTAACAAAAGTAGCTGCTTATGTGTACCTTTAGCTCTAGAAGTGTTTTCTGAACTTCTCCCGTTTTCAATTTCTTTCTTTGAGCTTTCACTGATGCTTGGTGCTTGATTTGGGTTGCTAGGACCATCACATGCATCAAACCCAGATGAAACGACTGGTGCAGGTGCAGAAGATTCACTTTGACAAGGTTCTTCAGAAACTGCTGTTAGTTGAGTTGCATTTACAGGATTCCCAAAACCTTCCAGGTCAAAACTTATTGATCCATGAAAAGTATGCAAGAAGCCAGGACTCTTAAGCTGAAAAGGGCTTATTTCTTGATAAGTGCTTGGAATCTCAACAATGCCATTTTCATTTCCTAGGTCAAAACCAGAGTTGACTGTAATTTCTTGAGCCTGAGAAAGTGCATTAGATCTATCTTCAGTAGTATCTTTTTCTATCTGATTGTTAAGTTTCTTGCGTTCTAGTGTACCCTTTAGCATGTTTACAACAGAAGAAACTCTATCACCACTGCCCATCTGCGTGTTGTTGAAGGTAGATGAAGATGAATTGGAAGGTGACATGAATGCATTGAATTGACTGGCAATTTCATGCACAGGGAGGTCTGTGTAACCATTTGGATCCGCAAATTCTTGTTTCAAAATGTTCATACCAACCTCAGAACCATTCTGCATAGATTCCATGCATAAAGTTGAAGGAGATATTTTCATGGCAGCATACCTTTTCCTGAAAAAGAAATATAGAATCAACTTAGGAAATCTTGATGGATATCTATTGTATTTATCAACTAATCACTTGGAAAAATTTGCTGCAAGTATGCAGAAATGTATCACGAGTACTAATTGTTGTTGCAGAGAATGTTGATACCGTAGCTCAGATGATCGACTTCTTGTCATGGGTTGAGAATTATGAAACCAGGCCTGTGTAAAAAGATAGATACCATAAGAAATCATCTTCAGAAGCTTCCTTGATCTGAGGTTTCTTTGAATAACAATACAACAAACCTTGGCCAGATACAAATTGTTAGCCTGCATACTTCCCTCAACAGCATTCCTGATAAGGAAAAATAAATCAAATAAGATTGAATCGTTTCTGTTGACAATATGTTGCTTATTTTCTGTGAATCAATACCAGATCCTAAGAGCATAATACATCAAATGAATTTCAGCAGATTGAGAAACCTGATTGATTCTTGATTGAGATCACTGGGCATGACCTCAGCAACTTGATTATTTTGTGCAAATGCACAATTACTTCTTTTATTTTGCAGTGTCCCCCCATGATGCTGATTGGATAGATTCGACAGCTCAGAGGAAATCCTGCAATGATCATTGATCAATTCCCTTGCTATAAAGGTTGAAAATCAATATGGGCCAACAATTAAATACTTCCAGAAGCCAGAACATTTTGCATTGACAAAAGCTTCCTTTATCTGGTATCTATGCAGTTGCATTTAGTTGGAGGCTGAGGCATAAGTTGAATTACCTTTCTGGTCTGCTGGTGCTGTGATAGGGATTACACAGCAGACTTACTGTGTTAAGGGAAAAAGGACAGAGAAAAGAGACGAAACTCATTCAATACTTAATTCAGGGTTAAGGTTGAGAAAACATGGGAAATTAGGGAACAACTCTCTGAAGGCACATGGCTAAAATGGACAATTGCATTAGTCTACTATCAAGAACCAAATGTTTGCAATCAACATTTTGCGATTCTAATTTTTAACGCAATTAGTTACAACAAACAAAAATTGGAGAGTTCCTATTGTCCTATTTACTCTTTCTTTACACAGAAGCAAGGATCACAAAGATAGATCTTTTTGTAGGGATAAACCTACAAACTTTGGTGGACAAAATCTCAATCTAATTATGCAGGTCTATTAACCTCAACCCACTAACCTCCTTGACGATTGCCGTGTCCGATTTGCTATGCTTGATGGATAGACAGTACTCTGAAAGTAGAAATGTACCAATCCAAACAAAAGAAACATCAGAACTCAAGGTGTAAATTGAAAAGAAAAAGGACTTAATTTTTAACCAAGAAAGAGCAACTTGTTTTGAATCAATGCGACTTTGGTTCTGCTATTTCAGACTGTAGAGCCTAGTGTTTCAATAAATTAATATTTGTGTAAGTTTCATGTAAGATTTTGGTCATGCAAAATCTCCTGCAGCTAGTGGAGATCACCAAGGCTTGACAATATGAGGTTCTGCAGCTTTTCTGATCAACAAAGAATACCCTTTTTCTCTTTTTTTTTTTTCTCTGCCAAAATGAAAATGAAGGAGGATAAAGGAAGAAGGAACAGAAAATCTGGGCTCATATTGATGCTCATAAAAGAAGATATAATTTTCTGCTTGCCTCTCCATTGGTAAGCCAACTTTTGAAGAGCTCCTCGCTATCCGTACGAAGGTTCTGAGAAAGATTCTTGAGCCCCAACATCTCCATGGTAGGCGCAGACATGCCAATTGTGGTCTCCATCAATGATTTGATGAACAACTCTTCACTCGAGTTCCTGTACGTATCCGAAAATCCTCTTCCCTGTGTATCCATCGGAATTTTCTCTCCTACACCTCCTTGATAAAAGCCCCTATTACGTTCACTGCTACCTCCTGCCTTTACAAAAGAATCATCTATCAACCTTCCCCTGTTTCCATCATTGACCATATTATTCCTTTTCCACAAAAACCTCCTCCTCCTCCTCAAGACTTGATGACTGATTTGTTCTGATCAAACACATTCATTGCCCAACAATTATAAAGTGAAAGAGAGGAATCCTATTGCCTTTCCAGTCTAGGTGCTGAACTCTAAATTCAATAAAGAATACAAACGAAGAAAACGCTTCCTCTGCAAGAAATTAGAATCGACTATAGAAAACTTGGTAGTGACAGAAGACTTTGTTTTTGTACCAAAGGCGAATATACTATGCATAACAATGAACAATAACATTACAAAATGAGCAGTACCAACTCCCATCAGGTTGTGATCACCATAAATTATCATCTAACGCAACTGAATTTTGAGGGGAGAACCAGAAACAATCCTCACTATATACATTGATCTAATATACCAAAATCCATAAAATTTTAAAATTCCAAATATTATTCTTCTATAACATTTTATTAATTTACAAAAATTGACTGATTAATTAAATTATTAAAATAAATCGAGTCAAAAATTTAAAATTGAATCGAAAAATTAAACAGTTCAAAATTTTTACGATTAATCTGTTCGAGTTTTTTAATTATTGATTAAACGTGAGCATTTAGTTTTAAAGGTTATTATAATTTGATCATTTGTAAGAAAATCCTACATATTCTGTTAATATTAAGACTTTATTTATATACATTTAGTTTGTTATATAAAAGTGATTAATAATATCAAAACACTTACCAATAATAATATAGAATTATATAGTTAAGTACGAATGTTTTTAAAATTTGAGCTTTACAAATTGATTGAGTTATGTCAAATTCTATCATTAATTGGCACTTAATTCCTAATTAAGCCCTACGATCCCTACCTAACCTTTGATTTGTCCATTTCTTGGTTAACTTCTTCCAATTTTACTACTCCCATGACAAGCACTTAATTACAAGGGGAAAGCACATGGGAGGAGTTATTAAATTATTACAAAATAATTAAGTGATGAAGATGCCAGACGGCTGAATCCACCTTATGCTGCCTCCTCCATAATTTGATTCTACTTCATATTAATTCCTGGACGGTCCAACATATGCCCATCTCGTTAATTTTTTTAATTAAAAGTGTAAATATTTTTTTTAATTGAGTCTAAATTTAGCTTATTTCAAGACTTAACTTTTTAAAATAAAATAACGTTATTTTACTCAAAAAAATCAAAATTCGGTCTAAATTAATATTATTTATTAAAATATGTGAGCATGAGACCCACCTATTTAATTTAATATAACTAAATTAATTAATCTATTAACTAATTAACCCTAAAACTTAAAATTCTCCAATAAAATCCCCAATCCAGAATGTGTCAATCTCCCTTTTTAACTGCAACGTCTCCCTCATTCGCCGCCCTTCGTCATCACCGCCTTGCACCACTTGACTCCTGAGAGAAGGTAAGTCACTTGCACTGACCATAGGCCCACAAAGAATTGAGCAGGATTTAAAAGTATTAGTCAACAGATTCCATATCTTCATAAGTTTTACCTTTCAGGATTCGAAACAAAAGAATATCATAACGTTGAAAAAGAGCGTCATGTTAATTTGCATCATTAACAGGTACTATCTTTATTATTTTTAAACCCAAGACCGATAATGGCGTTTCCTAGAGCTGTTGGCCATGGAAAAGTTCCAATTTTAGCTTTTCAATTATATACCATAATTTGTCACTGTCTGTTTTATGCGTGCAAGTTTGATATATTGTGGTTAAAACCATTGAAAAGATATTGCAGCCTACAAACAAATTCTTAACAAGAGGTATATATGATTGGACCATTCACAATTCCAAATCTTTCTGTATTTAGTGTAAGCATATGCAGACCACCCAATATTATACTTGTGGCAAATATATAGTCAATAATAGTACCATGTTCCTCCATATTTTTATCCATATGTTCACTTGGTTCCTCCACATTTACAACTTGTTCATCCATATCTACACCTTGTTTATCATCATGATCACCCCCTCTAGTAACATGTCAAGGGCATGGAAAGGTGTGTCTAAATGATGAGTTACATACACACACATCAACGCTCCTATGAATTTGCATAAGGTTTGCTAGTCTAATATAACTTTGGTTTGAGTCAATAACTCTCAATGACTCTTTGAAGTTAAAACTACGAACTTTACAATATACCTTATCAATTTCAAGGTACCTTAAATCCTTCCTCATCTCATTTATTTATCTAGTCAATGTCAACATTCTCAAATGTAGCAATATTCCTACCAACATATTTGAATTCAGATTCTAACATGAAATCTCCACCATAAAAAGCCTTACACTCCTACCCTGAGCCATTAAAACATGTATGGCAACAATTACACAATAATAAAAGAAATAAATGTCATTAAAATGACCAATAAAGATCCTAGCACAAATTGATCATAAGAAAATCAGCTCTTCCCCTGATCAATCATAGAGTGTAAGACACAAGCTTAAGAACCAACTATCAAAAGTATTCCTCTTCAAGATTTGTGGAGTTTAAAAGCTTACTTATTTCTCTTTGATATTGCACTTTTTCAAGAGCTTCTTTTTCAGTTCTTGTAATGTTAACAACCAAGTCAGTGATATGAGGACAAAACTAAAACCAATGAGATAAGTAGGAGATAGAACTTGTGATATCCTTTTGCAAGATTAATATGAGATTACTCAAAGTTTGTTTATTTGCAACCTAAGCGGCAATAAACAAAATCGTGTTAACTTCAACCACAAAAGATCCACAAAAGATTGCAAGTATCTACAATTGTCCATATAAAAAAAAAAAAAACATTTTGAGTTCTAGAACTCCAAGGTTGGTTTACAATATCTAAACCTTAATCTACAAAATCTATAGGATGCAATTTTTCATTCTGCAACTTCAACCAACATTCATGTAATATGCAAAAGAACTTGTAAAAAAAATAAGGGATTCAATAGGAAACCATAAAACAAGAAATAGACGAAGAACACTATTTAGAGACAAGAACACAATATTAGGGCAGTCCCTCTTTACTCTGTAACAAAAAACAACATGCATAATGGGGTTATTTTAGAAGCCGATTGGGTTAAATCAAATGGAAATTTGTATTTGTATAGTGCATGTCAATTGATCTAGATTTGACAAGGACCAATCTATGTCAATTGTCAAGTGAACATATCCGTGTCGATTGTCTTATGAGTTTCTAGTGCTTAGACAAATGCTATGATCCTGATATAGGGTCACTTCATAAAATGTTTGAAATAAATAGCTACACATTGATTGCAAATACACAATTTGGTAAATGAAGAAGCATGGAACATTTATACTTTAATGAACTATAAATAAAATAAGGTTCACGTGACTGCTTGTGTAGTTCTATGCTATTTATGGAGCAGAGGGTTCTAGCATTGATCATGGTTTCAAATTGTTAGTTGTCCATGGCAACGGAGGATTTTAAATATCAAATGAATATATCTTCTTAAGAAGTTTTGCTTTGTCGGTTTTATTTTATTTTTCTTTAACACTGTTGTGGAAATTAAAATATCACTTAAATGAACAATAAACCTGCACTAAAGAGTACAAAAACTTCATCTTCATGTGAGGGATGTCTTAAGGGAAATGCCACAGAGCAGATATAATATGTAGACATATAACAGAAAGATCAATATATGTCAAGTGGACATATGCATTCCAATTCCAACCGAAGGCAGGTGATTATCTTCCTCGACATGATCCTCTTTTAGCCATGTTCAAGTTTGAATGTTTAGCTAGTAGCCTATATGGTGTTGAAGGGCCCCCTTTTTTGGACAAAAAAATTAGATCCATCTTTTCAGTGCAGAATAGCAACTGGATTTATTATTTCCATCAGGAATATAACAAAACTAGACTTCTTGAATACCATTGCAACCTGCACCCTCCACCAATTTCAAATAAACAGCTAATACCAAACCTGTCACTTTGATTAAAATCTTTGATAAGCACGATAAATCCTTTTCCTGTTTGATGGGCAATGCATAAGCTGTGGCATAATGACTAAAACAAATGCATTTTTTCACTAACCGAATTTACTTCCCACCATCAGCTAATGATTAAGAAACTAATAACTAATTTGCAGTCTCTGAAGTTTAAAATAGAATCACATATTTGAACTGTGAATAGCTTCCTCTTTTTGGCAATGATGGTGCTGGACTATCTACAGTCAGCAGCTATAGGATACTGTCTTCTTTTGAGAAACAGGCATTAACAAAATTCTCAAGCCTTTCGTCAGGAAAAAAATTGAAATGGCCATTTTCTTTCCAAGATAATCGAGACAAACAATGAAATGGTTGATATAAACCAGTCTTCAGACCAAACATACGAAGTTTTAAGCAGCTAAACTGTTAAGAAAATTTAAATTACCTCCAACAGAAACACAGTTTTAGTATATCTCATCATCAGGAACATCAGGGGTCAAGAATTTCATTGGATCTTTCCGCATTTCTTCATAATTTAGGGTGGCTTTCACCCTTTCTGGCACTGGTGCCAAGGGAATGATGGTATCTCTGTCAATAACTCCATCTATTATTCCATATTCAACTGCTTCAATTGGAGACATGTAGCGATCCCGATCTATATCTTTTTGAACTTGTCCCACTGTGCGACCAGTGAAACCTGAAATAATTTTAATGACATTATTCTTGTTATGCATAATTTCTCGTGCCTGAATTTCCACATCTATTGCTTGGCCACTAGCACCTCCTAAAGGTTGATGAATCATTATCCGTGTATTTGGCATTGCAAAGCGCTTCCCTTTTGTGCCACCGCCAAGAATCACAGAAGCTGTTGATGCTGACATCCCCAGTGCAACTGTTGAAACATCTGCCCTCACAAGCTGTACCACATCATAGATAGCCATAGTAGCACTAAAGTAATAAGAGCAAAACCATATCAGTAGAGGGATGGCAAAGCAAAGCAGTACAGACACAGAAATAGCTTTAGACCCAGATCAACTCTAGTTGCATCGGGAAGAAAGGGAATCTAAAACGTTATCCTAGTATTCAAGATAATAATTTTATTATTTTCTTCAAGTTATAACCAAGTTGTATATACTTATAACCTATAAAAGTATGCCTATATGCAGACAGCAATGAAAGTCAACATGGCTGTCCTTTCCACATTTTCAACATTTGAAGGAAAGTGTTACATTCAAGACAGATATATGAAAAACATTTTTCAACTTCTTTTCTTCTCTCTCTTTCTGATCCAGTTTTCTAGTTAACCAGATATATAATTTAAATTTACATTAGTATTGTGGTGAAGTAATTCTTTTAGCTAATGCTGGATTTGAGTTTTCAATTTTTCAAAACATAATAAATCTGGATTTTGATACGGCAAAAGTGGCTAAACATGGAAAGCAAAAAATGAGCCATAATTGACAAAGAACAGCTTGGTACATGTTCTGTTTTGCTTTCGCACCCACTTCTAAACATTACTGCTGATTTCCACTGCTACCAATTCTGATCAAACTTATGGATGCAGGTGTGTTCATTGCTACTCTTAGGATATCGTAACAGCAGCAATAGTTTCTGGTAGTAGCAGTGCCTATAACAGGGAAGTTGCCTATTTTAGCAATTCGTGGTTATGGTGAAAAAGTTAGCTGGGTGTGGTATGCAGGTATTGGATGGTGATGGCAATGGCAATGGCTATGGCTATGGTAGCATCAATAGTAGGATGGTGGTACCAGGATAACATATTCTACATTTTCAGTACGGAGAACAGAGATCAGCTTTTTTCTTTCGAAAGAAGAAGATGAAAGAAAATAAAATTTTCCTACTTCATTAATATTAAGTTCTAGAATTTTAACACTACTATTATTCCATGAATTTTACTGAAACTTGTTTCACCTGTAAGTTTCATTTGAAAACCCATCGTAATGTACAACCCACTACTCTAGGTTTCTATAAAAACAATCTGTAAACAAAATTTGGTAGTAATATATTCCTCTAGCGTCTTGAAGCAATATAAGTTGCAAAGTTAAGTAGAAAAAATATATAACTATCTAGTCTACAAAGAACAATAGCACATAAACCAATCTAGAATGGCATTAAACCACCTAAGACAGCATTAAACAATATCAGTTTAGCTGGAGATAGCAAGAGGAGAAAAAGGAAAACGTAGCACCGCAGAATTCATCAGAAGATAGCTTCAGTGAAAGTGAAGAACCAAAATATAATATCCTCGATATTCCAGACTAAACCTTAATCAACATGGCACTCCACACAACCAAGACCATAATTCTCTCCATCCTCAACCACGAGAAACAAGGGGACAATATTCAAATAAATAAATCAATATTTCTAGTATATACTTTGCGGGACAAAGTCTGTAACAAATGAATCAAAGCAAAACTGCTCAGCAACGAAACTACGCAAATCCAAGATGACCCACCAATGGTCCCCTCTTTCCCAAACATAATAAAATCCAACACTAAATTCTTTGCATAGAACTTCAATAAACAAAGACAAGAAAATCCAACCGAATTGAGGACTACCTAAGAGAGCCGCCAGGGCAATTGATAAAAAGGCGTATATCTTTAGTAGGATCCTGAGCATCAAGAAGCAATAACTGACTAATAATAGCATCTGCAACAAAATCATCGATGTTATTCCCCAAGAACACTATCCTCTCTCTGAGCAACAGTCCCATGGCGTCAGATTCCGCCCCCCTCATGGCGGTAGCCGGCGTCTGTGGAGCCGAAAGCTCGGGAACAACTAGGGTTTTGGCGGATTTAAGGGAGGTTTTAAGGGGTGATAAGCGAGAAGAAGAAAAGGGTCTGAAGTCCAAAGACATAGGGTATTGATTGGGACGAGAAACATTTGATTTTAGAGAGGATAAGTGATGTGGGGTTGCCACTGGAGAGGAGAGCGAGAGCAATTCCATTGTTGAAACACACAAGTCTCTCAGACGGGTGAGCAGAGGTCAATGGTAAGCAGCTGCTTCTCCTACGCTTCAATATCTTCGCTCTTTTTTCCATTCATTGTTACATAAATTATCAAAATATGAAGTTTAGAAACATTAAGGAGTACTTATATTCTCAATATATTTAATTTTTTAAAACATTAAATTTTATATCAAACTTTTAAGTAATATTAAAATAATTTATTTTTAAAACTAAATTAACTTATAATTTATCGCGAGGGTAATAAAAATGAAAATGAATATAATGAAGAATGAGAATGAATATAATCATTATAATTATGATGATTAGTTAAAATGAAAGAATGATTACCATTATCATTAACAGTGATTGGTTTATTAAAAATGTTGAGAAATAAAAATTTGTTGAAATTTTATTTTATATTAAATTTTAAATAATTATTTTTAATTTATGCACCCTAATTATAATGATATAATGTTTAAAATCAAGTATATTGCGATTTTTCCTTTCTAAGAACTCTCGAAGAAAAAAATACTTTAGTATTTTCTTACATCAACCTATTATTAATTACATAATATTCTCAAAAT
>JAOQMP010000001.1:18545399-18558791 GCA_027563575.1 Erythroxylum pedicellare
CATCACCATCACCATCATTATTATTATTATTATTATTATTATTATTATTATTATTGTTGTTGTTGTTGTTGTAGTTGTTATTATATGTTCTATGTTTTTATTAAATTTATAAATTTAGTTTTTTTAAAATTAAATATCTAAAATCTAAATTTTTATGCAAATATTAAAAAATACTAAAATAAATACTAAAGTCCTCGTAATTTTTTAAAGACATATTTTTATAAATCATTTTATACATAAACAATTAATTTTACTAAATGTCTTTAATACACAATTGATCTGATCCGCTTATCAAATCAAATGTAATTAATTGATTATCAAATAAAGCCTATAAGCTGATTTGATAAGTAACTTATTAGTTGTTTTTTAGCTGATTGATATATGTTAGTTATTTGAATATTTTAAAAAGCTAATAAATGTGTTTACTAAATAGCTCATTAGATAGCTTATTTAACTCGGAAAGTTGATTTTAGAGAAGCTCCATAGGATCGGCGATTTTGATATTCCGCCTAAAATTAACAGGTAAAAAAACCCTTTATTTGTTCAAAACTTTAGAGGTCAAACTACAATTAATGCACTTATACTTAATACCAATCCTTTCGATTTTTTCGGAATTCTGCGTATTGCCGTAAACGGTGAATGCAAGTACAGATCCAAGTCCTTTTAGCGATGGTCCCACGAAAACAACTTAATTGACCTTTTGTCTTCTCTCAAACATAAAACACGTTAACCCATCGTTTTACAACTATAAACATTTCATAATATTTTAATTATGCTATAATAATATTATAAATAATTCAAATTAAAAATTATGCATGTATAGTGATAAAAAATTTTAAGATGAAATAATTTTTTTAGCTATAAAGCTTGGGAGTAATTTTTATTAATAAAATAAATTTTCTGGATACAAAATAAAAAACATGTTACGGTGATAATTTATGTTTTTTATTAGAGATTACAATATAATTTTTATAAAATTAAATATCTAATTATAACTTTATAAAATTTTTAAAAATCATGTCTTATTATTTTATAATTAAATAACTAATACTAATTAATTAATTTTATCAATCCTCTTTAATAAACAACTCAATAAAATCAAAATCCTGTTAATCACGATCCACGTTTCCCCCTCACATCGGTAATTACTGTCGACACAAATGGAGTAAGGCATGATTCAACAACTACGAGTTTGGACATGGAACTATACAAGATTATATCAACCTTGGGGGGGGAGTTACTGTTAAATACTACCATGAAGATCAGGAAGGTCAGCACAGACAGAGAACCTCATCCCTCTCTTTTTCTCAGCGCATGTAAGACAAGGCTGCATCACAAGCCCAATTGCTATAGCTACAACGCTTACAGCCACTACTTTCAGTGTTGACAATGCTAACACACCACAGATCAATACGGTTGGTGGAACACACATCAGGATTGATCCAACTGTTCCTAACGGTATCTTATAAGGTCGAGAAGCAGCTGGGTGTACGATTCTTAATCGTACAAACGCAATGAACTCCAGTATCATTCCAAAACAATACAGGAAATTCTCTGCAGCCACGATCTCTTGGAAACTTAGCCATGATAAAAACACCACACCTGAAGCTGAACATACTATCCCCATTATTGGCGTACCGTGACGGGACCTCCTCGCGAATATCTCCGGAAGCATTCCTCGTTCCGCCATCCCTAAAAGCTGGAATGAATCGCTGCTCATCTCTGCCACAAACATTCCCATGTTTGACATTGCTGCTGCAACTTGCACCCACCATCTCAGCCAAACTCCCCCTACTATTTTACCAATTTCCGAGAAGTATCCATCAGTCCAGGAGTCACGGTCCAGTGGAACGGCTCCAGTACCAATCAGGATAGGGAAAAAATAACTGGTCACAACCAAGATCAAAGCGTACCGCAACGCTTGAGGAAGAGTTTTCTTTGGGTCCTCCACCTCTCCGGCAAGCGTGCTTATCGAATCCCAATAGTTTAGATTCCAGAAAAGAGTGTTGAGATACAAATTCCAATCCACCTCTCCAAAATCCACCACAAGCCATCTTGAAGGCTCCAACTTCGGGATTGCAACAAGTCCCATAACAACGAAAGGAAGTAATGACAAGATTCCCAAAACAATCGCAAGCCACCCCACTACTGTTAGACCTCTATAGTTCATGTAGGTGAGCACGAGTATCAAAGCTAATGTTGCCAAAATTCTTGCCCATCCACCAGCTAAAGCTGGAACTCCTGACTTCAAATAATCAAGAAAAAGAACTGGGTATAGAGCATTATCAATCACTCCACTCAGCCATTTCATCCATCCTTGTTGGAAACCCCAATAAGGACCAAGTGCAGATGAAACCCATACAACATAACCCCCATTTTCTGGGAACATCGTACCCATCTCAGCTGTAATCAAGGCCTCAGGTATGCTCCATATAAATGGGAAGACCAAGAATCCAACAAGAGCCAGAAGAGGACCAGCCGCTTGAACACTGTCCTCAACCCCAAAAGGGCCTCCAGAGACCTCGTAAAATATCAGAAAGATGAGGGGTAAAACTGATAGTTTCTTTAAGTTAGCTGATCTAGTGGAACCACCTCCGTTGACATTGATATCCACATACTCAACACCGTTTTATTCTCCCATTGCAATTGAAGCTCGCGTGTTTGCTTTGCTCCTCAACTTCTGCAGTCAGACGAAGTTACCAACTTTGACCGAAACCCAGGTTCTTCTCAATCCACTAGAAAATCAACATTGAACTGTTTTAGACTCGGACAGAACCCCAGAAAATCAAAGCACCAAATTAGCGTAATGCAGCAGAAGTCATGGATGTTTACGGCACATACAACTAGTCAAAAACTAAATTCACAACCGTGAAGATCGGAAAATAAAGAACACCACTCAAACAACAAACAGATGTTTAACGTGCAGAAGAAAAATATACTTAATCAGATGCAGACATCCGTAAAAAACTCGCACAACCAATGTAAAAGATGTTGACATAAGTTTTGTAAGAACAAGTCAAAATCGAAAACGGAAGAACAGAACACAAAACGCGGAGAAGATACGCAAAGAGTGAGTAAAAGGCAAAGAGGTGAAAAGGGACAGAGGAGAAGATATGGGGTTGCAGAGTATACCATGAAAGAGCAGAAAACAGCATGGGAGTGGGAGATTAGGTTTGCTTGAGAAGCTCCATAGCTCGTGGAGCTGAAAAACAACCAAAAGATAGTTTCCTCTGCTGTCTCGTAGGTTTTTCCAACCGACCCTTTCGCGTTCCAGTTTTGCTGGAATTGCAAACGTGCAGGGCCCCAAGGAAGGTTGCTTTTAGTTGTGTTATTTTAAATTTGTTTATTTTTGTTTGAAAACAAATCCTAAATTAAATTAAATATAAAGCAAGAACTCGTGATTTAAATAAATTATATTTAAATTCAATTTATCGATTTTTACTCTTTTTCAAAAGTTGTATTCGTACATTTAAGTTGGTTTCCATTTTAATATCATTAAAAATTAAGTTTGTCCTTATCACTTAACAACTCTCGACCCATGAAGGTAGGCTCCTACGGCAGGAATGTAGAAGGTGGAAATTGATTATATGTCACGCCGATTGCATGCACACTTGCATATCATGCTTAAAACTCTATTAAAAATTCTAAAAATTTTAAACCGTTCAACTTTTTTATTTAACTTTTAACTTTTCGATTAGATTTATTTTAATAACTATTGTTTTAAAAAATTATCAATTTATTAATTAATTAGTCAATTTTTATAAATTAATAAATTCTTAAAATAAATCAATTAATTTTCATTTAACAATTTCTTTTTTGCTTAACTTCAAATTCTTTAATATGTAAAGATAATCTTTCTCAATTATGTTTCAAATTCTTTAATTTTATTTAATCTTTAGTCAATTTTATGACAATCTATAGCGAGTTGAACTTTTTAAATCTTAAACTTCTTATCTTATCAATTTAACTTTCGGTTTATCATCACCTGTTCTAAGCAATATAATAGTGGGGCTTTAAATTGATATTGCTGACATTGCTACAAGAAAAAAATTTGCGAATTGGAATTCAAACTATGGAAGCAACTAGATTATGGAATTGAGTCTATGGACAATAGAATTTGCATCGGAGGGCAAACTCAAATTCACTCAATTTATTATTAAATAATATTATTTAAAATTAAAATAATACTATTTTATTTGAAAACAACCTCTTTGCTACTTAGAATAAGATTGTTTATTACTGAATCTTTTTAGACCAGTTTTTTCGTACTATACCGATCGGTAAAAGGTACAAAAAGTAATGTTTCGGTACCAACCTTATGTACCAGCCTATTATTGGCCGATATAAAAAATTTTAAAATTTGAGGAATATTTTTGCCAAAATTTTTTATTAAACGAATGTTTACTTGCATCTTCTTCATTTTTTTCTCTTTCATTTTCTCTCTCACAAACTCACACTCTCACTCTCTCTTTTATTCAAAAAATCACAATCTCTCACTCACCCCCTCCCTCCTACACCACACCCAACGTTCTCCTTCTTCTTCCTCTCATTAGTTTCTCTCTCACACTCTCACTCTCTCTCTTCTTCATCGTCACCGTCAGTCGCTCTTCGGTCCTCCAGTGATCACCACCACACCCCCAGTAACTGTCTGACGCCACCCACCAGCCCACCACCGCCCTCTCGACGCCAGATCTGAAAAACTGAAATAGATTTTTAATTTTTTGGGTTTGTTTTTTGGTCTTAAATTTGAAAAATAAATTCATTGTATTTGGTTATTTGTGTATGTTTTGTGATGGAAATTGTTGGAAATTATTGGTATGTTTTGTGATGAAAATTGTTAGAAATTATTGGAATAAATTATGTTGGAAATTATTGAAAATGAAAATTGTTTATGTATGTTAGAAAATAAGCTCATTGTATTTGGTTATTTGTGTATGTTTTGTGATAAAAATTGTTAGAAATTATGGGAAATAAAAATTGTTTATTTATGTTGAAAAATAAGCTCATTGTATTTGGTTATTTGTGTATGATTTGTGACGGAAATTATTAGAAATTATTGAATATGAAAATTGTTTGTGTATATTTTTGTAATTGTTGAATTGAAATTGTTGGAAATGAATTTGTGATTGTTGGAAATGGAATTGTTAGTTGTTGGAAAGAAAATTGTTGGAAATGAATTTGTGATGGTTGAAATTATTGGTTGTTGGAAATGAAATTGTTAGTTGTTAGAAAGAAATTTGTTGGAAATTTAGAAATAGAACTTGTTTATCTGTGTTTTGTTATGTTTGAAATTTTGATTTGAAATTGTTCAAAATTGAATTGTTGAAAATTATTGCGAATACAAAATATTGGAAATGGAAATTGTTTATGTATGTTTTGTAATGGTTGAATTGAAATTGTTGGAAATAGTTATAAATGAAATTGTTGGAAATTGTTGAAATTAAGAAATGAAAATTGTTAGAAATAGTTGAAAATTGAATTTTTTATGTATATTTCATTATTTTGTAAATTGTGAATTTGTGATGGTTAAAATTATTGGTTGTTGGATATGAAATTGTTAGTTATTATAAATGAAATTGTTAGAAATTTGGAAATGGAAATTGTTTATGTATGTTTTGTGATATTTGAAACTTTGAATTGAAATTCTTCAAAATTGTTAGAAATGGAACTTTTTTTATGTATGTTTTGTAATGGTTGAATTGAAATCGTTGGAAAATGTTAGAAATTGTTTATGTATGTTTTGTGATTGTTGAAGATGGAAAATGTTTATGTATGTTTTATATAATTATGTTGCTTGAATAATTGAATTGTTAGTTTTTGACTTATGGTGAATTGTGTTTGATGAAATTGAACTGCGTATGATATACAAATTATATTATATAAGATGAACATGCGTATCTGTATAATGAAATTATATGTTTTTTATTTTGATATATGCATTCATTTGTTTTTACAGATAAATGAAAGGAAATTCAAGTACTTCTGATCAAATCATTTCAGGAAGATATAGTGATTCAGCTTGGGCTCATACTGCATTGGTTCTTGTTATGAGGAATCATACTATTTGCTTGTTTTGTGACGAGTATTTGAAAGGTGGAGGAATAACCCGATTAAAGAATCATTTAGCTAGGGTTTAAAGAGACGTGAAATCATATAAAAAAGTAAGTCATGATATGAAGTGATAGATACAAACTTTGCTCGAAGAATATCAATATGAGAAAGATAGTAGGGAAATGTTTAATTTTGAAATTGGTAGTGAAACTTCATTTATTAATTTTTGTGATGATTGTGGGACTGTTGAAGGTGGTAGTGATGATAGTAGTTGTGGTAGTGTTCCATCCCCGACCCAACAAGGAGATAATGTTACACCTGCACCTGATACTAGGAAAAGAAGAAGACAGGTGACTAGTTTTTTGGGACCATGAACAACTCCTAAAGCCCAACCTTTAATTCGTAGTGTAATGTAATCAAGAGAAACGAATCATAATGTCGATATGGCAGTAGCTAAATAGTGGTATGATACAGGTTTATCATTCAATGCTTCACAGTCTTACTATTATCAACCTATGGCGGATGCAATAGCCCCTTACGGTCCGGGATACTAAGCTTCTTTGATTGATGACTTAATAAGTAAATTTTTGAATTGTTCTGTTTCTGAAATTAGAAGTTGTTTGGCAGAAAGAAGAGTGAATTGGGCTATTTATAGATGTTTAATCATGTGTGATGGTTGGACAAATAAGAGACAAGAGTCTACTATTAATTTTTTGGTTTATTCTACAAATGGCTTAATGTTTTTAAAATCTATTGATGCATCTGACCTTATTAGGAATACTGAGACTTTGTTTGCGATATTTGATGAAGTTGTCAATAAAGTAGGGTTAGAAAATATTATTCAGTTTATTACTGACAATGATTTTGCTTATAAAGCGGCAGGAAATAGGTTACAAAATACTTATAACTATTTTTTGACTCTTTGTGCTGCATATCGCATTGACTTAATGTTGGAGAATATAGCGGATCCTAGGAATTTTCTTGTTATTGATGAGACTATGCAAAAAAAAGTGACTAAGTTTATCTATAATGGTGCATGGGTTTTGAATTTGATGAGAAAGGAATTTACCAATGGTAGAAATTTATATCGTCCTAGTGTGACAAGATTTGCAATAAATTTTTTATCACTTTAGTCTTTTATTTCGATGAACAAAGAGTTAAGACAAATATTTGGAAGTGATAAGTAGGTTGCATCTCAGCATGCTAGGTCTAATGCTGGATTTGAGGTTTCCAGCATTATACTAGAAGATAGAGAATTTTGATATCAATGTCAATTTGTTATCCGAGTTTATGAGTATTTGGTGAGGATATTTTGATTAGCTAATAGTGGAAAAAAATCAAAAATGGGTTATTTTTTGGATGCCATGAAAAGAGCCAAGGAAGCAATCAAGATCAATATGAAACATAGGTCTTTTTTTGGTATACACCGTATCTTTCAGTCATTAATGAGAGATAAACAAGACAACTTTTTTCTCCTTTATTTACAGTTGGGGCATTTTTGAATCCTAATGTATATTTCAGACTGGATTTTGCAAAGAAAGATGAAGTCAGTAGAGGAATGTTATTCACTATTACAATAATTGTTGAACATAAAATGATGCAAAATCTTTTAAACTCACAAATAGAGCTTTATAAGTTACCTTCTAGGGATTTTGGATTGTCGATTACTATTCGATAAAGAACAAAACTTTTTCCAGGTATTAACTGTTTGTTTTTCTTATTTGTTGGAAAATTAATTATCACGTTATTTTGTTTGTAACACTACTTTTGTTATCCTACAATTTATAGTATCTTAGTGGGATTAATTCGGAAGTGATGTTCTGAAATTGCAAAGGTTTGCAATTCAAATTCTAAGTCAATAAATGAGTGCAACGAGCTGTGAACGGAATTGGAGCACATTTGAATTCATCAATTCCAAGAAAAGGAATAGATTGAAGCACAAGAGATTGAATGACTTGGTATTTGTTCGTTACAATTTAAAGCTTCGAGAAATGTACGTTATTATCATTAATTAAATTTAATATAATTTTTTAATAATCAAAATTTATTGTTTACTAGGATTCTTAATAGCACAAGTAGTTCAACAATTGATAATATTGATCTTCTTGCTGATTGGGTTTTTGAGGAGTCAGATTTGATAGATGTGAATGACTTGGGAGATAATCTTGGTTGGGAAAGCATTAACATGTCATTTGATACATTGAATTTAAATGATAATGATAATGAAGCTCCTTTTAATGACAAAGATTTTGTACCAAATGATAACTAGAGTCAGTGTAATTATAGCAGATATCCTCCAGTAGACGATTGAATGAAGTTCCAGGTTTTTGTTTTTCTTCTTATTTAATTTTAATTATATTTGATGTATATATTAATTCTATATATATAATGTAATTGTAAATGTTTTTGTTACAAATTTTACTTTTACTTGGTTGGTTTCTCGTCGCAAATTCTTATGGTAAATTGTAATAGTTTGAAAGTTAAGGATATTTATTATTATTTTTATTGGATGTAATTATTATTTGTTATATGATGAAATTGCAATAATTTAAATACTTTGTATTATTCTTAATTTTATATTTGTATGATGATAATTGTCTTTTTTCACATTAATTGTGGTTATTATTTATATGTGAAATATTTGAAAATTATTGTTATTTCATATTAATTGTAGTTATTATTTATTATTATAATTTTTGGAAACATAGTTGATGTAAACTTATAAAGTATACAGTACAACTATATAATATAATAATAAACTATTTTGTAATTTCTAAAAAAATTTAGGTATTATTTCTTAAATTTAAAAAAAATACTCGAAACGATATCCGGTATTGACCGATATCGGTATAGTATCGTACCAAAACTCAATTTGGTACCAAGTTTGTTACGATATTCCCAACATTGGTAGAGTGGGTTCACGCATAGCCAGTTTATACATATCACAATGTCATAGATGGACAAAACTGGATATTAGAGAAACGAATGAGTAGTCGATCTGCTACAAAATGATAGACCAACGAAACGACAGAGAAATAAGATACATGAATACAAAGAGCTATTAAGTCATTCAAGCTATGTTTGGTTAAGGTTTTATAATGGAATAGAAAATAATGTAATATTATTCCATTGTTTGATATGAGGTTTTAAAATAGAATGTGATGAAAGATGAGAGTTTCATATTACATCTTGTGAAGATTACTGTGCATTATTGTGTAATTGTATTAGAGTTAGTTAATTAACTTCTTACTGATTAAAGTTAGTAAATTAGCTTTTCACTGTTGATGTATATAAAGACCTTTTGTATACTGTAGCTTTAAGGTATTGCGATATTCTCTCTCTCTCCAACCTCATCTCTCTTACTTTAATCTCTTATCTCACATCTCTCTCTCTATTATTAAGATGGTATTAGACAAATGATTTTATTCAGATCTTGCTCGTTGCTTTACTGATTGTTGATTGACTTGAAGATTGTAGCTGATTTTCGTGGCTCATTTGCCTATTCTAAGCTGGTTTTGTTCAAGGAAGTTCACTGATTGACGATGGTAAGCTCGACTGACCACATCTATGGCAGTGTTGGATCTAGAGCAGCGTTTCCTAGTGCGATTGATCCTTTGATTTTATTGAGTGGAGATCATCCTGGTATGTCGCTCACTACTGTTCAATTTACTGGTGTGGGATTTTTAGGTTAGAGTAGAACCGTAAAAATGGCTCTAGAAGCTAAGATGAAATTAGGTTTTGTGGATGGCTCCTGTGTTAAACCAGATTTTGCTAATTCTGATTATCAACGATGGATGTGATTATTTGGTCACTTGTTGGATTTTGAACTCAATGATTCTAGAGCTTTCATATTCGTTTCTATATGCTCAATCTGCTGAGCAATTGTGGAAGGAAATTAATGAAAGGTATGGTCAAAGCAATGGTCCTTTGATATGTCAACTTGAACGTACATTGAACCAAATAACTCAGGGAAGCATGTCTGTGGTCGCTTATTTTAGTAAACTCAAGAGATACTGGGATGAGTTAAATAGTCTGATTGGTATTCCTATGTGTAAATGTGGTTGTAGTTATGGAGTTGCCCAAAAGTTTATTGAAATGAACAGTAGGTCCAAGCTTATGCTGTTTTTATTGAAACTCAATGATGAGTATGAAGGAGTAAGGATTCAGGTGTTGTCAATGGATCCATTACTTTCGGTTAATCGAGCCTATTATTTGATACAACAAATTGAAAAAAAAAAGGAAGTTACCAGTCAAGTTGTAGATCCTATTGCATTTTCAGCCATTAATGAAGGTACTACAAGTTCTGGTGTGGTTTCAAAAAGACATAAGAAAGATGGTAGAAGATTATGTACTCATTGTAAGTAGGAAGGACATTTGTTTGAGAGTTGCTTTGAAAGGATAAGATATCTAGATTGGTGCAAAAGGAAAAGAGGAAAGAAACGTGGTCGGATGGCTGCTCAAGTTAGCCTTACTAGTCCTGGTAGTGAGATTGAACAAGCTAACCCACTAGATTTGCACAATGACAATGGGAATAAAGCGAATCAGCAGATGATTACCCAGCTATGCCAGGAAATGATGAAAATACTTAAAGGAAAAGTTACTGTCCCGCAAGAGGCATTTGGTGCAAGTTTGAACTATGCAGGTATTGTTCTTAACCAATAAGCTTTTTCTTGTTTGCACAATGATAGTTTGCATGATAAATGGATTGTAGGTACAGGAGCCTTGGACCATATAACCCCATCTATTCATCTTTTCTCTTGCACTAAATCACTTTCTCATCCTATATTCATTACTTTACCAGATGGTTCAACAAAAAATGTTACACTGGTTGGATCAATACCTATAACTCCCACTTTAACTCTGCATAATGTATTATATGTATCTGAGTTTAGGTACAATCTTCTTTCTGTTGGAAAGTTGCTTAAATCTGAAAAACTCGAAGCACATTTTCATATCTCTTACTGTACCTTTTAGGACCCTACCATTAGTAAAGTTGTTGCTGTTGGCAAAAGCATAAAAGGATTATACTACCTTGTGGCTGATCCTTATGATATTTTTGTAAAACATTATGTCAAATTCTTACAGAATTCATCTACTATGGAGAATTCTTTAGTTGATGTTAGGCATTCATGTCTTGTCACTCCAAATAATGTAGACTTGCATACTTTCATTTGAGATTGGGGGCATTCTTCAACTTCTTAACTTTCTCATGTGGCTGATTGTAAACAGTTTGATGTCAATAAATTGTTTTGTGATACTTGTAAATTGGCTAAATCTCATCGAATTCCTTTTCAAAGGAGTACACATTCCTCTTCCATTGTTTTTGAGCTTATTCATATGGATCTTTGGGGACCATATAGAGCTTCCAATCTTGATGGTTCAAGATTTTTTCTTACAATAGTGGATGATTTTTCTCGTGCTACTTGGACCTATCTTTTGCAAAGTAAGCAACAAGTTAGAGGCACCTTTGTTTCTTTTATGAAATATATACAAAATCATTTTTCAAAAACACCCAAGTTTGTGAGGACTGACAATGGATTTGAGTTTATTAACTCACAATGTAGCCAGTTTATGAGAGATACAAGAATTATCCACCAGAATCAATGACTTATACCCCACAACAAAATGGCATTGTTGAGTGAAAGCATAGACATTTGCTTGACATAGCTAGATCTCCCAAGCTCTATGCCAATTTACCTAACCATTTTGGGGAAAGTGTCTTTTATCAGCTCCTATCTCATTAACAAAATGCCGAAACCCATTTTGAACTGCAAAAGTCCTCATGAAATCTTATTTCACTTTAAACTTGATTATACTCATTTGAGAAATATAGGTTGTCTTTGCTATGCTGCTAAGGTGGGTCCAAAGGGTGACAAATTCAAACCTAGAGCTCAAAAGTGTGTACTCATAGGATATCCTCCTGCACAAAAGGGTTATAAGCTCTTTGATCTTAAGAGACAATGTGTTTTATTAAGCAGAGATGTTATATTTTGTGAGACTGTGATCCCTTTTAAACCTTCTTCATCTTATCCTAATTCCTATTTTGAGAAGTCTCCAGCTTATGTTTCTTCACCTATCCATACCATATCTACTTCTTTAATTGGTTCTCCCACTGATTCTGTTGATAATTTTCTACCTGTGAATGTCTTCCATTCTCCTATTCAATCTTCTCCTTCTGCTCCTATAGATTCTACTTCTTTACCTCCCACAGCTGATTCTTTCCGTGATCCTTCACCAATTTTGCGTAAATCTCAAAGACACAAAAAAAAACCACATTGGTTACAAGATTTTGTTCTATATGTCAATGCCAACAATGTGCTTTCCTTTTCACCTTCTTACGGTTTTTCTACATATCACCCTCTCTTTTCTTCTACAGAATTTGAACGCTTCCCTCATGATTATATGGTCTCCTTGGCTAATGTGTTTACAACTCATAAACTTGCTAATTTTCTTACTGCTATTCAGGAGAAGCTACGGGTGGAGGCCATGGAGTCAGAGCTTAATGCTTTAGAGAGGAATAATACTTGAGAGCTAACCACTTTACCTGCAGGCCATAAAGCTATTTCTTCCAAATGGGTTTATAAGATTAAATATAATCCAGATGGAACCGTTGAGAGGTACAAGGCTAGGATAGTCATAAGAGGTTTTGATTAGAAGGAGGGTAAGGATTATAAACATACTTTTTCTCTTGTGGGTAAACTTGCTACTGTTAGAGTTGTAATTGCATTGGCCACTGCTAGGAAGTGTCCTTTACATCAAGTTGACATTAATAATGCTTTCTTGCATGGTCATCTTGATGAGCAGATATATATGGTCGCTCCTGATGGGTATCATGCTACCAAACCTGGTTAAGTTTGTCGTTTAAAGAAGTCTTTGTATGGCCTTAAACAGGCCTTAAGACAGTGGAATAAGGAAGTTACTAAGTTTCTTACTCACTTGGGTTATGTTTTGTCCACTAATGATTATTCCTTATTTGTTAAGAGGGCAGGAGATCAATTTACAACTGTCCTTATATATGTTGATGATATTTTGATTACTGGTAATGATGATTCTAACATTGCTAGTTTGAACACAGCTTTACTTACTAAGTTCACCATTAATGTTGGACCCTGGAAATTTTTTCTTTAAGTAAGCATAATTTTAAAAAATAATTTTGGAGTTTTGATAAATTTAATTTTGGAGCTATAATTATGTCAAGGTTAGTAGGATTTGTTGAATGTGTAAGTGGAATTAAAGTGATAATGTAATAAGGATGTTTAAGGATATTTTTGGGAGATCACTTAAGCATAAAAGAGCATAAGCTTATAAGGAAGGGTAAGATGGACTTTTTAGGCTCATTAA
>JAOQMP010000001.1:18572194-18582751 GCA_027563575.1 Erythroxylum pedicellare
ACCACCACCCCCTCCCCCTTCTTCAGCATCTACAGTGCCAAGATCGGTTCCGCCACCTCCACCACCAGCTCCTAAGGCCCCTGCTGCTCCTCCTCCACTGCCAAGTCGTGGTATGGTGCTTGGTCCAGCACAACCACTTGGAGACAAAGTTTCAAATGTGCCACCTCCTCCGCCTCCATCTGCGGGTCGGGGAAAAGCTTCCTTAGGGACAAGCTCTCAAGTGAGAGGTCGAGGTGTCAGTGGGACAGGTGTCGGGCCTAAGAAAGCTACTTTAAAGCCCTTACATTGGGTAAAAGTTACACGTGCAATGCAAGGGAGTTTATGGGCTGATTCTCAAAAACAAGAAAATCAATCAAGGTGTGTGTATACAAATTTCAAGTATCAGTGTTGCATTGTGTGCAGGAGAGCTTAGTTCAGAGCATGAACATCACTTATGCAAAATTTATTTTACATTCAGAATTCACTTAAAAATGTTGTGCTTACAATGCCATAGATGATGCAATGGTTTGCTGGTTTTGTGGTTGGTCATAGATGATGTAATATTGAAAGCATTCACCTGCTACTAGTTGTGCAGAATAGCTTTGCAGAAACCCTCCTGTTTAAAATACTGATTGCTCTTATATTGTACATCTATAACATGTGTTCTGTTTGTTTATTATCCTGGCTATGTACTTCATGTCAGCTTTTAACAGAATTTTAATCCATCTTTGATAGTGCGCCTGAAATTGATATATCAGAGCTTGAAAGTTTGTTCTCAGCAGCTTCTGCTGCTGATGGAGGTAGCAGTAATAAAGTTGGAGGTCGACGTGGCTCCAACGTCAACAAACTGGAAAAAGTGCAATTGGTAAGGTGCTTTAAGAACTTATACATTTTTGACAAGATTAATTCTGATTTTCATTCATAGCTGGTACTTTTAGATATTATTAAAGAATTCAGGAATAAATACAACTGTTCTTCTGTTCTTGAAAGTCTGGAACGTATTTTTTTGTTAGCTAAAGTCAGTCATCGTGCTTTATTCTGCAGATTGACCTACGTCGAGCTTATAATTGTGAGATAATGCTCTCAAAAATAAAAGTGCCTTTGCCTGACATGATTGTAAGTCAATCTTTCATCTACCTTGTTACATCTGTTTAACCTTTTAGATCTTGGACTCATATCTTCCTTTTAAGAATATCAAATTTTTGTTTATGTAGTTTTTGCTGTCGTATTTCTATGTATACACCTAGTTTACAGGTGTTGTGTGGTCTAGAAAGGTAGTACGTGCCAAAGTAGAGTGCAATCAGATTATATTAATTCTACTTGATAAGAGCACCCGGTAGAAAAACCAAGCTAAATGCTGCAGTTTTGTAAAACCACATGGAAAACAAGATTAAAAAACAAATGATAATATTTTGCTGTTTAATTTTGATGGACGTCTTGTTATCCTCCTGAATCTTTTTTAACTTCTTAAGTTGGATGCTATGTTAATTTAAAAAATTGGGGGTAAATTGGTCTGCTGGAAAGAAGCTCAGCAAAAGTCAATGCTAGAGGTCAATATGCAATGCCTAGTCTTTTCAATGTAGTTGATTGGAATACTGCAGCTATTTATTAGTTAATTTATAAATACAAATACTAAGAGACAGCAAGGAAACCTATGGATTTTTGCAAAATGATTTTCCTCTCTCATGGTTCTTTTTCTAAAGCATCTTTATTTGCTGTAATTAACTAATTGGGTCGAGATGATGCAGATTGATTCATTATTTCCAATTTGTCTAATATTTGAAATGCTAGACCTGAATGTAAGGTATGTCATTGGATTCAATGGAGGATCTTGAGAGTGCTAAGAAGCTGAAATAAAAATGCTATTGATGACAGCACTATGGGGAAAGTTGAGAAAGAAAAAATGAGCTCTGTTTACAATATTAATTTCATAGATAGGAGGAGATGAAAATAAAACTTAAGAAAACTAGGCAGGTTAAGAAGAACACATGTGAGAAGTGAGGGAAGAGACGATATAAAGCTAAGAAGTAAAAGATACTGTAATTGGCACTTGGAATAAGGTACTTGCTTTTCATGTATAATTTTCATATATCAACCATAAATCATATACCACAAATTGGATATCTGTCTCAAAAATATGAAATAAATCTAAATTCTTGTATTTCTGTTCATTAGTTGGTTCAGTTGTTATCTTTTTCAATGTTCCCAATGTAACAGGGCTTCCATTCTAATCTTCAGTAAGCCTATGTACTGGTCAGGATAATTTTCCATGTGCAAAATAAAACAAAACTCTTAAGCCTGAGGCTTACAGTTAATTTTTGTCTTTTACTTACTATTTTAGAGATGTTTACCATTGTTTGTTCTGTTAATCTAAGCTGTATGACCTTTAGGACTTCTGAATTCCTCTTTTTGGACATGTTAAAATGATTTTGCTAATGTTCTTATCTACAGAATGCAGTTCTGGCTTTGGATTCTTCAGCCTTAGACATAGACCAGGTGGAGAATCTGATCAAATTCTGTCCCACTAAGGAAGAAATAGAAACGCTGAAGGTAGATGATTTTTCTTCTAATTTTACTGAAGGATGCATTTGCTTGCATGTGAATAGGTGTGGCTGGAGACTCTATTTATACTTGCCATGTGTGGCTTCTTGTAATATTTTTCTTTTCTTGTGTGTTTTTTCAAGTTCTCATCAGATTTAATTGCAGAGAAGGTAGGTTAATCTTAACTTACTTTTTTGGAGAGAACTTGATTGAATTATCTTTCAGTCTGCTATTGGCTTGTTCTTATAATCTGATTAAAGGAAACTTGATTTGAACTACCTTTAGATCCCTGTGTAACTAAGGAAGGTGTTGTAACATCCTAATATAACCATAAAATAAAAGTTCTATGTTTCTCATGCAAAATCCAACCTTTTAAACTATAAACCATTAACAATTTGATAGTGATTCTTTTGAACAATCAAAAAGTTTAACATGTGGGACTCAGTCTGTGGTTAAAGCATGGATTTTTTTTCTCTGGCTTTATTCCACACTTAGACAAATGTTAACTATTTAATTTGTTGTCTTTTACAGAACTATAATGGTGACAAGGAAATGCTTGGAAAGTGTGAACAGGTTAATTTTGATCCTATGAACTTCAATGCTTAGAAGCCTATAATTTGGTCGCTAATGGACAATACCTCTCTTCAGTTTTTCCTTGAGCTGATGAAGGTTCCAAGAGTAGAAGCTAAGCTACGAGTATTTGCTTTTAGAATCACGTTTTCTAGTCAGGTATTGCTCCATATTGTCACACTTATGACTTGGCATTTGATTATTCTCAAATAACTTGTTATTTTACCTTTCTTCAGGTTGATGATTTAAGAAGGAACCTCAATACAATCAATGATGCTACAAGAGAGGTGTGATTAAAGTTAATTGTTGCATAGACATATTACTGAATATGTAACTTTTTTGGCTTCAAAATTCTTATATGTTACAGGTAAAGGAATCTGGAAAATTGCGTCAAATAATGCAAACAATATTAACTTTGGGAAATGCTTTGAATCAAGGGACAGCTAGAGGTGTCACTTCAGCAACTCTAGATTAAATTTCTTTTTACTTTATTTTGTCTTGCTTGTAACAGCTTCCTTGCATTTGTTTTATTTATTTTTCAGGATCTGCTGTAGGATTTAAATTAGACAGCCTTCTTAAATTATCTGACACTCGGGCAAGGAACAACAAAATGACTTTAATGCACTATTTATGCAAGGTAGATATTACGTTATGATTTATATTTTGGCTTTTGTGGAGAAAAATTGCTGTTTTCATGAAGGCTTTGTTGTCAACTATAATAGTTAAAACTGGTGAATTTTTGAATAACTGTTTTGATGGCCTTACAATGCCTTATTGCTTTGGAACAATAACAACAATGATACCTAGTAGAAATCCTGCTGATATGTGGGGTCTGAAAATGTCCAGTAGTATGCAGCCTTATCCCTAACTAGTAAGAAGACAATGCTTTATTACTTTGGATTAAAAAAATTATTCTTGAAAATTCATTGTGAATATATCTTGGCCTTCCAATGATGTATATACATGCAAGCTGCAACAGCTAAAATCTTCTAATTTCCTACATTATGTTTATAGTTGGGGGAAGATATTAACTTCTCCTTTATCTTCTCCTTCATTCTTTTAAGATGGTGTTTGGGATATTGATTACCAGTATAAAAATTCTTGAAAGTGGAACATTATTTGATGACATGTTTAATCGTTTCTCAATTAATATTTTTTTTACTCAAATTCCTGACAACATTAAAAGTATCTGTTTTACTTATAATACTTTTCCCATGACTGAAAACGTATCCTAAATTTTTTTGTCATAAAACTTAGCCTGGCTAGTTGTCTACATCCTTTGGGGTTTTGATGTAGCTTTCTTGGATTTCTCAATACTGTGTTCTTTTTGTTTTGTAACAAATTCTTCTTTACCTTTTGTGGAAAGCATAGGACTCAACTTCCATTTTAATTTTTAATTTTCCTTGGCCTGGTGTATAGACCAGTATTAAATGGTAATATGTGACTGAACATTACTTCGTCTGGAGGCAAACTCATTGCAGATGCTTAATTTTCCTGACAGATCACAAATGTCTTGATCTAGCTGCATTTCATAATGTCTGACGTGTCCATTTTCCAGTGTCAAATATTTCCCTTTTGTGGTTGACCTTCTTGGAATGTTCTCAATTCTTTGTGTTTGTTTTCAACTAGCTACTTAGTGAGAAAATGCCAGAGTTGCTAGATTTTGGTAAGGACCTGCTTCACCTAGAAGCTGCTTCAAAGGTACGCTCAACAGTTGCTTTCGGTTCTTCACTTGCTTGATGTTACTTGTTGATAGCTCATCTTTCTGACATGCAATTTTTTGTGTGTGCTTGTCTCCATCTTTAAATGAATAGATTCAATTGAAAACTCTGGCTGAAGAAATGCAAGCTGTCAGTAAAGGCCTTGAAAAGGTGGAACAAGAACTCACTGCTTCAGAAAATGACGGTGCTATTTCTACGGGTTTCCAGAAGGTGAGAATAATTCAGATTTGTTTGGAAGATTATTCATAACAAATTAATTAAATGAAATGAAACTTATAAATTGAAAGATTTAGAGAGTACATAGGAGCAACCTTTTATATAGAAGATAATTCAGAAGTCTGAATTAGGGCTATCCTAGAAAAGCTATACACATGCTTCATTCTTGCATTGCAAAATTGTTTCTTATCAAATTATGCAAATGACACACTGAAGAAATTGAGGAAGAGAAGTTGCTTTTAAGCTCCCACTCTGATGTGCATGGGAAGATGAGTTTCCTCATTCTCTTCTGAACCTTTATGTTATTTTCCCTTCTAATTGGTTTGGGTTCTTATCCTGTGGTCCAAATAGTATCAACAAGATTAGAGGCAGTCGACATCTGGCTGTCTGAACAACTAAGATCACCAATGTAATTCGGTGTTTTTTTCTTTTTAAACTTTTGAAAATTGAAATTGCAGCACTATGTTAAGTTGCATATAATGAAATAGAAGATGAATGGTATTGATAGCAGAATAGGAGGTGTTACAGCGTCATTGGCAGCATTTGAGAGGCTAGTTCTCTCCTAGTCCTACTCAAACATGGAAATTCCACACAAAGCTCATGAACCCACCACAACCTTCTACGTTCTCTATATAACTCGTACCTTCCTTGTAACTACCTTGCCATATCAGTCAGCATATTCCTACTAACAGATCACAACACAGGACCACACAAAATAGAAGCAATTGTTAAAATCAGTCTAGGCCACGTCTTCATCTTGATTGAGCCTCCTAGAGCTGTGATATGGTCTCGAGTGTAGGATCTAGTCATGGGATGATCCACCAGGGAATCCTCTTGATATCCCTTGTTAGAGTTCTTCCCTTATTTAGAAGACCCTATGTTTCTACGCAAGAGGGAGACTTGTCCGCCAAGCAATATTTCTCTGATAATTTGTCTGATGCTTTATTCATAAATAATGTAGCCTTATATAGAGGCTGGTTACATTAGTTTATTTAGGATAAGACTTGTAACAAGAATAGACGTACTAGTTTATTTAGGATAAGACTTCTAACAAGAATAGACCTACTAGTTATGATCCTAAATATTTAAATAGACTGCTTTTAAGGTAAGATCTCCTATTTTAAAGGGATGTTGTAAATCTCCTATCAAGCTGCCTTCTTCCTCCTTATATAAACATATTTAACTGGAGGCTTATGACATTTTCTCTCTCTCTCTCTCTCTCTAATAGATGTTCACTTTTGCAAGAACAATAATCCATCTCAAATGTTTATCCAATGGTCACCTAAACTCTCACTGCATGCTTAAGCTATTTTGTCAGGATATATTTCGGATGAGTTTGGCATGCCTTATGTTGATTTTGATGCTAAAAGAAACCTATTGACTTGAAAATTTTGAACTTTTTGCTATTTGAAATCCATGTATGCTAGTGTGTCGGGAAATGGTTCAGTATAACGAGTCTTGAGATGGCCGTAAATAGTTTCAAAATTTCTGGAACTTGTTTGGACAGAACCCAAGAATCATGTTCTGGAACCAAAATTGAGATTGGTAGGGAAAGGTGGTGGGAGAGGGCTGCCTCTTCTATTCCAGATCCTGTGGCCCAATATTTGTTATGGATTAGTATTTGTAGATAACATGATTGCGCTTGAGTTTTGACATTACTTGTTTCTTCACTTCTAATCGAGTTTGTATGCAGTGAACTAGTTGGTCATTTTTCCTCTCCTATTATTTAGCTATGTATAAAAAAAGCTTGTGTAGCTGAGCCCACTAACAAATTGGTCATCTGAAACTTGAACACTTCTCCAGGTATTGAAGAATTTCCTTGATACAGCTGAAGCTGAAGTAAGGTCACTTATTTCCTTGTACTCTGAAGTGGTGAGTTTTGTGTGTTTAAAATTGTTTATGACTGCTTTGCACAGTTCATCACTGGTTTTGGTGCTTAACTCACGTGGTACTATTGTTCAGGGAAGAAATGCAGATTCATTATCCCAGTACTTTGGAGAAGATCCAGCTCGTTGTCCTTTTGAACAAGGTTTAGTTGCAAACTTATTATCCTTCTTGCAACTACATTGATTCAATTGTTCTAGATATCGTTTACTCTGGTTATTTTTACAGCTCCATGGAATTAGGTTTGTTCTTTTGGTAAATGGGTTTTGATTAGTTTCTTACTGATTCTTTTATTGTGTTAGAAAAAAGTTAGATGCCTGGTTACGAGATACTTGTCTGTTAATATAAACTTTAATTGACTTTTAGTTCTGGAAGCTCAGAAAGAAGGGTTTCATCTGTATTACAAAATAATAGATGCACTTCTACTCCAATTACTGATATTTCTGCTGCGTTTCTACTTTGCAGTCACACAGATATTGGTTGTCTTTGTTAAGATGTTCAATAAGTCACGAGAAGAGAATGAGAGACAGGCTGACGCTGAGAAGAAGAAGTTGGAGAAGGAAGCTATGAAAGAACGGGCAGCGTGTAATCTGCCCTTGAAGAAAGATGTTGCAGATTGTGACAAGGCTAAAGGTTTACAGCTTCTGAAACATGTAACCTAAGCATATTCTGTGGCAGAGCTACCCAAAAAAGACTTGCACATATTTGGCAGTAAGTGAGACTCTTGGCTGTTTGTCATGTTCCTCCCTAGTCAGCAAGATGGTAATTTGGTCAGATGCAACCAGCAATGGTTTGGTTTATTGCTTTGCGTAGAACCAGCAATTTAGGGCAAGCTGAGCTCTCCCGGAGATGGCAATGGAAACACGAATTGCTGCAAGTAATGATTTAAATGTATAGGCTGCAGGTACTTTTAAAAAAAAATTTATAGATACTACACTACAGGAAATGTGTAATAGCATCTGTTCTGTATATTGATAACATTCCTACACTATTCACGATAGTATCAGATTACATTTGACCAGTATCACAATCTTAGTTGCCCTTCCAATTGCACCTCTAGTAATGAATCTTCTTGTTCGATATCTCTAAATAAATTTGGTTTATTAATTCAGATCCCAGTGGAGCCTCAACCACATCCAACAGTGACACTGACAACATTGTACAAAATATCAAGGAACCCCAGATAACTCCTCTTTGGTGGACCTGCAGACCTATTGATTTACTGTACACTAATCAGGAAAGCAGTATTTTACGTAGAATACTGTTGGACAAGCTTGTTACTTTTCCCATTTATTTCCGTTTTTGCTTTAAACCCATATATATGGTTTCTTGATTAGCATATCTTGCGTTCAAGTTTGATCATCCATCCAAATTTATGGTTCTCAGTTGAGTCTCGTTAGTATGAAAATGTCAATGATCATCAACCAAAAACATAGTCAACCTATTGTTTTCAAGACGAGAAAACTGATTGAGCACATGAATGATGTGGAAATAAATAGACGCAACTTCAAACAACTCAATAAAAATTTCACTTACGTGGCTGATTCGGAAACTATTTCTGGAGCAACTTCAATAGGAAAACTTGGGAAATACACAAATGCTTGGTTTGGACTTTGGGGTCTGTCAAATAAGGCGTCTGAGGCTCCTTTATTTATGGACAGAGACAGACTTAAAGTTAAGACTTTTGAGCTTTTCAATTCAAATTAAAATACGCGCATTGACAAATCAAAGTCCCTTGATATATCAAGCAGGGGAGAGGAGGGCAGTGCCTTATTCCTCAACAAACAGAAACAACCTTAAAATGAGTCGTACCAGCTCAGCAACAAAACTATTCTCAAGCCTTCTTATTCAATCCAAACATGGCCACCGCCTCCTCCCATCTTCACCCGCTTCCTTTGCAGGAGTCAGGAATTGGAGTGCCTCTGCAACTCCTGCTAAAGAGGAGAACCAAAGTAATAAGCCGGTAGTGAGTTATTGGGGTGTTGCTCCAACTAAGCTTACTAAGGAAGACGGTTCTGCTTGGAAGTGGAACTGCTTCAGGGTATGTACTATATTTTCATTCTCACCCCAGATTTATTGCCTTCCATTCTCTGGTTATATAAATGTAGTAACAGAAAATCAAAATCAAAACTTTGCAGCCATGGGAGAGCTACAAGCCTGACCTTTCAATTGACGTGAAGAAGCATCATAAAGCTGACACCTTAATGGACAAATGCGCTTACTGGACAGTTCAAACTCTCAAGTACCCCACTTACTTATTTTTCCAGGTATCTATTTTTCTTCATCCAATCTGAGTAACAGGAACAGGAACAGGAACAGGACCCTTCATCTCATGAAAAATGTTTAATTGAATTGCAGAGACGTCACATGTGCCACGCCATGCTACTAGAGACAGTAGCGGCGGTTCCAGGCATGGTGGGAGGGATGTTACTGCACTGCAAATCATTGAGGAGGTTCGAGCAAAGCGGTGGGTGGATAAAGGCACTGTTGGAGGAAGCTGAGAACGAGAGGATGCATCTGATGACCTTCATTGAATTGGCTAAACCCAATTGGTACGAGCGTGCTCTTGTGTTCGCTGTCCAAGGCGTGTTCTTCAACGCTTATTTTCTGGCATATTTGGCCTCTCCAAAGCTCGCCCACCGCATTGTTGGTTACCTTGAAGAAGAAGCCGTCAACTCCTACACCGAGTTCCTCGAGGACTTGGACAATGGCAGCTTCGAGAACGTCCCAGCTCCTGCTATCGCCATTGATTATTGGCGTATGCCTCCTGACTCCACACTTCGTGATGTTGTGATGGTGATTAGAGCTGACGAGGCACATCATCGAGACCTTAATCATTATGCATCGGTAAGAATATTATTCAATCAAATTGCATATAAATTATATATGTTCATCGGATGATATGTTTTTAACATTTCCTTTTATTTTATTGACCTACAGGACATTCAATGTCAAGGATTAGAGTTGAAGGATTCACCTGCTCCAATTGGATATCACTAAATAACAACCACTACATACGTTCAGGAACGCACATGATAGGATTGATTCTTATAATAGTGTGAACATAATTCAATCTGTAAATATAAAAATTGCATTGTTATGTTGTAATTGAATAAGAAGACACTATGGTTTGTTGCTCGTGAAGTTCCTATCTTGTTATTTGCATTCATATAAATTCAAGTAAGGCTTTGAAAAAAATACCAACTGAAACAATCCCAGGAAAAACTAACAACTTTACTGGAACACTCAGTAATCTGTTCTTCATGTTCTTTTCTTCCACCAACCGAAATCAGGTCTCGGATAGTATGATGATATCAGATATTCCAGGATGAATTTGAACTGCCTTGAGTTCTGTAGTATGAAGGTGATGCCACATCAATTGCTTGTCAATGAAGTTGCAGAGCACGAGCACCGCACCATTAATCAAAAACCCATAAAATTGGTGCAGCTACTCCTAGTTTTGTCCAAGACTCCTCTACCCCATAATCTTACATAACCCACACATAGGAACTCAGTGCTCTGCCTCGTATCAATTCTCAAATTTGTTGGTTTATTCCCTACAGCCAATTGCTTTAGTTGTAGTTTAGTGACAAATTATTTAAAAGGCATTCTTTATCTTGTACATGTTTAGATGTATATGATAAAG
>JAOQMP010000001.1:18591914-18603225 GCA_027563575.1 Erythroxylum pedicellare
TTGATCTTAATGAGATATTATGAATAACTGAAATTGATCTTCTTAGGGTACTAAGAATGGCTGACAAGTAATGGTGAACACAGTTGATTGATAAGAATTTCATAACGGTATCGATGAAAGTAGCAAGAAATCTTCTTTCAAAGAAGAATTTCCCTGAATTAGGTTAAGTTGATCAGTTGATTCAATTTAAGAATGATCAATGAAAGAACAAATCATAAATGAATATGTAATAAATCAAAAAGTGAATAATGGAGTCATATCCCTAGTGGAGACTCAAGCATAAGAGGTAGAATATGTCACTGACAATGTGTGCATTATTTGATGTCAAGTATCCAACTATGTAATTGGATCCTTGGATTTGAGGTGACATCCTTGTTAGTGTGAGGAGAATATAGGTCCGCATTAGATTCTATGTAAATAAGTTCGGGAGATAAAAATTAATCTGATGAATGTGTTACCAACACAGGAAGTTAAGATTGCAAATAAAGTAAAATGTGTGGAGAAACCAGTATAAATGAGCATACGTTAGAATTAAGTCAATATGAAATCAGAGTAAATCAAATGAATGGAGAAAATCATTTGAGAAAAGAAGTTAATTGGGGAAAACTGAAATTTACATGAGATAATATTACCTCATTAAGGAATTAGTCACTTAAGGAATTATGAGAACTAATCATAGGCACATTGAGTTAACAATGCCCAATAATATCATACTATTGAAGAATAAAGTGTCTCAATTTTTTTTGGATTGATTAGTGAGTATGATCATAGATGATATATCAAATTTGTTCGAAAAGTGGAGAAGAATATTTTGAATAATTGAGGAAATCTTACATATCATGAAGGTAGAAACAATTATATGCCAAGTGCAATAAGAATGAATCTTAGCTTGATCAAATAAAATGTGGGTTGTATAATATATGAACATGGCATATTGGAAGACCCAAAGAAAGTTGAGGTGATGATAAAGTGAGAAACTACAAGGAATATATGTGGGATTCAGAGTTCTTTAGAACTAGCTGTATGTTAGAAATACTATCAGAGACTATTAAGGGGTTTTTACTGATCTTATCCCTTTACAAAAATGTGTGAGGAAAAAAAATGTGTAAACCATATGAGTGATGAATGTTAAAAGAAATTTGAGGATTTATGACCCTAATGTTAATTATGCCATTTGGATTTGAAGATTTCGCAGTACATAATGAAGTTCCTATTAGAGATTAAGATGCAAATTATTGAAACATCATAAAGTGAATTTTGTATACATAGAGAGAGTTAAAGCCTTATGGGCTAAATTTTAATACATGATTTAGAATTTACTGCAATAGTAATTGCATTGAGAGCTTGGAGACATTATAGGTACAGTGAAACATTTCGAATTTTATATGGATTATTACAATATAAGGTAATTAATGAGTTTGAAAGAAATGAAAATGAGACAGAGACTATGGATAGAGTTACTAGAAGATTATGATATATAAATGAGTATTTCCCAGTAAAGTTAGTGTTGTAATCTGATGCATTGAACAGAACCATAACAGTGTATCACAAATTTTGATATCGAGGTCACCAATTGTAGTGCAATAAAGAGCATAAAATGTCGAGTTGAATTTTAGGCAAATCAAAGTACTATTAGCTATTGAATTTAAGATCAGCTTCACTTGAAAAGATTAGTAACGGCCAAGTTAAGGATTCAGAATTTGTTAATCTTACTGAGAAATTGAAAATGAATCCAAATTTGAGTTGATTCAAAATTGATAATTTGTGATTAAAGTAAAGAGTATGTGTACCCAATAAAGATGATTGAGTAAAGAGATTACTAGAGAAAGTATAAATAACAACCTAAGCTATACATCCTAGTAGGAATACACCGAAACATCATTTCACGACTAAGGATACAAAAACAAGTGACTATATATATGAGTTGACAACAATTTTAACTGTTGGAGATATACTTAAAGCTTACAATTTGGAGTTCATAGGAACATGGGGTCAATGCATAACATAACAATCATTATCATAATGATATCATTAGAATACTGTATGAGGTGTTATACGACAAAAAGAGTCATTCACCCTTACATTGAAATAAAGAGGGCCTAAAAATGGATAAAGGCCAGAATCGATTTGAGATATTGTTGATTAGTGAAATTGATCTGTGTCAGAAAATAAGTCATTCAAGTAAGATAAATGAAATTGGTGGATCAACATCGAGGTTATGGAACATAATGAGATAGATATAAGAGTCGAGTGTCTTAACACTAAAGAGATGTGAAGTATCAAGTGAAAGATGAAATGTCTTCGAGAATGTCACCTTGCCAAAGTGTGCTTAGATTGATAAAAAGTGTGCTCAAATTAGGAAAAAGGATAAACTAAGCTCGAATTGTATTGGTCCGCATGAAGTTATTGAGAGTATAGGACTAATAACTTATGAGTTGTATTATCAATAAAGATGTCTCAGAATTATAATGTGTGATATATGAATATGCTAAGAAATGATGATATGATCTGAAAAAGATGTATTTTCAGCTTGTAAAGTGAAAATTTTGAGTAACCTAAATTATAATAAGGAAACTGTTATGATGGTGTGATATTTAAAGAAATAATTAAAGGATTGATTTCATTGACTATAGTCAACTGCAAGAAACTATTCAAGTGATGAAGTTAAATGGGAAACGGAGGAACATATGAGGAAACATATCCTTACCTCTTTGATAAGTCAGATAAAAATTTCAAGGATGAAATTTATTAAGGAGGGGAGAAATGTAACATCCTGTGCCCATACTAAGGGTTAGACCCCTAAGATACGACACTTGTGAGATATCAATGAGGGATTAAGAAAAATGCATCTCATGTTCATGCATACTTTAGTATACACGCAAGTGAATTTGAATTATTTTGCACACATTTAAATGATTGCACATGCACTTATTGACATTTTCCAGGTATAATTGATTATTAATGTCCTTAACTTGAGAATTGTGAATTATTTGTATTGAAAACTGAATTGGAGGAGTATAAATAGTTGGATTAAAATTTTGGTGAATTCTAGCAGAAATTTTTGAAAAAAAAGTTGGGTATTACTGGACTAGGAAAAAAGCAAAGTGGCAAGTAAATTGATGAATGGAAATAGAAACAAGAGTTAAATGATATTGAAGAAATTTCATAGATGACTTTAGAATTTGTGAGAAAATGACTTTGAAAAATTGGAGACAATTGTAGCAAAAATTGGAGATGATTGGACTAGTTAAAGGAGACACTAGTTAAAGCTTTAAAAATTGGACAAGTGTCTAAGTCTTAAGCCACGGTTCTTTTAATTTGAAAGACCAAGACAATGTTCTTGCCTTAAAATATCTTCTCCATGACTTTCTTCATCTTCTGGAAGCTTCATTACTTTTAGAAATCTCTTAACCTCACAACATAAGTCTTACTCTCACTTTTCACTTTCTATCTCATTTTACTTTCTTCTTCATCGTCACTGAAATATCTAACCCTACCACCTTGAACTGTGGATGATCATGTGATATTGGAAAGCTTAGGTCCAAGTGATTTTGAAGGGTTGGAGTTTAAACAAGTACCATGTGGGTTTACTTGATATGTAAAATAAATCATGCATGACGTTAGTTAACAATAAGTGTTTATACAATGAGAATGAGTATTTTATTGAAACGTGAGTATGGATTTTGGGTATGTTGTCTTTGTTATTCTGCATATCTAATGATTATTATGTTATAAGATAGTATAGAAATGACTTTTGGGTTAAAAGATTAGTGAAACCATGCATAAATTAGTGTAGAAAATTTCTACAGAAAAGTTGATGTATTCTCTGTTTCTGTTGATGTCTTCACTATTATCCGTGAATATTTCGGATGTTTTAAGAAATTAACTCTAAGGAGTTTAGAGATAAGAAATAGGTGTAAGATGATGTCTAGATATGAGTAATAAATGGCTAAACTGAAAGTTGAGAAGAAAATGAAGAATGTGTAGTAAATGGAAAGCACAGAAAAACGAAGAAGTGCAGAAGCTAAGATGAACATTTGTATATGAATGTTTAAGAGAGAGACTAAGCAAAAGAGAGGATTTAAGATGAAAGAGATGGTGAAAGGTGCTGGAAAATGTACAAATGCAGTGTTTCACTGAACATACATCTATATTTTAGCCATAAATTGATATATAGGCATCCAAATGCGATGATTTTAATTTTAGTATTTTTCATGAAGAAATCGAAATTTAATTCTATCTCTAAGAGTTTCAAAATTCAGCTTGAAGTTGAGTTTGTGGATTCTATCATGGTTTGGAATAGTCTGTAGTGTTTTTAGCATAACTTGCAGAATATCACATGAAATTAGTCTCATTAGAAACTTAATACATAAAGTAAAAATTGTTTAGAAGAGTATTTTGCCTAAATCCTTCATATTCCGTATCAAAATGACCATGAAAGATGGACCTGAAGGTCTGTTTTAAGAAGAAGAGAGACTGCAGTACGTGAATTTGGAGAAGAAAAGAGGGATTGCACGATTGTGCTTTTGCACGATCGTGACATTTTGGAGAAGTATAGAAAAGCACGATCGTGTACAAGCATGATCATGAATTTTCTAAACTAACTTGAAGCACGATCGTGACATTGAATGCTTACAGAAGTGGACTGATGTGAACATCCTTCACTCTTTTGGCTATAACTTCTTCTTCCGACCTTCAAATGACATGGGACTTGAACCATTGGACTCATAAAAAATTGATCTCCATTAAAAATTATAACCACATGAAATTATTCTGGAGAGATTGATTGATGAATTTGGGACAGAATTAATGTGGAACTCTAGAAAATGATAACTGGAGTATTTTCACTGAATATGCTTCCTTATTTTAGGTATAACTTGTTATGTAGTTATGGAAATGAGATGATCTTCGATTTGGAGTCAACTAGAGACATAGGGATACAAATCATATGAAGAAGACAAATTGTAATTCAGATTCTAAGACTTTCAATTTCTGGATGGAAGTTGAATCTGATGTACTGTTTCAGAATGAGAACAGTCCGAAAATATTGGGGGAACAGTTTTCTAAAAGAGAGTATGACCAAATTACTTCATTTTTATGGTCTAAAGGATCAAAAACTGTAGACTCGAAATTCAACTTTTGGAAAAATCTGAAAGTGATTCAATGAGTTATGAAATTTGATTTAATGGTTTTATTGAGGTATAAACCTAAGTATAAATTATACTTAAGTGAGTTTTGATATGGGATTGATTTTGTGACAAAAATAATGGATAAATACCCGAGATTTTCATTGAGAATGCATATGTTTTTCATAATAATGATACAAGATAGAACTTCTGCATCAAGACGTTTTCAGAGCATAGAAGCTAATGCTAATCTGGAGCGTACTGTAAGTAGGCCTAGATGGTCTTACTTTATTATTTGTTTGTTTATATGATGTATTGAATGATTATGAATGTGATTTGATTGTTGAATTCCGGACAATAAAGGTCCAATGATTGTGATATATGAATGGGATATTGAAGTGCTACTTGTATGTGAATTTGATTGAAAAAGTGTACATAAATTGATTGTTAAATGCCGGACCATGGTCCGATGATAAATGTGTTCTAAATGTGCATTTGCATATGAATGAAAATGTGATTCTTAACTTTAATATTGAATGCCAGAATAAGGTCCGATGATATGCAAATGTGATTGAATGAGAATATACAAATGTGATTGATGCATTCCATTTCGTGAATACATGAAAGATAATGGCAGTTGTAACCAAAGTAGCCACTGAAAAGAGCTTAAAGCTTAGAATGTGAAAAAAGAGCCTAGAGCTCAGAATGTGTATAAGAGCCAAAAGTTCGCTAATGTAAAATGAGCCCGGTATTCTCAATGAATAAGGGACAGTTATCAATGAGTCCAGTATCCACAATGAATATGGGACAGTTATAGGCACTCGGTCACAATAAAGTAATAACTGAAAGTGAGTCTCATGAGCATTGCATATGCATGCGATATGTATGTTTTAAATTGTTTAGTTGATTTTGGAACATGATAAGTGTTTGAATGATTGTAAATGAAAAGAAGTGAATTGTGTGTTTATAAGTGATGATATGTGTTATGTGATTGAGTGAGCCATCGATGATGGTCATTCACTAAGTTCACAAAACTCACCCAAAATTTGCGATTATTTTTCAGGCTCTAAAGAGTACGCTGTTAGACAAACAGGAGTATACCTACTGTATGCAAGTAAGAGATAGAGGTCGGAATCAGTTTGCATCTGCATTAGTATTTCCTTTATTTTGTATCAAATTGAGTCTTCCGCAATTATTATAACTTGTGTATTCGAATATTTCTATTTTGAAATCAATTTCCAAATTAGAAATGTTTGTAAATGATTTTTGCAATGTGATGAAATTATGACAAGTATTTTGTATTTGTAATGGGCCCAAATGGTTGTTAAAGTTTCTGATGATTGTATTGCTGTAATTGAAAAAAAAAAGTACTTTGTTTCGAATGTCTGATTGACTGTTCTAGCATGTCACCTTTGCGGGACTCGCACTCGGACATCACTCAGGATGTTGGGCTCGTGTCTTGTGAGGGTGGGGGGCTACACTGATAGTTGGCACCGTTCTATTTTAGTTGGTAAGTTCTATTCCTGTTTTGGTGTGGACATCTGCTTGAGCAAGTTTTAGCTGCATATTGTTTATCATATATCGCTTATTCCAATTTTTAGGTTCAATTGAGTTGAATTCTATTATAGATAGTCCATACAATAATTTTGGGTCCAAATAATAAGTCAACTAAAGAGATCAACAAATTTGATATAAAATTTATGCATGGTCTTAAAATTTGAAATAAATAAAAATTATTAGACCATCACATGATTCGATGATATCTATTACATCTATTCATATTCAATTTGTTGATTATGAATCTATAAAAGATATATAACAGTTCATCAATTGAATATCAAATAACTGGATTTACATACTATTACAATGTCCATATTACTCTTTATAATCTAAAACATGAACATAATTTTACTATTACGAGTGATCATGAAGCACTACTCAAACATGTTGTTTCTTCTACCTCTACATCAAAGTTTGAATCTTCCTCTGTTACTAATGCTGTCAAAATAGGTTCTCTTTAAATTCCTGTACTACCATGTTTGTCACAACGAGTAATTTTCATTGACTTCATGGCTTTATATATGCAATCATATGACTATTAATATTAAACTCCCGTATTCACCAACCCTTTCTTTTTTCTACCATTAATACACACAATAAACAATACTAAAATGAGTATCACTGATAATAATTATGCATTTATCCCCCAGTTTTAATATTCCTAAAATTTACTATCTCTAACTTAATGTTCAGTCTTATCTCTATTGGTTAGTTATATGACACATAACTAAACGTTAACTTTTGTAGTCTAGTTGTTAGGTACAAAATTTGAAAATAGGTTAAATTTTGGGATATGTAGCATGGTGGGAAAATTATTTAAGCGTACCTATCTTCATCTTCCTTTAAAACTTGTGTCCACTAACTCCTCCATTCACAAGTGGTATCTTATTCTTGGTCATGCTTCAACTAGTAAAATTTAGCCTTTAATTTCTTATGGACTTCTACGTTTTACAAACATCGAGTATTTAGAACATTGTTTTGAGTTACCAAATATTTATATTACATTTGCTCATATGATTAAAACTCAATTTTTTGAACTATTAAAATTGTCCATGTAGATGATGCTATGAAGTATCAAATTATTCTTTACTTCATTTTCTTAGTCAACAAGGCACTATTGCTTAACATTCATATCTTGACGAGTTGAATGAAAACATCATCATATTCTTGATTCTATTTATGCTCTACTTTTTGCTTTACATCTAAATAAAATTTAGGTTGAAGCAGCTCTTAATATCATCTACATTATAAATCAAATTCCATCCTGGGTACTTCATAATTTATCTCCTTATGAAAAGTTGTTTAGTAAGCCTCCTACTTATCCAATCATACATCCCTTTATTCTTTTATAACCGTATGAAGACACAAAATTAGAACCTTATGCTTACCTTTTTTGTTTACTTGGTTATCGTTGTTAAAATCCTATCTCCAATAACTTTTGTATTTCTCATCATGTTACCTTATAGGAAAATACCATGTTCTCTTCTATTTTCAAAGTTCTCCATGTTGTCACTATTTGTTTTTTACTAACTCCTTAATTAAGTTATTTTTATGATTATATATAACTTTGATGCACTTGATATTAACCTTAATCAACATGATCCTATTGAATCTGCACTAGTTGTTGATCTTACATAATATCTACACTGGATCATGTCATTTCTCTTTATGGTTACACTTAAATAAGATGAACTCCTTATCATATTACCGATTTCCACTGTTATTATGCTATTGCAACTTTCTACGGACCTTACTCTTATCATGAGGTGGATATTTGTAGCACCCCACTCTCGCAAGACATGTACCTGACATCCTGAGTGATATCTGAGTCTGTGTCCCATGAGGGTGGCATGCTAGCAGATTCATTCCGTGAAACTCTTGAAACTCAGTACAATTTTTTTTAATTAGAATAGCATATGAATAAATTAATAATCAAATTCGGACTTATTCTTGTTTTTAGAAACAGTTTTCATTTACAAGTGTTATCAACATGTTTTGATCGTCAAAATTTATTAATCGCTACGACTCAATTTAGATACAGATCACTCACAATCATAATTTCATTACAATACAAATGCATTCGCATGCACATTGTACAATAATTTTAGAATACATTCCTTAATGCAAAAATTAATGGAAAATTCTATATAGACGCAAACTGATCCCGACTTTTATCTCTTACTTGAATGTAGTGGCTATACTCCTGTTTGCCCTACAGGTAAACTCTTCTGAGCCTGAAAAATATTACAATTTTAGGTGAGTTTTGCGAACTCAGTGAGTGACCATCCTCGATGGCTCACTCATCACATAACACATTCAATTCAAATATTCACAAAATTCACATCATTTCATTAATAATCATATTAAAGCACGTACACTTGATCAATCATTTCACATTTTCCATTCCACACATATCACATTCAGAATTCATTCAAACCGTTATAATCATTCATATCACGCATATGCAGTGCACATGAGACTTACTTTCAATTTGTTACTTTGTTGTGACCGAGTGCCTAAACTGTCCCGTATCTATTGTGGATACCGAGCTCATTGATAACTGTCTTGTATCCGTTGGGAATACCGGGCTCATTTTATATAGTGAGCATTTGTCTCTTATAAACTTTTTGAGCTTTAAGCTCTTTTTCACAATCTGAGCTTTAAGCTCTTTTCACATTATAAGCTTAGAACTCTTTTTCAGTGGCTACTCCGGTCACAACTGCCTTTATGCTTCATGCATTCATATAATGGAAAGTATCACATATCATATTCTCAATCAGTCACATGTTTACATATTTACATTCAATTTACATTTTCCATCAGACCAAAAGTTTGGCATTTAACATCATTGTTGAGTAACACTTTTTCGATCATATGCATATTCGAATGCTATCACATTTAGAAGCACTTAATTCATCATATTCACATATAAGTAGTACTTTAATATTGCATTCAAGCATCAGAAACCTCGTACCTTCATTGTCTGAACTCACACAATCAAATCAAATTCGCATCTCATTCATAATCACTCAATTCATAACTTAAACAAAACAAATAATAAAGTAAGACCATCTAGGTCTACTCACAGTATGCTCCAGATTAGCGTTTGATTCCAAGATATGGAATCATCTGAATGTGGATGTTTATCCTGCATATCAAAATTATGCAATACACACATTGCATATACATTATTAATTGCACAATTATAAGTATTCCCTAATGCACAAGTGTGTATATAGAATATGTACAATGCATGTTCATGACAATCCCAGGTATTTTTCCATTATCCTGATCATATAATCAATCCTATCTCAAAACTCACTTAAGTATCATTTGTTTTTAGGCTTATACCTTAATAAAACCATTAAAATCACAATTCATTTCTCATTGTATCACTTTCAAATTTTTCCCAAAAGCTAACTTTCAGGTATACTTTTCTTAATCATTTAGACAATGCAAATGAAGTAATTTGGCAATACTCTATTCTATAGGAGTGCTCTTCTATTTCTTAATTTTCTAATGAAACCAAGATCGTTCAATTTAGTTTAGTATTTTGAAAGTTATTCTCCAAATATTTTTGGACTGTTCTCATTCTGAAATAGTATACTATACTCAAATTCCATCCAGAAATTGAACATCTTAGAGTCTAAATTACAATTCGACTTCTTCAGATGATTTGTATGCATATGTCTCTAGTTTACTTCAAATAAAAAGATCATCTCATTTGGATGTCTAAAAAAGAATTTATGGAAAAAAAGAAACAAGACTATTCAGTTTGCAATTGCTCTTGGGTACACAGACCAAAATTAAGTCACAGTTACTATTGGAGAGCATAGTGTCTTGATGTGACAATTAAATATCAGTCTAGCAATTAAACTCATAGGCATGAGGGAGAAAAGTCACGAGCATGAGTGACTCACAAGTGTGAGGAAAAAAAGGTCACGGGTGTGAAAGATAAAGACAAAAATGTTGGACTATTTGAGAACACACTCAGTTAGACCCGTCCCACATTTTTCACTCTATCTCTTCCAAATGATTTCATATGGCTAATATTTTTGTTCAACAGGTAGAAAAATGTGTTACTAGTCCAATGGTTAAAGTATCATATCATTTGGAGGTCAGATGAAGGAGATATAGCCAAAATATTGAAGGATGTTCATCAGCCTCCAACCTTAGAAGTCGCGATCATGCACATATGGTTCAAGTATCATATCAATTGGAGGTCAGACGTAGGAGATATAGCCAAAATATTGAAGGATGTTTGTCAGCATCCAACCTTAGAAGTCACAATCGTGCATGTGCACAATTGTGAGTTGACCCTCAAACTAGCGCGATCGCGAGTCTCGTCCAATGTCGCGATCGTGCTTCATCGCGATCACGACTTCCTACTTGCACTCCCTCACTTCTAACCTGCAAAACTTTCAATCTAGAACTTCAAAATTTTCAAACTTTATATTAATAAAACGATAAAAGAAAGATCTACAACTTTCATGAAAACAATTTTGTCAAAATCTTCCTAGGTCAATACATTTTAATCATGGAAGTTTCAGACCAATACTAACTTCTCTAACTTATCTTCTTCATTCTCTGTGCTTCTTCTTTCATTCTCCTGCACTTTCCTTCCA
>JAOQMP010000001.1:18648358-18673078 GCA_027563575.1 Erythroxylum pedicellare
CAGTACCCTCAATGTTATCATGAAAAAGTTGGAATGTTGCCCTGAAAGTTGCCATAAGTACAACGTGTTAGGTTATAGAATGAATGTTGCAATGAGTGTTGAATAGACGTTTCTAGATACAAGAAGTACATCAAACATAAATGAGATACCTCCTAATATAGGTAATTGCCTCTATTACTTTGTCAAAATAGAGATGATTCAAATTTTAAGCAGTTATATAAGTGATAAACTAGAGCTCGAGGCTTGAAACACTAATGTTGATGTAAGGTCTGCTAAGGATATAAGGGGTTATTAGTAACGACATAACCTAAATAAATGATATGTTCACCCAATCTATCTAAACATATCAGATGTGAATTCCAAAGGCAGATTGAATGAATAAACAAGTCAACTTAAATTAGGTAATAGGTATGCTTGAACCATCTTCTGTACAATATTTAAAGAAAGATATACCCTCTTATAAAAGAGAATTAATACTGTAAGACATAAATTATATATACATGCATTGCTAACTAATATGGATAATATAAGCATATCTCACCTTATATTGTATGAGGTCTTTTAAGGCCTATGTAAACCTCAAACTAAAATACCTTTCTTACACTAGTTCTATTTAAGAGAATTGAGATAATGGTTGCTATCTTAAAATGTTACTAAAATATATATAAATGGCTTGACATAATAAGATATTCTAGAAAAGTGGTTATTTTGATTAAAAGGAGTGAAGAATGAGGAAGATCATTACAAATTGGAGTTTAAATCAATATGTATTCATAAGGGTTCACTTTCTACGTGGAAGCTTATATAATGAAAGTGAGATGATGATTGATGTAATGAATGACCTAGAGTATAACATATTAAATTTACTCAAGGACTGACTTATTATTCGTGATATCATATATTTCTAACCGAAGTCTGACAATGTGCTCTCATAGTATACTGGTCTTAGGGGTATTAGATAAGTATGAAAACTACAAAATAATTTTCTTTTTGTTATATTAACTTTATTACGTGTAAGTATGGGATAATGGATAAATGTAAATAATAAGTTAATAAGTTAATTTAAAATATTAAACATCTAAATCATCAAATCATTATACCTAAAAACATATATAAAATATGATTTACTAGAAAGATAACAGGTCTAAGAAGAGGAGAAATAAAATAAAATGAAAACAAGTTGAAGGGATTATGTTGGTCTTTTATTATGTAAATTATAACACAAATGTTTGTTAAAATAATGGATGATACAATTTTTTTATATACTATCGCATTATTTTTGTTTGAAATCAACACAAACCTTATACATCAACAACAACAACAACAACAACAACAATAACAACGCTCAACTAGAAGTCTCACTGATATGCAGGATCTGAAAATGTTCAAAAATACATAATCTTACCCCTAACTACTAGAGATGTTGTTTCTAATATATATATAATACAAAATAAAAATGTAATAAAAGATACATATTAAAATAATAGAGTAATAAAAATAAAGATAATAATAACAATAAATAAATAACTACATACACATAAAAATATATAATTAAGAAATACAATAAATGCATAATAAGGCAAAGATTAAAAATAAAAGATAAAATAAGTCATAGATAAACAAATAAGAAAAAAGATAAGTAAACAAATAAAATAAATAAGTCATTACAAGAAAATGTTTAGGCTAAGTAAGGAAATACTTAGGCTAAATAACTAAGAGAACTTTATGTTTATTGGTGTTATTTGATATATCTAAGAGAGGGCTTTCCATTTACCCTTGTATGAATTATTTTAATTTATGAATTGAGATTTATATTCATAAGTTATTTTAAATTAATTATAATGCATAATTTTTAAAAACATGATTGATATAAGATTATAAATTATACAGTATAATATATTGAAGAAATATTTTATAATTTAAAAAATATTTAGAGACTAATTTATAAATTTTAAAAATTATTCAAAATGGTACCCGATAAGGTATTCATAACATTGATTTAGACTAAAAGTAAGTCATAAAATTCGAAGAAAAAAGCTTAAAAAAAACCAATAAAAAGAGAAAATCTTTCTGTGATCCTTTACATAGCTAAAATTTTCTAAACTAAAAATTTGGTATAGATAAATGGAATTATGGTGATATACTCACATAAAGATTTATTTCATGCATGCCCCGCGTTTACCCTTTGCCATGCGACTCTCTTGATTATTCCGCCTTTTTCTCGGTCATGGATTTTGGTCTTCCTTCCTGGCAACTTTGCATGAATATATTTAATGAAGCAAATAGGAAGCAACGGAGAAGAAGAAAAGTCAATTCATGTTAAGGTTTCAAAGGATGACTTTGAACAATTGATAAGGTGAATGACCGTTGCAAAGCTAAGATCTTTGGACACTGAAAAATTGCCCCATCTAATGTTAAGGTTTAAGAGTGATTTTTGCCCGATTAACAACGAGCTATTTAATTTCCATGTACTAACATGTTTACTGTAACACAATGGCTCATTGTTAATTCCACATTCCTAATATCATAACCCTCATCCCATAATTACTTAGTAAAGGATTTGGGACACACATATTATTGATGAATCAATTTAACATAATTTGTTTTTAATTATCAAATATTTTAATATTTTTTTAAATTTTACTGATCCTTATATATTATTAAAACTTTTGATAATATTTATAATTATGTATAGTTTTAATAAAATAATTTGAACTTCAAGCTTGGAAATATTTGATTCAAATTACGTTTAATCCAACTTGAGATCGACTTAAATCGAGTGAAATCTTTTTAACTCGACTCCAATTCGACGATACCTAGCTTCATCGATTTTGAGTCCAACACAAACCTTACGAGACTTTGACCCAATTTGTCTTGTTATCTTTATTGCTAATAGAAATTCTACGTAAGATCAACATGATATAAGTTGAATGCATAATTATAAATACTGTGTGTAGTTTGAATGTCACATAGATTTGAGAATGATCTCCTTTACCTCTTCATCCAAATCTCCGTTATTGAAAGCCCTTAACTTTTCAACTTCATCCTCTAGTGCATCCATCTTCTCCTTTTCAACTTCATCCTTTAGTGCCTCCATCTTTTTCTTCATATCAGGTTGGTCTATGACTTCTTTCATTTTCTCATTAATTTGTGCTTCAATTTTCCACCTTTCCCGCTCCTCTCTAAGTCGCTCTTGGCTTTAGAGAAATCCCTAAACATATCAACCTTATGCTTCAGGCTAATAATTAAATAGTATTATTTAAAATATTTGAAGCTTCTATTTTAATATAAGTGTAATTAGAAATCCTTTATATATGCATTTGAATGAAAAGGGTTTAGCTCTTGGTTATTCCAGTTTATAAAACAAAATAATAAAAATAGCAATGAGATATGCTTATTGTACGTAAGGTGAACGATGCAACCTACTGTACACGGGATCAGCTATTCTTTATACTAATTCCTCAAAGGAACGGAACGCATAGCACTATTGAACCTTTCATTTGATGTAATGAATAATGGCAGTTGTTATTATTTGCTTGGAATAAAATTTTAATATAATAATTTAAAAATTATGTACTTTAAATATTTTATTTGATAAATTAATAATTTACAATAAAATTATAAAATCAAACTAATTAACATTAACAAGTGAGAGCAGCTTGAACCATCATTCATGAACCATTTAGGAATTAGGAGTGAGAGCCACCCCAACTGGTCCATCCCGGAGGGGGCGGCAGTTTTTATATTGCTAGAAGATGAGACTAGACAAATTTAAGGTTTTGATTACATGATAATAACACATACGCTGATTCCAGGGTTTAAATGGATATACAAAGTTAAGGGTCAAAGGTTGGAAAATAAAAAGATGAGCCGGCTAAGATAATTGTTTAAAGACTGACGATGCTGGCCAAATCAATTTTATATATGAAAAACAAAAAGTTGCCATTTGGTAGTTCTTATCGTAACCACGCTATGCCAAATTTTGGTGGTTGAACAAAATCGGGTGATGTAAGCATTAAAAGGTTCTCCGTCAGCAACTTGGGAAAAGTTATTAGCATTGAATGTTCCAAGCGAGACACTAGGCGTAGGCTGGTCTAAAAGGTGGGAAGAAGCACAATGTTGTCGGGGTCTCTGTCTTCTGATGGATTGCAAGAGCCGATAGGTTTTCCCACGTACGTAGAGGGAAAAGGTCGTGTGAATTTGCACATGGGGTGGAGTAATAAGTAGAGAAAAGTTTCATAAATGCTTGCAAAAAGTAGGAGAAATGCACTTATTTGAATCGGTATCTGACACTATTAAAAAATGCCCAATTGTCCACCAGAAGGACGACTTGTCTTCAAAGGGACGTCTACTCTCTCCCTGCTTTTACCTTTTCTCTAAAACCCGAATCCAACAAAGGAAAGAACAAACTCTTCATCTCTAGCATTCCAACTGCCTCAAATCCTCCACAGGCTTATGGTGGCCAATCCAATCCCGGCCTCTAACTCAGAGACCAGTCACAAAAACCCACTTAAACGACCAAAGCAGACCAATAAACACCACGACGACCACCATGTCCGCCATCAACAACCTATCATACCAGGCTTGCCTGACCATTTAGCACAGCTGTGTCTCTCCCTAGTGTCACCTTCTTTGCTTTTCTCTGTCTGTCACTCATGGCGCCGCCTCATTTACTCACCTGATTTCCCTCCCTTTTTGTCTCTTTACACTATTCTATCATCAACCAACACGCAAGATAACAATAATCACGCAAGTTCTATCCATTTCTTTACATACGATCCCATCTCCTCCAGATGGGATTGTCTCCCTCCGCCGCCCGACGACCCTCCTCTCCGCTTCCTCCTACGTCACCCTTCCTTCATCTCCCGTAACCACCCCATCCAATCCGTCTCAGTCTCCGGCCGCCTCGTCCTCCTTGCTGCTACCTCCGTCAATTTCATTCCCGCCTTGCCTCGTCCTCTTGTTTTTAATCCAATCTCTCGCAAGTGGTCCTTCGGGCCACCTCTTGACACCCCTAGACGGTGGTGCGCCGCTGGAACAGCCCACGGTATTGTGTACGTTGCTAGCGGTATCGGATCCCACTTCTCTACCGACGTTGCCAAGTCAGTCGAGAAGTGGGAGCCCCAAAGAATAAATAAAGATCGTCCGACTCAGAACCAAAAGGAGAGTTCCGATACCGATAATTCTTTTTCTGGGTGTTCATGGAAATGGGAGAAGGTTAAAGGGCTTAAAGATGCAAGATTTAGCAGAGACGCTGTGGACGCAGTGGGGTGGAGAGGAAAGCTGTGCATGGTGAACATGAAAGGTGATGCAGCAAAAGAAGGGATTGTGTATGATACCCAGAAAGAGGATTGGGAGAACATGCCGAAGGGGATGCTCGCCGGCTGGAAAGGCCCGGTGGCGACCATGAACGAGGAGGTGATGTATGGGGTTGACGAAAGGAAAGGTGCTCTGAGAACGTATGATCCTGAAAGGGACAAATGGAAGAATATAATAAATTCCGAGAGACTTAGAGGAGCTCAGCAGATTGCTGCAGGAGGCGGAAGAGTTTGTGTCCTATGTGGCGGCAGTGATGATGGGATAGTGGTGGTGGATATGGTTTCGAAGCCTGTGAGGATGAGAGTAATTGAAACTCCGCCGGGATTCGAAGCGGTCGCCGTTCATATTTTACCGAGAATGAGCAAACCAGATGCTAGATTTTTTCCAGGAACAGGCTCCACTTCCACATCCAAGTAATGATTTTTCACATTCTTTTTAGATTTTTTTTATTTTTTTGCATTCCAAAGCATAATTTGTTGCTTTTTCTTTATGACGTGATATTTTATTATAGTTTGGCTCACGAAATTGAATTTGGAAAGTGAAATTTTGTCTGTTCTTGAATGAACAAGTTGTGGAACTTGTATATGCTGCATACAATTACAGGTGCACACGAATCAGATTGATGTTATCTGGCCATACGGTGAATGTGCAGTGAATGAGGGAACTTTTCAACTTTTGAAGTCTGTGTTGGATGTCAGGCATTTTAAAAATGTTAGTTCATTAAGCAATGTAGCCTCTGACGTAAGCTCCTCATCTTCTTTCTTCTTACATTGCGAATGGTATGTACTTTCTCAGGAACATCATAACGTATTTGATGTAGATATTATGTGTGGATATAATTACACTGGATTATGTCCAACTTTTTCAATTATTATATCTTACAAAAATATTTTTTGTCCTTCATTCACAATTTCAAAATGATATTATGTTGAAGTTTAAATTTTTCCACCAAATAAGATCATCTACTATAAATAATATCCTATTGTTCTTGAATTGTATAAACATTGACTGATGATTAATATGTAACTAGATTTTAGATAAGCTTATATAGAGGAGATGATATAACTAATTTAAAATAGTACTAATGAAAGGATAAAGTTTGTCAAAATTAGTAATTACTTGTATTATTTGAATGCATAAAATGTTGAAAGGGGATTATATCTAAATAAATCTTTTGTTGATTAAATTAATTTAAAAATAATTATTGCTACTCTAATAAAAAATGTTAAAAATAACAAAATAACATAGAAGATAATCTAGTATTGTTAAAAAAACCTTAGCAATTCATTTTAAAATATTAGTTTTGTTAATAATTTACTACAGAAATTTTTATTGTTCATGATATGTAGTGTCTACCTAAAAAGTTACTCTACTACAGTTTAACCACGACCACTATTTTGTCATAAATAAAAAAGATTATGTTAGTCAAATCAATAAGTTACTAATAGAATTAACATTTTGAGCTGAAATGTTAAATTTTTAAATGACTGATAAGTTAATTCAAAATTTAAAAATTTATATGCTAAATTAAAAAAATCTTAAAAATTAAATACTTTAAGATCGATTATCCATTTGGGTTATAAGAGTATGAAAAAAGGTTTTAAACCAAAAAGAAAATCATTAAGAGCATTATTTTAAGGTAAATTATGTTTAAAATCATAAACTTTCATAACGAGAAAGTCTTAGAACTTTTCATTTGCTATAAAACTAACTCGTTAATTCTTCAATAAATAATACTAACGTTGCTTACCACATTAGCAGAACTCATTAACAAATAAGCATTTATGTGATAGAAAATTTATACGAGTAAATTTATCAAAAGAAAAACATAAAATGAAAACTTACATTTTTCTCCAAAGTTAGTCTCCTCTTCTTCCTGTAATCCAACAAAAGTCATCGAACATCACCATCTCCTTTTCCTCTTCACTTATTTCGATGGTACTCAACCTCGTTGTGCGACTTTTGGCCAAACCAAATTAGGTAGACATGGCAGCAGAAAGGAAGCTGGATGGAGAAGGGCATAACAGAAAACTTTCGTGCGTGGTGATGGGTTCAATAAGAAATCGGATATGAGGTTGTTTTCGATGATGCTACAAATTTAGTATCCTATGATCGACTTTTTATCTCAAACTAAGCCTCTTAGTCTTAAAGACTGAAGCTTAATGGGCCCTAAACTAAATGTAATAGGAGGATTTTCTGCATATACAGTGTCTTATAACTCGAATTTCAATGGCAGGCTTCATCAATCGATGACATAACTCGCAAGTAAGTTTGGTATAGAAATAGACTAATTCAAAGAATTAGTAATATGTAACATCACATTTAATAAATTACAAAAGACTAATTACTACTCAAAGTTATGTCCTTCCAAGTGGCGACACGAGACTTTTGATGATGCGTGCATATCAACTATTAACAGTGCATAAAACTGATGAATGAAGGTAAATGAATTGAAACACTCGAACAGTCTCCTTTCGTCTCTATGCTAAGGGTATCTTATTCATATTAAACACGCCATCATTTTTCTAAAATAAACAATTTATATCTAAATCAATCACAATTAAAAAAGAGATTTAACCTAGTGGTGGAAGAAGGACTGTATCTCCATTAAGTAGGATTCAAAACAAGTATATAAGGAGGAGTTAAATTGGAGAAAATGACAAACTCGAACTTTCTCTATTTGACGATCAATCTGTGTTGAAGCCAACTTACATACCTATTTCGCTGTTGAAAACAAAGTGTTGAAAATTTACTACGATAGTGCATCAGAAATAGTTCCCCACAGGCTGTAGGTAATTTGAATTGTGAAGTTTTGATAACGATACCGCAACAATTTATTTGAATAGGATATTTTTCATCTAGGCGTGTTGGCTAGGTTATGAGTGTCCATTCTACTACAGTTCGGGAAGTGACAGGGCAACCACTTTCCATTTTATTCTCATTTTAATATCATTTTTTATTAAATCTCATCTCACATAAATATACGTAACAGATTTTTCTTATAGGCCTATCCACAATCATGCAAATTGGATCTGTTTGTCATGTAAGTGACCAAGAACAGTATACTTCATGAGGGCGACGTTAAAAATGTATTATCGTGTAATCGTACTTTGATCAAATCATTTAACTAGTTATGATTTTATCTAAGCAGTTGCTTGGTGATGGCAATAATGGTAGTATGGAAGACAACAGATTCGACCTTGGGGTGGGGACAGGGTTATTAATACACAGACCTGCGGGTCACAAAAACACGCCCTCTGACAACTCAGAATACGTAACTTCACGTGGGCTTTCGTTAAGCTAAATCTATAAATTCACTTTTCTTGTAATAAACTTTATATTTGTTAACAAATTAAATATTTTGAATTTCTTTGATATATTTCATTTAAACTTTATACGGTCAACATGCCTTTAAATAGGCATAAGACATTAACAGAAAGACCAACAAAATAGGAACAAACTAAACCAGTTAACCCAACAGACTAACCCACTAACATGTCAAGTGAAAAAACTAACTGGAACACTAAAAATAAATCCCTATAAACTAGCTCAACACATGTCCAGGTACTAGAACAATAAAACAGATCCGCATAGACTAGGACAACACAACACTCAGATCCTTATAAACTAGGACAACGCAACACTCCTATAAGTCCAACATGCCCTCCCTTGAACTGTTGTTATAGACACTCAATTTAACAGAATAACAAAGAGCCTCCCTAAAATTAGATTCTCCATCGAGCAAATACCGACCAATCTTCTCGTAATCATAAAACATGGTAATTTGAGGGATTTATTGAATATGTCTGCAACTTGTTCTTCACTTTTGCAAAAGATTAGATAAATTACTTCACCTTGAGTAAGCTTTCTTAAGAAGTGATATTTCACATCTATGTGCTTGCTGTTGCCATATAAAATAGGAATTTTGGAGAGTTCAATTCTTCAAGAATTCTCCTTAGCGAAATGACTTGACAAGTGCAAGGTGTTGCGATAACAAATTCAGCTTTATTAGTTGATAGAGTAACAATAGGTTGTTTTTTAAAAAACCATGAAATAGCCCATGTGCCTAGCATAAAAACAGAACCTGAAGTGTTATTTCTATCATCTTAATCTCCTATATAATCGTTGTCAATAAATCCAATTAAATTTGAGAGTTTGCCCTTCTTATAGAACAACCCACAGTCCTTAGTTCCTTGCAAGTAACAAAAGATTCTCTCGGTTGCTAATAAGTGTATCTTTGTTTGATTCTTCATCTATCTGCTTATTAAGCTCAAAATATACATTATGTATAGTCTTTTTGTTATTAAATACATCAAACTGCCTACAATTTGTTTATAAAGTGTGTTGTTCACTTTCTTTCCTTCATGATCTTTGTTTAACTTTAAGCCAAACTCAGTTAGAGTGCTCACATTTTTATAATCCTTCATTTGAAACCTATCTAAGAATTTCTCTCATATATTTCTTTTGACAAATAAAAATTTTATTAATGGATTGCACTACTTCTATGCCAAGAAAGTAATGCATCATATTAAGATTAGATATTTCAAATTCCAACATCATAGACTTCTTGAATTCTTCAAACATGACACTATTATTTCCAATAAAAATAAGATCATCCACATATAAGCACACAATAAGCATTTTCCTCCCTCTCCAAATTTAACAAAAAAGCGTATGTTCATATAGACATTTAAGAGCGCCTTTTTTCAAGAAACAAGTCTCGATACGATTACACTAAGTCTGTGGGGCTTGTTTCAGTCTATAAAGAGATTTCTTTAATTTATACACATTATGCTTATCTCCTATTTTAACATAGCCAAGAGGTTGATCAACATATACCAGTTCCTCTAAGTCTCCATGCAAAAATGATGACTTGACATCTAGCTAGAAGATGGGCCATGAATACTGTGCTAACAAAGCAATCACCATTTTGATTGTGTCATGCCTTATAACTGGAGCAAAAACCTCTTTATAATCTACCCCAAACTCTTGCTTGTATCCTTTAGCCACCAAACGCGCTTTATACTTATTAACTTCACCATTTTCCTTCAGTTTTGACTTGGAAACTTACTTTACACCAATGGTTTTGTGCCCTTTTGAAGGTTCAGTTAGCTCCAAATTGTCATTTTTTCCAATAACTTCTATTTCATCATTCATTGTCTTTTGTTATTTTGATTCTTTGACAACACTTTTAAATGTTGCAGGATCATAATATGAAAATAATGCAAAGTGAGTGATTAAATCATTTTGATCAATCCCTATTAACCCATGGTCTGACATCCATGCTGGCCAAGATGCAATTGTTCATTAGAAGTTTCTTCTATTATTGGTGAAGGATTTGGTGGACTTTCATGTGCAAAACATGTTGGAGTTTGTTGTTCTTGTGGTTGTTGTCTTTCTTCTTCAACTTCCTATCATGTCAAGCATATCACATTTCGATTTTTTATTCTTAATCATACATGTATATAAGAGTCATAGAGTACTACGAAGGTAATCCATTTCTTTTCATACTCATGGCCTCTAAATATTCAACTAACTCATTATATGAAACATCAATATCATTATCGTCGCAATCTAACAATTTGATTAATTATTGAAAAATCCCCTCTAATCTTATATTGTAAGAAAAAGGTGATCAAGCCTATTTTAGTAGTTTATAATGCTCCTTGTATTGATTTCTTTGTGAAATTTTTTGAAATAACTGACACGTGATATGACTTAAAAATATGATATATTTAAAGAAATATTAAATTATAAAAAGTTTATAAGAAAAATTTATAGAAAATATAGATGGCTTGTATCAATTTTTAGAACCATTAAGGGATAACACATAAAAATGATAACAATGGATAGATTCACTTATAACTTTATATTATAAAACTTACCATTTTCTTGAGAGTATAAGTTTGGTAAGAACCTTGAAATGTATTAAGTAATGGGTTTCAAAAGAACTTTCTTAAAAATAAACTTAAAAGTGATCAATCAATGACTAATTTTGGAGAAATTGAATTAATTAAGATAAAATATACCTGATAATGGATACATTAATTTACATTGTTTTATAATGAGATTTATGATTCAAATTATTTATAGACTATTTCGAATGATGTACAATATTGCACAATTATCTTTATTTTCAATTTTATATAAAAAATATATAACTACTCATATAAAAACATATTTTTTATGGATATGATCATGTGTTAAGTAGTCAATATAATGAAATAAATTATAATAAATTTTGACTATAATTCAAAACCAATGCAGAGTATTGTTGGTGCCATTATTAACATATTTTTTAATAAGAGAACATATTCTAAAGTGTCAAAGCTTAAGGATATTTTTCAATTCAATACCAAATCTTTTAAAATTTTCAATTAAGTGACTACTCTTCTAAAATTTTTAATTTAGTGACAAATCTTTTAAAATTTAAGATAAAAGAACGCTATTTATTTTAGCTTCATTCACCCACGAACCAAGCTTGTCAATCATCAACCTCAGAGTCAGAATCCTCGCGATAAAGTTCACCTAATGGAACTCCACATACTAGCGTCCAAATTTGCAACCTTCATCAACTTGTAGTTTTCGCAAAAGTAAACCCCAGACTTTGAATAAAATTATTTCAAATAACAGGCTGCTTAAAACCCAAAAACTTAAGCAAGTAAACTTAGAATTTTAACACACAATCCACCACTAGATCTCACTTAAAAGTCACCAAATGCTATTTAACCTTTGGTTTCATGAAAAAAAAAAAAAAACAGCATCAAGGCTAACTTTTAATGAGTGCCAACACCTTCTTGACACAGTACAGAGAAAGATAGGTAATTGGGACAATAAGAATTTCTCTTATGCTGATTGATTGCAGCTCATCATATATATTCTAAGTTAGCTTCATGTGCATCGGAGCTCTCACATATGCCTCGAAATATAATTGAAACAATGGAGAAGACATTTAAGAACTTTCTCTGGCAAGTGACCCCAACAAGGTTACCTAGGCCAAAGTTAAATGGTTAGATATGTACACTTCAAAAGATGAAGGAGATTGAGAATAGACTCTATCAAAATTATGAATAAGATGCTTTTGGCCAAGAGAATATGGAAGCTTCATATGGAGAAAGAATCTCTTTAGATAAGATGGAAACATTCTTATTTTCTCAATGGTGACAGCTTCTAAAATGAAAACTGAAGGCCAACACTTGGTGGACCCTACTCCAGAGTATTCTGACTACTAAACGCATCAATAAGCAATTTAGTGTGCAAATGAATGTAAACTGAACTAGGGATCTATGATCTCAAATTCTTCTTATTTTTCTTCCATCGCATAGCCTGTAATGAGGTTGTCGTCTCCTTAAGTGCGTACTTTGTGTGAAAGGAAGAAAGTTCTTGCGTTCCGGAAGCACTAAATGTACTAACATTCTTTCCTGAAAGCCGTGTCAATAATGATTCTTCCGTTTACACGCCACACGATCTTGATAAATACCCCTGAATTATTAATGCCTGATTGTTTTTTTTTATGACTTTTTATTTTTGTTTTCCAATTAAAAAAACTGTTTGAATTTTTGTATTTCTATTTTTAGTTTTCATTTTTTTTCCTTTTTTAAAATTTAAGAAAACTATAAAAAATGGGATGTTTATATTATTTAGTGATTTGATATGTTAATTATTAATAAAATTATGAATAATTTAATTTTACCTAATAATTATGTTAATTTTTACAAAAAATAAAATATTAATTATTAATAAATATATTTCAATTTAAAATATCTTGAAGATATATAAATTTCAAATAAAATTTGATTAAATAATTCAAATATATTTAAAATAAAATATAATGTTATATTACTTATTTTAATAAAATAAAATAAAATTGTTTATAATTTATTAATAAATATTATATAAGAGATTAAAATAAATTTAATTAATTAAAAAGAATTTATCTTTGATTTTTATTTAATATATAATTATCATGAATAATAAAAATATAACTTGATATTAATAACCAGACAAAATTTTGTTTTTATTTGAAAGAAAAAATAAACTAAAAATAGAAAGAAAAAATTAAAAACTATAACATAACAATAGAATATATGGCCTTCACAATCCATTAGGTTTACCATAACACTTAAACAAATCCGTGCACCAATAAACTGATAACGATAAATGTCAAAAGATATCTGTTTGGAATTTATAAGTAGAAGATTAATAATGACCGTCCGCCTCATGAATTATAAAAACACGGCAGGCATTCAACGATTGTCTTCTCTTTTAAACATTTATTTAATGTAAAATATGGCATTAGGCAAATGGAGAAGATGTGCTGAGCATAGAGTTGATGATGAGGAATTAGCTGGGGCAGGCTTCCAGGGTGTTTGAAAATGGGTGAAATTGCGACTTTCAAATAAAGCATTATATACTAAGGATAGGTCAATGATGATGTCCAGAGAGCTTTAAAGACTAGGCAAAGACATGTAGGGGAAGTGGAACTCCAAAACGTAGGGATGGATTCGGTAAAATATGACAGATAGTGTTCTGTGGAAATTTCTTTGGAGCAATTTCTTGAAGCTGTTTTCCGAAAGAAATGACCAGTTCATTATATTATCTATCCTCCCACTTCTTTCTCTTTTCAACTTTATTTCTCAGTTATCTAGAAATAGGGCCACCTTAATCTTTAGCCAACTGCGGAACATCCAGAAACGTGCGACTACCAAGAAGTCCAACAAAGAAGGCTACCTTTCACTGTTTTAAATTTTCTCTACAATAATTTAGTCAGCCTCATCCTTCAATTGGTTCCATAAGAACTATGATAGGCTGTTGCACGCCTTTAATCCCTTCGCTCCTAAGGAAATTCAAACTTACCTGTCAGTTTCACAAAATGGACCGCCGTTAGTTGAACTAATGTATGGAATCATCTGAAAGATGTATCAATTAAACAATGAAAAATATCTGAACTAAGAAAGCATCGAACAAAGTCAATTACAATATTGGATAATTTCCTCAGAAAATTAAATATTTTAAAAAAAGAAAATTCTTTCCGAAGTTTCTTAGTGCCTAGAGAGACCCAAACACAACCATTTTCACACCACGACACGTGCTGTCTAAGCGGGAAAGGATGGAAAGAAAGAGTGAAATTAGCCCACGAACAAAACGCCACTCCCCCACGTTGACGCAACACGACACCGCACTGTCCGATGACTTTGACTCATGAAGACGCGTTAGCAGTTTTTATTTACCAACAATTACAAGATTACCCTCACATACACCTTATAATTTATCTCCCCTCCTCGTCGATTTCTGCTCCTATCGGGAAAAAAACAAAAGAACCTTAAACAAGCTAAAACTCTGTCCGAGTCTATCTAAGCAGACGGAGAGAGAGACGAAAAAGTTGTTGCTGTAGTGAGAGAATAAAATGGAAGATGAGAGTGGAAAAAGCGGCGTGAAGAGCAAGTCGGGAGGAGGTGGGAAGAGGCGGAGGCTGTGGATGTTCGGGAAGTTGAAACTCAAGGGAGCATGGCGATGGCGATGGAGTTTTTGGAAGTCTGCTTTTAAGTGGAAGAGGCACACGTTCCAGCTTTCGTTGATTGATGATTTGATGTTTAAGATTGTTTCTGTTTTTGAGGCCATTGTCTTGGTGGCCAATCTCTGTTTCTTCTACCTATGTTGTGGCTGCCACGTTTGATTTATCTTGGTCTTTTTTTGTTATTCTTTGTGGTAGAGGAGTTTTATGAGTTATGGTGTTTGACGGAAAAAAAGGAGGAAGAACTGTGTTTTTCAGGGGATATGTGATTAAGACGTGAGAGAAATTTGTGGTTCGATGCAATGCAGGGTCTGTGAATGAAGTTCCTTCTCTTTTCTGAGAAGGTTTCAGAGTGGGGGATTTATTTTATTACTTGGGGATTTGATTTGAGAGAGTGAAGATTGTCATAACTAGCTGTAAATTTATATATATGTATGTCATCTAATCTTCAGTAATCTGACTCGGTTCATCCATCTCTCCACCTCTATCTAGCTCATGCCCAGCCTTTGTGTAAAGTCTGTGGAGAAAGAGAAACAAGCAGGGGATGAGTTGCAGACAATCTTTTGTCTCCACTGATTGGGGTTGGGGTTCATGAAGACTGACGAGCCAACCCAGATTGAAAATCGTATGGCTTGCAAACGGTCAAACTGTTTCTGCTTAAAATGATCCGACTACTTGTTTTAAGCTTCTCTTTAGTCGGTGATTGTATATAACCAACAAATGATAAAAGAACGATCATGACAACGGTCATTATTACTATTAGCATTAATATTATTAGGAATGACAAAAGTAATTCTTTTTTTATTCTCTATATTATTAGGAAAGATAAAAGTAATTCTTTTTTTATTCTCTACGAATAATTTATAAATTGACTTGTTTCACATCAAAAATAATAATTGAATTCTTTTTGTTTCTATTATCTATTCACAAATTACGTTGTTCTATATAAAAATAATTGACTTTTATATAAAATATGACTCATATTCAAAATCTTTAAATTTTCAATAACAATTACATTCTTACTTAAATTTATAGACATTAAATAAACATATTTGTTGGGAAAATTTGTTACGATACATAAACAATAATGAATAATGTTAAGAGACTTGGAGTGACCCATGACTCACCAGGTGACTCATGACTCACTAAATTTATTACTCAAACTCAGTCACACCACAAATTTGGGATTGAGCCACGTGAACCTTTCTGTTTTATTTCCTTTCTTTTTGTACAGAACACTAGTAGCTTCTACTGTAATAGAATTATATATTAACTGTCAATTCTGTTACAAATTCCACAACACAGTCGCCAATAGCACATTTTTATGTCTAGTATAAAATCCATATCTATAGACATTCAAACTATGATGAAATAAGAAATTTCTTCATCAACGTATACCTTCTTTTCATGGTAACAGAGCCAAAGGTTTGATCCACCTTACCCTACCTATCAAAATGTCTAATATGGCTGACAGTGATATCAGCAACCCTAATCCTACACAAAACCCAGACCTAGAAAAATGTTCCATCACAAATACTGAAAACCCTGGAGTTGGTCTAGTTATTACCCTTTTCAATGGCAACAACTACCTAACTTGGAACAAATCAATGATGATAGCTCTATGTGCTAAAGACAAACTTTCCTTTATAGATGGAACATGCATGCAACCAACGAAAGACAGGGCCTTGCTTACCAGATGGAGAAGGGCAAATTCCATAGTCAAGTCCTGGATACTCAACTTTATGGTCAAGGAACTTGTTGATGCCTTCCTATCATTCTCCATAGCTAAGGAGCTTTGGGAGGAACTGAGAGAGAGATTTGGTGAAGCCAATGGACCACTGCTGTACCAAATAGAAAGGGAAATCAACTTTTTTAAGCAAGGTAATCTTACCATTTCCGCATATTACATAAAATTAAATAAACTATGGGATGATTTAGCTAGCCTGAGGCCAATACTTACATGCACTTATGACATCGCTAAAACAATTACTACTAAGGAAAACACACACATATTGGTGCAATTAGATGGGCTTAAACGAAGATTATGAGCACGTATTAAACCAGGTCATGTTAATGGAACCTTGGCCATTGGTAAATAGAGCATTTGCCATTATGAAAACTGTGGAGAGACAAAAGGCAGTAAGTGCTAGCAATGACAGTATCCTGAGTGTAGATATCATGGTGAGACAATCCAACTCTAATGCCAAGAAAGGGGCAGAAACAACAACAACAATGGCAAAGAAACCATTTACAAAAAAGAGGACAAGTATTGTGAAAAGTGTGAGAAAACAGGACATACCATAGAGACTTGCTTTAAGATCCATGATGTGCCTGACTGGTATAAGAAACTGACCAGCCAGAAGAGCAAGCCTAACCTAGCTATGATCAGTGACACTCCTACGGACACACAACAAGAACATAGCGAGTATACCAGAAGGAGTAGCCAAATTCCATAAGGCCTAGCCGCCTTCATACAATAGGAGATATCTAATGCAATCAAAGGGAAGGCTACGAGAGAGGTAAAGTTGGGTTGGCTTGCAAATTTTGTAGGTAATAACACAAACTACACTAATGTTCATAGTGTAGAAAATGAATGCATATGGTTGATCAATTTAGGTGCATCATCACACATGGAGAAACCTAGATTTCTACCATGAGCATGAAATAAACAACGTATACGAGTTTATTACACTCCCATATGGCACAAAACAACAAGTGAAACACATATGCCAGACTACCATTGGTGACAGAATTACCTTTGATGAAATTTTGCAAATCTCAAAATTTTTTAAAAACCTACTCTCTATCAATAAACTCACCCCACAGAATGATATTGCTGCAATTTTTTTATCTAATAATATGTTTTTCCAGGACCTACAGACTAATAATGTTATGTTAGCTATTAAGGCTAGAAGTGGACTGTATGAGCTAACAACAGGTAGCCTTTTACCCTCAGGGACCTTAAAAGGTCCTCCTCTAGACTTCTACAGAACTAAGAATGTTGCTCTTAAAGCTTCCATTTCCTTTAATGTTTGGCATAGTAGATTAGGATATATTTCTAAGGAGAAAATGCGACATATCAATGAAATCAAAAATTTCAATCACAACTCATCTGATTGTCAAGTCTGTCATATGGAAAAATAACACAGAAAACCCTTCCCTAAACATAAAATACAAACCACTAAGCCTTTTGAAATCCTACATATGGATCTATAGGGACCTTACAGGGTACCTACTCTAGACAGATCACAGTTCTTCCTAACCATTGTAGATGACTTCTCTAGAGCCACTTGGACCCTTTTGCTCAAACACAAAGATAGAACACAACCCACCATAACACAGTTTATCAAAACCATTGAGAAATAATATGGCACAAAGGTGCTAAAGATACAAACAGACAATGAGAGAGAATTCATAAAGTATGAATGCAGAAAGTGTTTTGCAAAAATAGGAATAGTACATCAGAAAAGTTGTTCATACACTCCGCAACAAAATGGAGTAGTGGAGATAAAGCACAAACATTTGCTACAAATAACAAGGGCTTTGCTATTTACAACAAACTTACCTAAATGATATTGTGGAGAAGCCCTCCTCACTGCCACTTACCATTTAAACAAGATCCCAACCAAAACCCTACAATGGAAATCACCATATTAGAAACTACATCAAAGAAAACCAACCTATGAACACTTGAAAGTTTTCGGGTGTCATGTTTTGCCCTAGATAAAACATCTAACAAGACAAAACTAGATATTAGATCTTTGAAATGTGTTTTCCTTGGATATATGCCAGACTACAAAGCCTACAGAGTCATAGACATTGGCATAAATAATGCTTTTAGTTCAAGAGATGTAAACTTCCATGAAAACACTTTTCCCTTTGCCAATACATAGATCGACTCTAAACAAAGACCACTACCATTGTTCCTTTACAACACAACAGACGATGATGCAGAAACATTAAGTGACATGCTGGGGTCATCGAGCATACAACATACAGAGGACACACCAGAAACCACAGAAACACTACCATAACCTGACGACATCACCAATCAAGACACTACCATAAACAATAATGTGCGAAAGATCCAAAGAACACACACCACACCAAAATACCTCAATAACTATGTCCACCAAGCCTCTGCCCATCATTCCACTTCTGTCCTTGATTTTGCTAATATCACTTTAAAAGTCTTTGGTCCTGCATGAACAGAAGAAAAAAAGGATTCAAACTTCCAGATTGCGCATACACAAAGCTACAAGGAGTTTATAGGTAATGTGTGCACTACTTTGGAACCTTTATCTTATGAGTCAAGAACCAAGTCAAAGGAATGGGGGGACTCTATGGATGCACAACTAGCAGCCCTAGAAGAAAATCAGACCTGAGTTTTAACAAAGCTACGTAAAAGGAAGCGAGCTATAGCATCAGAGTGGGTATACAGAGTGAAATACAACCCAAATGGCACTGTTGACAAACTAAAATCAAGACTGGTAGCAAAAGGATTCAACCAAAGAGAAGGAGTGGACTATTCAGAGGTGTTCTCTCCTGTAACCAGGATTGCGACAATCAGAACATTCCTAGTTGTAACTACAATCAAAAAATGTCCCATCATACAGTGTGATATAAATGATGCCTATTTTTATGGCCACCTAGAAGAAGAACTCTACATGTTAGGACCACAGGGTTATAAGAAAGCTAAGGCAGGAGAGGTTTGCAGATTGATAAAGTCCATTTATGGGCTCAAACAGGTGGGCAGACAATGGCACAAGGAACTGACCACAAAACTAAAGGGATTAGGCTTTAATAAAGAAGAATCAGATCATTGCCTATACACTAAAGGTCTAAGCAACAACTTTATTGATATCATCATTTACGTGGATGACATTCTTATCACTAGAGCAAAAGAAGAACATTTAAACACTATCAAACATACCCTACACAAAGAGTTCACAATCAGAAATCTAGGGTATGCTAAGTTCTTCCTAAGAGTCGAGATAGTAAGGTCAGAAGAAGGGACGAAACTCAGCCAAGGCAAGTATTTAAGGAACATTTTACAAGAAACAAATTTACTAGACTGTAAACCATACATAACACTCATAGTTCCAGGAAGTAAACTTACCATTGAAGAAGGTGAACTACTCAAAGACTCAGAAATATATAGGAGAATCGTGTGCAGGCTACAATACTTGAGCTTCACAAGACCAGACCTTACCTACATAACATAAGAATTGAGCCAATTCGTGAAATCATCTAGGGAACCTCACTGGAAAGATGTAAAACACAGTCTCAAGTATCTCAAAGGAACACAGAACCAAGGCCTATTCTATGCATCAAAATTAGAACCTACAACTCACCGCTTACTTCGATTCGGACTGAGCAAGCTATATGTTTAACAAACGGTCCTTGACTGGGTTTTATATGTTCCTAAAAAAACACCAATATCATGGAAAACAACGAAGCAAACAATAGTCAGTAGATCATCTGCGGATGCAGAATACACAAGCTTAGTTTTAACTACATGTGAGTTAAAATGGATTGTTCAATTATTAAAGTGTTTTCAGGTGGAAAATAGAGAATCCATACCTTTATTTTGCAATAATCAGGTGGCGGTTCATATATCAAAAAACCTCGTCTTCCACGAGAGGACCAAGCATCTGGAGATTGATCTTCATTTAGTACGTAATGCGGCGAACTCAGAGTTCCTAGATCTCAAGCACATACGAGGCCAACACTAACTAGCGGACTTATTCATAAAGCCTCTCACCTCATGCGTATTCGAAGATATAATCTTCAAGTTCGGATCTGTTTGTCTATTTAGGGGTTCGACTTGAAGGGGTTGTTAAGGGACTTGAGGTGAACTCACTCACACCACAAATTTAGGACTGAACCACATGAACCTTTCTGTTTTATTTCCTTTCTTTTTGTATAAAACACTACTAGCTTCTACTGTAATAGAATTATATTAGCTATCAATTTTGTTACAAATTCTACAACACAGTAGCCAATAGCACTTCTTTATGTCTGGTATAAAATCCCTATCTGTACATATTCATACTATGACGAAATAGGAAATTTCTTCATCAACGTAAACCTTCTTTTCAAATAAGAAGAAAATTGAGAAATAAAGGAGAAGAAAATGTCAAGAACAAACCACAATGAAAATGAGAAAAAAAATTGTTTCCTTTTCTTAACTAAAATGCCTGATTGTTTCCTTTTCTTAACTAAAATGCCTGATTGTTTCCTTTTCTTGCTTCATGCTCTTATGGTTTTATGTATAAAATTTAAGTCAAAGCTAATGTAACAGTCAACTAATTTTTTTGATAGATTTACCCTGATGGAAGAACATTGAAATAAGAAGATGCAACAGAAGACAATCCCCAGTTTATTTTAATGAAGAAATTGCTCTCTTGTGATTTGGTGTATATATTTTACGTATCTTTTTTTGGTAGTATAGTTTATATAGGTCTTTATCTTCTCTAGATTTGTTTATATTTTGTATCTTGGTTGTACATTAATTTCTAATGATATTCAGTAATCTAGTCAATCATTCTCTCTGTTCTTTTTATCGATCTCTTTGTTCTTTTCTCGCTCAATCAACAAGAATCTAAAAATCATCTAAACTGGGTACAAATTGAAAATATTGTAAATAGCTCACAAACATGAGGCTGAATAAAATGTATAGTCTTTTTACAACAATTAGAAGTATAATAACTTTTACTCTAAGGAAGACCACCACTATTTTTAAGATTCAAGAGCCAACAGGAACTTTAGAACACCATCTCACAAAGATATTGACACATACTTCGTGTGTATTCATTATAGATACCCAAATTGTTTAGAATTTAATTGTGTTTACATGTTGCAGAATTCGGTTCAAATACCATCCACAGAATGCCTCACTAAATAGTGGTAAAAGCATAAAAGCATAACACTGTGATACCTAGTTGCAGTCTCGCAGAACATATCTTATGTTAGAAAAATGTGACTAACTGATTTATAACCTTTCTTGAATGAAGAATGACACTTATTTAACAAATGGACTGAGATAATCCTTATATATAGAAAAAGATTGGTGACTATCTTTTGATTCTATAAATATAATTTAATCATATTAAAAAAATATAATTAATTCCAAAAGTTGACATTTCGGTGTCGCTTTGTCCAATTTGAAGTTAATAAACAAAGTCTGATCAGACTTCAAATTAAGCTTAGGTTTAAAAAGCTTGACTTGGTCAAAATTAAACAAAACGATGTCATTTTGTTCAATGCCAAAAGAATTGGCCAATCAAAGTGTCAATTTCTTAAATTTTAATGAAAAGAGTATGCTTTGAATCATTTGGCTTGAGCTTCATTCTTCATTCTCAATCATGTATATATTTAAAAAGTTTTAAATCTTTTTATGCTTGGATGATATTTTATTCCTTTTTATGTTTGTATCCTATTAACATTCAGACTAACTCAACGTGATTATCATCACATACAACAATTTGATTAATTATTGAAAAATTCTATATGATATAATAGTGTAAGAAAAAGGTCCTCGTGCTTAGTTTAGTAGTTTTTATCAATAATTTTAAAATCGAACTGGAACAATTAGTTCAACTGAAAAATATAAACCGACCTATTTTTCAATTTAATTTGTGATTATAACCCATATAATTAAAACTTGGCCGATTTTTATGAGAAAACCATACAGTAAAAATCAACCATGAATTTGTCAGTCTATTCTATCAGTCAACTTGAACATTTAGGACCCAGTTTTTGCACACCAATCCCTGGAAGTGATCTCGAGCATGTGGGGCCCACCTTCACACGTCCTTCTCCTTGTAATTGTAGTTTTAACATCAGATAATCACTAATGCAAATTGAGGAGCTATTTGTTTTCTTTTTTTAAAGGTTTTTTGTTGTGGTTCTTGTAAATTAAGAAACGACTCTTAAAATTGTGTTTGGTTAAACACGTTTGTATATTTCATTTTTAAAAATAAAAAACGACAAATATTTTACGAAAACGTAAAAATAACGTATTGGTGATTTCTGAAAACAGGTATTTCATAAACATTTTTTCACAAAAACAAAACATGTTCAGGTTTTTCTCTCGTCTGCTCTGTCTTTTGCGTCTTCACCGATGTTGCAATATCTCCAAGTTTGTTTTCGCATCTATCTGTTACTTCTGCGATTTCTCTTATCTCTCTTGTCCATAGCAACAGACCCATAACAAAATAGAGAAACTAGGCGTGATGAAGGAGAGATATGAAAACCGTGAAAAGAAAAAGAGATATGAAGAAAATTACAATGTTATAGATATAACCATACTTACTAAATGCAACATGTAGAACTTCTGCTTTGAGCATAAGCTTCTGCAATTTTTTGTGATGAAGAAGAAGATGATGCACTCTTGTTCTTCCTCTGAACAACAAATTTTCTAACTAGAATAAGTTTTTATGTGACATGTTTCAGCTCTTTAGTTTTTGCTTCACCTTCTCTGCTAAACATAACGACGACCTCATCTGATTCTTTATAAAGAACCAACACAGAATCGTGAACAGCTATGAACTAACGTTATTAAAACCGAAAGCTATAGCTTTTTTTCTTGATCCTCACATCATTTTAAATCTGAGACAGCTATGCCTGTTTTCTTCTTCCTCACGTCTTTGCATCTGTTTTATTTTTGGACTTCACGTTATTCTTTCTCCTTGTCCTCACATCTTTATAGCTATTTGCTTCTATCCTCGCATCTTTAGAAAATGTGGAGTATAGGGGATATAGAGTGGAGCAGGCGAAGCCTATTCTGTTTTTACTTCATTTAATGCTGTTTAATGTAACAAAGGCTTTGTCCTTATAAAAGTGAAGCCTAGTCTTCACATCATTTAATGTGGCCGAGGCTTTATCAAAAGTGAAGCTTAGTCTTCATGTCACTTATTTTGAAGCTATTCTTGTTTTCATATATTGTGGGGAACCAAAACATTATGCATTTATACGTGAGTTCTTCACGTCATTTATTGTGAAGCCTATTCTTGTCTTCAAGTAATAGCTTATTGTTGCTTATAACTGTGGAGAGCTGAAACATTAAATGCAATTATACGTTAGTTGAATTTGATATATATGTAGCCATACTTACGTTAAATGCATTTGCTTGTGAATCCTATTGAATTTGATATATATGTAGCCATACTTACGTTAAATGCATTTGGTTATAAATTCTTTTGAAGTGGTTTATTACTTGAAGCTGAAGCCAAAATGAAGGAATGTGTAAATAACGTACTATAGTGGTTTTCCTACCAGGTTTTCATAGATAGTGAAAATTTAATTTGTGTACAAGTTTAGACACCAAATATTTTTTAGAAATTATTATGGTTGTCACATGTTTATTTTAAATTATATTTAGCATTTAATACTTTGTAAAAATTGTTGTGATTAATGTCACTTATATGTTATTACATTTAGTGATGGAAGGCTTGAACAATATGAATGATTACAATGATTGTTTAAGAGTAAACGAAAAAGATGGGATATGGAATGATACTATAGAGATGTATTTAATCTCCTTAATGGTTTAAGAAGTGAAGAAGGGAAATCTAACGACTACTACCTTTTCCAAATCTGATTGGAAGAATATTAAAGTAAGGCTTCAAACAAAATTCAATAAGGAGTATATTGATAGTCAGTTGAAGAATAAGCATAATGGATTAAAGGCTAGATTGAAGAATTTCAAGAACTTACTCAAAGAAACAGGAATCGGTTACAACTCTTTTACTGGTGAAGTTAATGCTACAAATGAATGTTGGGAAAATCTATTTAAGGTAAAAGATATCTTTTGTTTTGTTAATATATCATATTATATACTATTCATTCTCATTTATCTTTTTCATCATTATAGGTGCATAAAA
>JAOQMP010000001.1:18674676-18688736 GCA_027563575.1 Erythroxylum pedicellare
ATATTATGTTAAAATTATTAACATAAGAGTTATAATTACAATAATAAAAACAAGACGATAAAATTAAACATATTTTTGTTTTTAATTTTTTATTATATACCTCAATTAAACATATTTTTATTTTTAATTTTTATATTATAAATTTTAATTAAATAAGTTTTTATTTTTATTTATAAAAATAAAAATAGAAGTGGAATCGAATCGGGCGTAAAAAATTGTATACTGTAATAGAATTTAAAAAATTATAATCGCACGAAATTTATACACTTTCAGATTTGATATGCGAGAGTGCTTTAACACTGACGGTTGGTCTTGAAGCCCAATTCACGTTTCTTTTTCTTCATCTGAATCTTATTACTCCGTAGGTTCGAATTGTAGCTGGTGAGAGCTTTTACTTCGACAAAAAAGAATGGAAACTGGAGAGATATTGGAAGAGCTTGACAACTTGGAAACTGAGATTCAAGATGTTCAAGGTACCCATTTTCATGTATATTAATCTCTGCTTATGACAAGTTTGACGTAAAGCAATGATTTTTCTTGGTTATGTTTACCGGTTCTCTACTGGGTATAACAAGTTCGTGTAAAGGAATTATTTTTCTTGGTTATTTTTACTAGCTCTGAACCGGGTATAACAAGTGGAAATAAAGGATTGATTTTCTTGCTTATGTTTACTGGTTCACGAGGTTATTCTTGTTGTTCTTGGCAGCCCAGATAAGGAGATTACTGGAACAACAAGAGAAGTTATATGAAAGAAAATCTGAATTGAAGGATCTGTTGGAGTTGGAAACAAGCAAAACTTCTGCTGAAGATGAACAAATGACAACGTTGGAAAACTGGTCAGGGTCTTTTGATTGGGATTCTCGAGCTGATGATATGAAGCTCAACGTTTTTGGTATTTCCACTTATCGTGCTAATCAACGGGAGGTGAGTAATCCGTCATGATTTAGAAACTAGTAGCCTGCTGTGTAGCACTATACTGAATTTACTCTCGAACCAAACGACAAGTTTTAAAGGTGAAAGCTTGCTCGGTTTCTAGGTAAAGCCAAGAGTTAGCTACCTTAATTGCTTGGATTATTATAGCCCTCGGGTAGGTATATGGGGGTAGGTTCTAACAGGGGTTAAGAACTGCTTATAAAAGGTAAATGCTGCTAAGAACAGTTAGTAAATTAGTTATTGAAGTTCATCTAGGGGTTTAGCTTGTACAGAAGACTTGTGATAACAAGCTTGGTCCACGGAAGGAGAAGGCAGTGTGCAAAAGGTTGTATTTTTATCCCTTTTTCATAGCCGTGTGTTTATCTGTCCTTATGTTTCTGTCTTAATTTCTTAGTATCTAGTTCATGTTGATATAACTAAAGAATCTGCAATTTCATTTCACAGACATTTGGAGGCTCTGTTTCATATCCTTGAGCATTCTTATAGTGGAATACTTTGAATATTATGTCTTTGATAATTCTTTTAGATATTCAAAGTATTCCACTATAATATTATGTCTTTGATACATTGAATATTGTTACAATTTGCAATGGGCCTATGGGCCCACACGAAAAAGAAAGTTAGACCACACACAAGCTTAAGTGAGGTTCCATCCTAAAACCAATTAGCAATAAGTGGAGTAGCCCACTAAGCTTATATATTAGTCTTCTTTCCTCTCTTTCTTCAACGTGGGACACTCACATGTGGGTATTCTCAACACTCCCCCTCACATATGAGTCACTTTTTTATTTGGACAATCTAGAGAGGTACGTAAACAATCCTTATCAGGGCTGGACTTCTAATTGAGATTCAAATAGGCCCCCTTCTGCGGCAAACTACTGCTAGGCTACTTGCTCCATACAGACTTCAAATTCTTCTCCAGTTGCTTAAATGATAGACTCCATTCTGGGGAAAATAGTAGGCCAAGATCTTCATTAGCTCTGATATCATGTTAGAATTTGCAAAGGGCCTACAGGTCCACTTGAGAAGGAAAGTTAGACTAAACACAAGCTCAAGTGAGGTTTCATCGTAAAATCAATTGGCAATAAGTGGAGTAGCCCACTAAGCTTATTGTTAGTCTTCTTTCTTCTCTTTTTACGACGTGAGACACTCACATGTGGGTATTCTTAACAAATATCAAAAAGTTTATCTAATAGAATTATCATAATATTTTAGCCTATTACCAAACATGACTACTTAAAGTATAACTCGAAGTTTATCTTATGAAACTAGTATACTGAAAAAAATGGAAATCCATTGCCTTCTGAAGTCCGCAAAAGTTATGACTGAGAAAACCATTTGTTAAACTTTTAATGTTTCGGGATCTTAAGTTCCATTGATAGTGATTAGTGGTGGCAATTTCATTTGAATTTGATAAAACGAGGGATTTTTCCATGCATAGGAAGGTATAAACATCTTTGAAATTGTGTTATATGCTATATTTGGTATTTAAAAGCTGTCTTGAATTGTACATGTTATTGTTTACCATTGGCGGATGTTAAAGTTGCAAGCTAGTTTGATAAGATCTTGTTAATTTCCATCTTTTATGCTCATGAATATTTTGCACTTTCATGCTTCTTGTACTACAAAGAACTGAAAAAATAGCTATTGCATTCTTCAATATCGTGGATGCAGGATTGGACTAAGAAAATTGAGAGGGTTGGATGAATTCTTCAATCTGATGTAGGATAAAAGTTTCGTAATCAAGGATGTTCAGTATTTTTGTGAACCTTTTTGAGTGGCACAGAGCTAGAATCATCCTTTTAAGGACTCAAAACTTCGACAGGCGATTGATGAGGAACTTTGGATATCTTAAATAAGATTTGTGAGTTGTACATAATCAAAAACATGAAATGGAGTCCTAGACATAATTCACTAAGATAATGGCTCTAGAAAGGCTTTGGTGAAGGGAGGGAGCCTTTTTTTTTTTAATGCATGTACCCCTTATCAATCCATGTGAATGATGCTGATGATTCTTTAATCTTTGTACTTACTAATAACTACTTGACTTTTAACAGATCATAAATGCTATCATGAGTGGACGGGATGTTCTAGTAATTATGGCCGCAGGTGGTGGCAAGAGTCTGTGTTATCAACTTCCCGCTATTCTTCATGATGGGATTTCCCTTGTCATTAGTCCTTTACTTTCTTTAATTCAAGATCAGGTGTGAATTTTTTGATTTAAAGTTTAAATATGTTCATGTGCTTTAATTTAACTGAACTAAGGTTTAGTAATTATAATTAATTACTCAGGTGATGGGTTTGGCTGCTTTAGGCATTCCAGCATGTATGTTGACCTCTACAACTAGCAAGGAAAATGAGAAGTTTATATATAAGACCCTTGAAAAGGGCGAAGGAGAGCTTAAAATGTTGTACGCTACTCCAGAAAAGATATCAAAGAGCAAAAGATTTATTTCTAAACTTGAAAAGTGCCATAATGCTGGTCGTCTCTCTCTAATTGCAATTGATGTGAGTGTGTAGTTTTTACCTTTTTTTTCCATGTTTATTTCTTTTTGACTGCTTTTCATGCTAATATTAATAAATTGTGCAACCACTTCCACATTAAAGTAAGAGTGAGTAGCTGACATAATTTTGTTTCAGGTAATTGTAATTAATGTGAGTGTGTAGTTTTTACCTTTTCTGTCCACATTTATTTATTTTTGACTGCTTATTGTGCTAATATTAATAAATCATGCAACCACTTCCATATTGAAGTAAGAGTTAGTAGCTGACATAATTTTTGTGTCACACAATTAATTGCAATTGATGCGAGTGTGTAGTTTTAATCTTTTATTTCCACATTTATTTCTTTTTGACTGCTTTTCATGCTAATATTAATAAATCATGCAACCACTGCCATATTAAAGGAAGAGTAAGTAGTTGACATAATTTTTTGTCACACAGTTAATTACCTTATAGTTGTTCTGCATACAAATTGACAACCAATCTCAACGTGGTTTGGTTGAAGGTATATTCCATAAGTTTCCTATGGCAACCAAAATCTCATCTTCAAAGCCGATATGAGTAAACTTTAGGAGTACTTGACTAGTGTACTTGAGAAAGTGATCACAAAAGCATGGTCTAGATGGTTAGTTTGTGGAATTGTGAGACATAGAATGGGAAGCGATAACGTGACACATCAATAATTGGTTCTAAATAAAAAAAGGAACTATAATTGCTATTTTCCTTCAATCACATCCCTAAGTCCAGCAGTTCATTCTTGACAATAACAGGAAAAGAGTTGCTTAAGGCTACAGAGCACATTTCCTCAAGTCTTTTTCTTTTTCAAATCTAGCTCAAGGAGCAGCTAGCCAATGCATAAGTTCTGCACCTATGATTTAGATTGTTGCATTTGTTTCATAGTTTAAGTGGTGAATGCTGTAACTATCTGTATAAGTTATGTTGATGATTCATGCATGCTAACAACAACAACACCTAGTAAAAATTTTGCTGACATGCGTCGTTTGGAGAGGTCTAGTAGTATACAACCATACTCCTAACTAGTAGAGAGGCTGTTACAAATGACTGGTAGTATGTTTCCGTTGCAAGTGGTTCATGCATGCTAAGTGATTGAATTACTTCTAATGCTGATTTCTGAAATGCTTACTCCCCATCTTCCAATATATAAGTTTTCATCACTTGCAATTACACTGCAGGAGGCACATTGCTGTAGTCAATGGGGTCATGACTTTCGCCCAGATTATAAGAACCTCGGTCTTCTAAAAACACAGTTTCCAAATGTTCCTGTTCTAGCCTTGACAGTATGTTACATTATCTCTATACTAATAAAAAAGACTATTTATGATGTGGTTTTAATTTGAACTTAGGTTAATTGTAATGACAGACAATTTTGATTTGTCATGCAGGCAACTGCTACACAGAAAGTTCAGTATGACCTAATTGAGATGTTGAAGATTCCAAAGTGCATTAAATTTGTCAGCACAGTCAACAGGCCAAATCTCTTCTATATGGTATACATACATATTTATACGTATAGATATGTATTATTTATTTATTTTGAAGTCTCTGAAACTCTGTTGGAGCTAAAACATGCATTTCATACTCTGAAGGTACGTGAAAAATCATCAGTTGGAAAGGTAGTTATTGATGAGATTGCTGAATTTATTCAAGAATCATATCCAAATAATGAATCTGGGATAGTATACTGCTTCTCCAGAAAGGAATGTGAACAGGTTTATGCTTTTCTACTCAAATACTTGCACAATTCAAGTGACTAGGATTACATTAATTTAAATATGTGCTTAGCTGTAATTGAAATAATTGATAGTACCCTTTTTTTCATTCTGGTGTCACTGTTGTTGGTTGTAGTGTTGAACTCCAATGGTGGAACTGGGATATTGCAATATACTTTCCTGTTTATTTTTCTTGGATAAGTTCTAAATTATTAAGTGTCTTTCTTACTAAAGTGTATAAAAGGTAGCTCTAACTGATTGAACATAAGTTGATTCTCCAATGTGCCTAACTTTATTTTATTTTTTAAACAAGTGTAGCTTGCAAAAGAGTTACGTGCAAGAGGAATTTCAGCTGATTATTATCATGCAGATATGGATGTAAATGCTCGCGAAAAAGTTCATATGAGGTAGTATTGCTACAAGGTCAGTAAAAATATTTATGTTCTTGTGCTCTGTGGAAATTTTTATTAATTTCATGCAACAGGTGGAGCAAAAATAAGTTGCAAGTCATTGTTGGAACGGTATGAGCCATTCCAAATGTCATGTTTTTCTCAATGGAATTAGTCCTTCATTCGCCTTTAATACCTTTTTTGTGTCACAGGTGGCATTTGGCATGGGCATCAACAAACCTGATGGTTGGTATTACAATTTATCTTTGCCATATGCATGTGCATGTGCATTAGTATTCTCGAAGTTATTCCTCAAGAAATTTAGTTTGGAATGTTGTAGTAATACAACTGTTTACTAGGTCCTTAGTTTTTTTATTTAGTAAATTCTTAAATGCATACTTTTTAGTTTAACACTCACCAGCTTCCTGTAGTCAGGTTTGTCATCCATCATAGTTTGAGTAAATCAATGGAAACATACTACCAGGTTTAGCCTTTTACCTCCCACAATTGTACTTCTCCTGAATACAGTTCACTAAAATTTCTCTAGCTTCAGGAAAGTGGTAGAGCCGGAAGAGATGGTTTACCTTCAGACTGTTTACTCTTTTTTAGGCCTGGTGATGTTCCGAGGCAGGTATATTTGTCAATCAGTTGCTTCTAATTAAAGCATCAATCTTTTATGCACATGTTTTATATTCAGATTAAAATGAATTCCCTCTGAACAGAGTTCAATGGTCTTCTATGAGAACTCTGGCCTGCAGAATCTATACGACATTGTTCGATATTGTCAGGTATTGTCCGATATTGTCATGTATATTATAAATAATCTAGTCATTATTTCTATAAGCTACAATTACGATGGGCTGGTAATTTTGAAAATACAAGATTTTATATGAATATCAGTCCTCAATAACTACGATATAACCTCATTATTGCTATAAGCTTTTTTCGCCTAGGGGAATTTCATTATCTTTGTTTGACTGATAGTTAAGTGATTCTTCATGTTGTGAAAATTTTGACTTGATTTTGCTAATGTTAGTTTCCAGCAAAACAAGAAAAGCTGGAAAAAACAACTCTCTAGTTGAAGCAATCCCCTAACTTCAACTACAAGTTATCAATGAGAAATATAGTTTTAATACTTTAGTAGGACAATATTGTACTAAGACCTCAATGTTGTACAAGACCTAGACCATAGTTTGAGATTCCTCAAATCTAGTCTCTTCTATGTATACATAAAGTTTTTGTACACAGAAAGTTATATTGATCTTCACCTTGTTTCAGTCTAAGAAACAGTGTCGACGGGATGCCTTTTTCAGACATTTTGGTGAGCCATTGCAAGACTGCAAAGGTGTGTGTTTGTTTCCTTTTGCTTGCAACCATCTTATGCCGTTGATTATAGGATCTGGAAAATTTGTTCTTATATGTTGCAGGGATGTGTGATAATTGTATTTTCTCAAGTGAAGCTACTGATGTTGATGTATCTTGTAAGCTTCTTCACACAAGTCCATATGTATACTGCTATTTCCAATCACTTTATCTTTAAGCTTCTTGAAACAATTATATCTGTTGACTTCTATGTTCCAATCTTTGTTTCAAACGGAATATTCTTTAGACAAATTGTTGAAGTTTAATTGTTGTGGATGTTTATTGCTTGGATAGTGTTACAGAATATAGCAGCTACTATAGCTGTTACAATCTATAACGTAATCATAGGGGTTATACAGCTAATGTAAATAACATATTCTTAGGGATTTTAGCATAATCATAGGGATTACTTTCCTAGTTTAGCCGATATATTCATGTATAAATACGTGTATTATTCTAATAGAATGTACCAAAAACTCTTCTTCATTCTCCTTATTCTACATGGTATTAGAGCCTGGCCAAGTTTCTGGGTCTCTCTTGAAATTTTTCGTTTTTGGCAGTGTTGTTTGTGGGTGAGATTTGTGTGGGTAAGACACTTTCGTAGATTTTTTTTCTCACCTTCTTCACAAGGTACTACGGGTGCCGATCAGCCATGCCTCCAAATCTGGTTGCCGGATTTCCAACTTGTGACTCACATACACCGCCACAGTCCCAGATGTCCGTTGTGAAGGCACGTGAATTGCCATTTGCTGCACCGGTTTCTTCCTTCGGCGTCACCTCCTCTGTCTCTGTCTAAATATCCACTCACTTTCTTTCGGGCACTGCTAATTTGTGGTAGTAAGTGTCGACAGTACGTCGGCTGCCCCTGTGAGTGGATGCATTTGTTTCACTGTTCTGCATTAAGGTTGGCCTCTTCTTGTCCTCTATTTGATTGATAGTGTCATTTAATACTGATTTAAATGGCTGAGAGTAGTGATATAAGTGATAAGAAGACTATCACTGAAATTATGTTGGGTTCGTGTAAACTTACTGATAAGAAATTGACTGGAAGAAACAATTATGCACAATGGAGGAGGACTATTCATAGGTTTGTGACTAATGTAGATTTGGAAGATCACTTAACGAGTAATCCGCCTCTTAAGATTGATGCTGCTGCTCGAAAGAAATGGTTAACGGAGGATTATAAATTATTTAATCAAATCCAGAATGCTCTAGACCCAACGGTTGATGATGTTGTGAATTATTGTGATAGTGTAAAAGAACTATGGCAATATCTGGAATTTATGTACGCTTGCAAACAAGATTTGTCTCATGTTCATGAATTATTGTTAAAGATTTATTGAGCAGAACAAAAAGGCCGCTCCTTGTTTCAGTATCATACTGAAGTGAAACAAGCCTTTGAAGAGAAGCACGCTATGTTTCCTATTGTTGCTGAGAGAACAAATGCAAGAACAAGAGGAGCAGATTGTGGTACAGTGTTTCTTAGTAGGGTTGGGCTCCAAATACTACGTGGCACGCACACAACTGTTAACTAATGAAACCCTTCCTTCGTTTATGGAAGTATATGCCCGTTTACTTCGAGTTTGTAAAAATGGTGATATGACTTTTGATATGGTGTCCATGACACAGTGGCGTTGGTAAGTAACGTTTCAAATACTAATCGCGGTAGTAAAGGCGGAAACAATAGTGGTTCTGTTGTTGGGAATAGTAACATCCCTCGTACCTATAATTACTGTGGAGTCGAGGGGCATATCAAGAAGAATTGATGGAAATTGCATGGTAAGTCTTCCAACTACTCGGGTTAGAATAATAATATAAAATTTGCAAATGTGGCTACTTAGGATGGCATCCTAACGCTTCCTTAGTCATCCTCACTGTCTATCATAATTTTAGCAGATGAGTATACTCGTTTAACCAATGCCTATCAACAAGTTTCGACCACTTATGATTCGAAATAGCCACCTTTTGCGACATCAGCTTTGGCTAATAAAGGTAACCCTATTGCCTATCTCTCCAACTCTTCTCGTAGTTGGGTTATTGACTCGAGTGCTACTGATCATATGATAGGCAACACATGTATCCTCTATTCTTTCCAGACTATTGCTAATTTAGCTTGTGTCCCTTTAGCCAATGGATCCACCGCTTCTGTAATTGGGCTTGGGATAGTAAACCCAACCACATCTCTACCATTATCATCTGTTTTATGTTTATCCCAATTTCCTTTTAACCTATTATTTGTCAGCCAACTCACCAAAACTCTCAACTGTTGTGTTATTTTCCATTCCGATTGTTGTCTTTTTCAGGATCTTGGGTTGAAGCAGATTATTGGTAAAGGGCGTCTGGTGAATGGCCTATATGTTCTTGATTCAACTTCTGAATTAGTACCTCGATCGATTGCTTGCACAAGCTCATCTTTCCTTTTGCAACTTCATTGTTGTTTTGGTCATCCATCTCTCCTAGTTTTACAAAAGTTATGTCCTAGTCTTAAACAAGAATCTACCTTAGAATGTGAAGCTTGTCAATTTGCAAAACATCATAATCTTATTCTCCTAGACTAAATAAATGAGTTGAGTCTTCTTTTTACTTGGTGCATACTGATGTATGTAGTCCTTGTCCTATTTTGTCAAAATCTGGTTTTCGTTATTTTGTAACATTTATTGATGATTATTCTTGGGTTACTTGGCTTTGTCCTATGAAATCTCGTTCAAACTTGTTTACTATATTTTGTGCATTTCATGCTAAAATTAAGACTCAATTCAACAAATCCATATGTATTTTGAGGAGTGATAATGCTAAAGAATATGTTTCCCATCCTTTTCAATCTTATCTCTCTCATCGTGGTATTATTCATCAGTCATCATGTTTTGTTACCCCTCAACAAAATGTTGTAGTCGAGCAAAAGAACCGTCACTTATTAGAAGTTGCCTGGGCACTAATGTTCCATATGTAGGTCCCAAATGTTTTTTGGGTCGATGCTGTCTCCACTGCTTCTTTCCTAATCAACCGAATGTCGTCTTCTGTTCTTAGCGGTCGGATTTCATATTCCCTTCTCTTTCCCTCAGATACATTATTCCCTCTTGCTCGAATTTTTGGGTGTACATGCTTTGTTCAAGACATGCGATCTCAGGTCTCGAAATCGGATCCTAAATCTCTTAAGTGTGTCTTTCTGGGATATTCTCGTGCAGAAAAAGGGTATCGTTGTTACTCTCCTTCTTTGGGTCGATACTTGGTCTCAGCTGATGTTACCTTTTTCAAGAATACACCTTTCGTTGGTTCTTTAGTGCCCTCTTCTAGCGATTCAGGGGATGATTTTCTTATTTATACTGTCAGTGAACAGGTAGTTTCTCCTCCCTCTCGACCTGTTATTCATCAAGTTTATTCTCGACGTGTGCAACATTCTATTGAGGCACCTCCCATTAGCCAGGACATGGAACTGACCCATTTTGCTTTGTCTCCAGATTCCTCACCTCTACCTGATGATAGTCTTTACCTTCCTATTGCTCTTCGTAAAGGTAAACACACATGTACTTTCCTTGTTTATTCATTTGTATCTTACATGCTTTGTCTTCCCCCTCCAAGTCTTTTGTAGCTTCTTTAGACTTTGTTGTTGTCCCAATGCCCCTTGCTGAAGCTCTAGCTCATGATGGTTGGCAAGCTGCAATGAAAGAAGAGATGATGGCCTTAGAGCATATTCATACTTGGGATCTTGTGCCTCTTCCTTCATAGAAGCGAGCCATTGACTGTATGTGCGTGTTCATTGTTAAAATGAATCCTGATGGTTCTGTTGCTCGATTAAAAGCTCGGTTGGTTGCTAAAGGATATGCTCAGACATATGGGGTTGGATTATTCTAAGACTTTTTCTCCAGTTGTGAAACTTTCTTCTGTCCGATTGTTTATCTCCTTCGTTGCCACTTCCAGTTGGGCACTGCACCAACTTGATGTGAAGAATGCATTCCTACATGGGGATTTACGTGAAGAGGTTTACATGGAGCAACCACCTGAATTTGTTGCTCAAAGGGAGTCAGGGAAAGTGTGCAAATTAAGAAAGTCTTTGTATGACTTAAGCAATCTTTTCATGCCTGATTTGGAAGATTTAGTACTGTAGTGATTGAATTTGGCCTGCGAAGAAGTGCATATGATCACGTAGTGTTCTTTGCATCATATATGTGGATGATACAGTGATCACTGGAAGTGATGAAGCTGGGATCACTAGGTTGAAAACTTTCCTTCCTACTCGCTTTCAGAAAAAGGATTTAGGGCTACTGAAATATTTCTTAGGAATTGAAGTTTCTCACAGTCAAAAGAGGATCTATCTTAAAGAAAGTATTGTTTGGATTTATTATTGAGGCAAAGACATGTGATGCACCTATGATACCAAATGTGAAGTTAAAGGCTGAAGATGGAGACATACTTGAGAATCTTGAAAAGTATAGGAAGATTGTGGGAAATTATCTTACTATCACTTGTCCTGACATGCCTTTCCAGTAAGTGTTGTAAGTCAGTTCATGTCATCTCCTAGAAACTCACATTGGGATGCTGTTATTCATATTTTGAGATATCTAAAAGGTGTGCCAGGATGTGGCATCTTGTATGGAAATCATGGTCACTACATTATAGATGGTTTTACGGATGCTGATTATGCAGTAGATCTTTTAGACAGGCGCTCTACCGCAGGTTATTGTGTTTTTGTTGGAGGCAATCTTGTTTCTTGGAAGACTAAGAAACAGTGTCGTATCTCGATCAAGTGTAGAATCTGAATATAGGGCTATGGCACAGACTACCTGTGAACTTATATGGCTACGTCATTTACTTGGTGAGATTGGGTTTGTTCAGTCTAAACCTTTGAACTTATGGTGTGACAACGAAGCAGCTATCTATATTGCAAACAATCCTGTGTTCCATGAGAGCACCAAGCATTTAGAAGTTGATTGTCATTTTACTTGGGAAAAGCTTGGTGATAGATCAATCTCAACTCAACATGTTAGAACAGGGAGCCAGTTAGCTGATATGTTCACCAAAGCATTACGGGGGAATCGGGTTAATTATAATTGTAACAAGCTGGGCATGATTAATATCTTTGCTCCAGCTTGAGGGGAAGTGTTACAGAATATAGCAGCTATTATAGCTGTTACAATCTATAACGTAATCATAGAGGTTATACAGCTAATGTAAATACCATATTCTTAGGGATTTTAGCATAATCATAGGGATTACTTTCCTAGTTTAGCTGATATATTCATGTCTAAATACGTGTATTATTCTAATAGAATGTACCGAAAACTCTTCTGCATTCTCCTTATTCTACAGTTACCTTCACCAAATAACATGCAGTTTATATTTTCAACAACCCATGTTTCACCCAAGTGATTGTGCAATTCTATGATCAACTCCTTCTAGTTCCAATTTCTAATTTTCTCCTGTTCTATCCTTACAGACTCAACCTGAATAGCCCTAGTTATATTTCTTCATTAATTCATTAAAGAATTAGGACTTTAATCTGTATTGGTATCAATTATCAGTTAACCCATGCATCTTCAAGTCGGCTTTTGCAAAGGTGATACAAGCTGAGTTGAGGTCTATAAATATATTGCATATGGTTTCTTTATGAGTGGGTGAATCACTCACCTTTTGTGAATCCCTTTCCCTAACGTCATAAATCAAATCTACGTGAAATTAATTGCTCCTTGTAAAGATAGGAAATTAAATTACTTGCTAGTTTCTTTCTACCATCTTTAGATGAGTTATCTTTTACGAGACTAATACTTACGTCTCAATGAAACATATACCTAAAGCTTGTCAACTTCTTCCATTTTATCTATACTTTGGGAAAAACTGCCTTTTAGGTTAGAGTTCATTGATTGGGTTATGCTAAAATGTCAACTTGACACTGAAATATAAGTAATGAGAATTAATTGCATAATGTTAGGACTATTCAGATATTGATTTGCTACACTCTTTAAGAGATGGATTTTTTAAGGGGTGAAATTGATGCCACTCTAAGAATACCTCAAACGAAAAATCATATTTGACCTAATAATAGGCGTATTTTGGTTTTTACTAAGTTTTTGATAAGGTGTATACACGTATTTTAGATTTGTTTTGTGTTTAGTGTAACATTTTAAGTTTTCATTGCATCCTCTATTAAGACTTTTCTTGTTTGATTCTATAGAACTGCTATTATTATATTATATTTGTTTTATATAAACTTGATTTTCATCCTCTTGTCCATCCTAAAACTTTCATTTGTTCAACACCTCTTTTAATTGTTATTGGATATAAAATTTATTCCTCAATCATTTTCTTGTTATTTGCCTTTTAATTTACTTATCTTTTTCTTAAAATGATGCATAGCTATTAAGATTTATGTTGTATGCTTGCTTTTCAGCTCATGCAAAAAAGATGGTTTCATTGCTGCAAGATTTGCAAGTGAATGATCAAAGATTGACCATGTTGCAATTGGTTGACAAAATGAAAAGTTCACTCAAGGAATTAGGTTGGTGCCTTGAGTTGGTTTGGAGAATTCATGCAACATTCATATCCTTGTATATCGTACTATGTATTAGCAGTAGAATCGTTCTTTTAGTGTTTATATTGATTGCACCAAATGTTGCTCATGTCATTAATTTACTTGACGTCTAAGTAGGAGCAATATAATAACATGTCTTTTGCTCTATGAAATTTTTGTTAGATGGAAGAGAACAATATACCTGCTTACTATGTAATTTGTACAATCATATATTAACTACTTCACACAAAACTCATTTAAGTAATACTTATGCAATTTTTATATGATAACCAGGTTCTGACCTCAAGAGAGAGGACATGGAACAACTTGTAATACAGCTTGTAACAGATCGTGTTTTGGTAACATATTCTCTATACCGGCAAGCACTATCCAAATTTGTAAATACTACGTTTGTGATTGACCATATGAGATATAATACTGAGATAGTCAACCCTCTTAGTTTAATCCTTTATTATTTTAGGTTCTGATATGTTGAAACCTTTTAGTGGAGGCCTTATTCTTAACTCCTTGAATATTTTTTACAAACTGTATTAGTGTCGTTTATGTTCTGTTACAGATTATGGAGTGATTATAGGAGTTACAGATGATGGAGTGATCATAGGGATTATAATTCCTTGA
>JAOQMP010000001.1:18688836-18721520 GCA_027563575.1 Erythroxylum pedicellare
TGTGTCATATGAAATAATTGAATTCATTTTGATTGTATTCCAAACAGTGTAATTGAATTCAATTCTAATATTACTGAGTTTGTTCCAAACAGTGTTAATTGAATTCAATTCAATTTCATTAATGTAATTGAATCCAATTCGTTAATGATTTCAATTCAAAAGTTTCCAAACAGCCCGTTAGACCTGAAGAGAATGATTAAAAACTACATAGTTACTTCTATTGGTGCGATAATGTACATCTTAATAATTCTACTAGACTATATATTGCTTTTACTGCAAATTTATTAGTAAGATTTAGTTTTTTTCCCCAACCAGATGCATCGAAATAGAGTTAAACATATTTTATATTACCTACAAATAACAAAGGTTATGGACTTATTATATTTAAAAGATGAGAATCTCTAATTGCTTGGAGTTTGGATACTTAATACTATATGTAGGATAATCACTAATATCAGTATTGTACATTTCAATATAAACTCAACTTGTTTCTTAGCCTCAACTAAGTGAGTTAGAAGTAGAAACGGAATGAGACGTCTAAAGTGAGAGTGAATAATGGGTCATCTTCACTTATAGGAGAGGAGAGTGTGCTTTGCCGGAAAAGCAAATACATTTAGAATTTAGGTAAATCATTTGGAAAACGAACTCAACTCAACTAATTAATAAATAACAAACTTAAACGTAAAGTAAACTTTATGTTTAGCGACTCGTACCCAGTACTTTTTGCCCTAAGGACATTTGAGAGCATGGATATGAGTACCGTTCCGTTCCGGCTAGAAATCGGAACGGAACGGACACTATCGGTACCGGCCAAAACTACCGGTTGGTACCGGTGGTTTCCGGTCGATACTAGCAGTATCGGACAGGAAACCACAGGTACCGTTCGGTACCGACAGTACCAGACCGTACTGGTGCGGTACCTTGAAATTAAAAAATCCTAGGGACATAATAGTAAATTTGAAAAAAATTTAACCTAAAAATTTCCTAACCTCCTATCTCTGCCGACTCTACTCTTTCAGTCTTCATTTTCTACTCTTCTCTCATCTAAAATTTTCATCCTCTCCTTCTCTCATCTCTCCATCGCCCCGTCTGGTCCTCGCCACCGCCGCCAGCCTCTGGTCTTCTTCTCACCATCGTCGTCGCTCGCCTCCTCGTGGACGCTCACCTCGTTCTCCCTTCGGTGCGTCATTCCTCCACGCAGACCCGAGTCACCCGATGCCACCACCACCTTCTCCACTCCTCGCCGCCGCACCAGAGCATCGTGACACCGCGGAGAAGCCACCGGAGACGGATTGACATTTGACCCGTGACAAAGCCCGAAGACCTGTCAAGACCCGATGTTGGTTTTATGAATTTTGTTTCTGATTTCGAAAATTTCATGCTTAATTAAATTTATTGTTGTGTTGAAACGTGAATTTCTGTTGGATTTGTTAGATTGGTGATAGACAGTTGGAGACTTGGATGGTGTTTTTTGTGTTGTTGGCTTCTTGTTATCTGGGTTTTCGAATTTTGGTTGGAATTGGATCATGGATGATGCACGGTGTTGGTTGGAATTGGATGATGCATTGTCTATGAAATTATTTGGTCCGACTTGGAGTTGGAAATGTGAAGTATACAGTACAACTATACAATATACTAATATGAATTATTTTGTAATTTTAAAAAATTTTAGGGACTATTTTATAAATTTAAAAAATTACCCGAAATGGTACCCGATGCCGACTGGTACTGGTACAGTTCCGTTCCAAAAACGGTACCAAGTCCGGTACGATATTCATAATTTTGGCTGGCACGTGCCAGCACATCCAACGGAGCTACACCTTCCTCACTACATCTCTGATATTGTCTCTTTCGTGAGACGCTTCTTAGGGTCTACTTTCCTCAGATCTTTGATGTTTCTGAGGGCCGCTACTCTTCCTCCCTACTACTATCGCGTGACCAGCTGATAGATATTCTTTCTAGCTGTTGTTCCTTAGTGCTTGTTGCTACTAGATTATCTTCTTGGATAGTTTTGTTTGCTACTCATTGCTCGTTGCTCGTTGCTTGTTGCTCTTGTTTTGGGTGTGGGTCATCTATTAATCCTTGTTGCTACTAGATTATCTTCTTGAATAGTTTTGTTTGCTACTCGTTGCTCGTTGCGCATTGCTCTCATTTTGGGTGTGGATCATCTATTTTGTTGCAAGTCATTGTTTTAATCACTTGAAAGATTCAGAAGACATTATTTTAAGTATTCTTTTCTTGGTTTGGCTTTGACCCACTCGACTTACTTTTGGTTATTCTAGAATTCTTTTAACCTTGTTATTTCTATGGCTGAGGAACACAAAAGTTTAGTCGTGACGATGTCATTTCTCTGATGTCTACATTCACAAAATATAAATAAATAAACGAGTCTCAATTATTTTGATTGGTGTAAGACATTTCGACTTTATTTAAGGAGCATTTCTAAGGGTCATCACCTTACCAATGATCCTTCATCAGATCATACTTGCAAGAAATGACTGGGAAATGATGCTTGATTATTCTTGCAAATTTAGAACTCTATTCACAACTAGTTCGTAAATCTGAGGACTGATCATTGTGAGTAAATTTTTGTTTTCTGGAAAAAGAAATATTTCTCATATGTATGAAGTGTGTAAGGGTTTTTATCAGGCTGAGGAACAAAACCAATCTTTTGAAGCTATTTTATGAATTTCAAAAAGACCTATTATGAATTAAATGTTTTGTTATTGTTTATTCTTGATGTTTAAGTCCAACAAGCTCAACGGGAGCAGATGACAATCATGAGTTTTTCAGTTGGCCTCAACTCACAATTTAAAGCTAAGTCTCTTTTCGGCATTGAGATTTCCTCTATAAACGAGGTCTTTACTCCAATACTTTGCACAGGTGTCAGTGCATTTCTTGTTCCTACTATTTAGACCTCTAGTGCTCTTATGAGTTGGAATAATTGATCTAACAATGGAAAGTCATCTCATATGAATAATAACAGAGGAGGAATGCAAAATTGGGACAACAAGAATCAATCTGTAGGAGGAATTATTTGTCGATGTAGTCATGAGCCAGGCCAAAGCAAATGCACTTGTTAGAAGTTACAAAATAAACGTCAAAAAATTCATTCAGCCTATGTTGCGGTTAACAATATCACTTAGTTCATTTGTTGAGAAGACAATTACAGTTTCTATCAATGAATTTGCTAAATTCACTCAGCATTAAGAAGCATTGAAAAATTCATCTCACCCTATTTTAGCTATGGCCGACTCAAGTAACACTATTGCATGTCTTCTTTCCCTTTCCACACAATGGATTATTGATTATGGTGCCTCAGATCATATGACAAGTAATCCCAAACTTTCTTCTACTTTCCATAAACACTCATTTTCTGTCTATGTTACTTTAGCCAATGGATCTATTTCCTTTGTTGTTGGCTCTGACATTGTTAACCCCATTATATTATTATCATTGTCTTCTGTTTTAAACTTACCAGCATTTTCTTTAATTTACCATCCGTGAGTAAACTCACTTATGTCTTAAATTGTTGTCTCTTATTCTTTCTTGATCGTTGTATTTTTTAGGATTTTATGAAGAAGATTATTGATAAAATACTTGAATGAAGAGGCCTCTACATTTTGGATACCTAGGTGTCTTAACCCATTGCTTGTTCCATTGTCTTAATTCCCTTTGAAGTTGATTCTTGGTTAGGGCGTCCCTCTTTTCATCTATTGAAGAAGTTATGTCCACAATTTCATGTCGCTAGTTTAGATTGTGAGTCTTGTCTATTTGCCAAACACCATCGATTGCCTTCACTTCCTTTGGTTAACAAACAAGTTAGTTTTTCTTTCGAATTAGTACATTATGATGTTTTGGGTTCATGTCTTACAATGTCCAAAACTTGGTTTTGTTATATTTGTTGACTATTTCTCTCATGTGACTTGATTTTATTTAATGAAATTGGTTTGTGAATTATTCTCCCATTTTATTGCTTTTTGTACTAAAATTAAAACACAGTTTAATGTCTCTTATCCATACTTTGAGAAGTGACAAATGCCGAAGAATCTTTTTCTACACCATTTCAAGCCTAGTTGGTTCAAAATGGCATTCTCCCTCAATCCTTCTGTGTTAACACACCATCTTAACGGTGTGGTTGAAAAGGAAAATAGTCATCTGCTAGAAATTACCAGAGCACTCGTATTCCAAATGAATGTTCCTAAACCATTTTGGGTAGATGCGATCTCCACAACCTGTTTCTTAATCAACCAGCCTTCATTTGTTCTTTATAATGAGATTCCTTATAATATCTTTTTTCTTACTAAACCCTTCTTCTCTCTTACACTGAATTTTTGACAATACTTGTTTTGTTCGTGGTGTTTGTCTTCATGTTACTAAATTAGATCCTAATTGTTAAAATATTGTATTTCTGGGCTATTGTTGTCTACAAAAAGGATACTGGTGTTACTGTCCAACTTTTAACAAATATCTTGTGTCTGCTGATGTTACCTTTTTCGAACACATTCCTTTCTTCCCCATCTCTTCAGTACCTGATAAGGAGAATATCGTCTATCTTGCCATAAATGTTACCTATACACATCAATCACCTATTTGTCTGGTCTATCCTAGAAGACAATTTTTTTTTATACAAGTTCGATTCCTAGATCTTCTTTGACATCAGATCCAACATCTTTTGATCTCCTCATTGCCTTTTGCAAAGGTAAACATTAATGTACTTAACCTATTTCTTCTTTTATGTCTTATGATCATTGGTCTTCCTTTTCATACTCTTTTGTTGCCTCACTTGATTCTATACCTCTCCTGAAAAATATTCACGAAGTTTTATCTCATCCTGGATGACGTAATGCTATGATAGAAGCGATAAATTCTTTAGATGTTAATGATATGTGGGTTTTAGTGAATTTAACCGTCGAAAAGAAGGCTATTGGATGTAAATGGGTTTTGGCAGTTAAAGTCAGTTATGATGGATTAGTGGCCCGACTTAAAGTAAGACGTGGGGTAAAAGGCTATACTTAGATTTATGGTGTGGATTATTCTAATACATTCTCACTGGTTGCTAAACTAACCTCTATTATCTATTCCTTTCTATGACAGCTACTTGTGATTGACCCTTACATCAGTTAGACATAAAAAATGCCTTCATACATGGTGCGCTATAGGAGGAAGTGTATATAGATCAACCATATGGGTTTGTTGCTCAGGGGGAGTATGGAAATGTTTGTCATCTTCAAAAGTCTTTTTATGGTTTGAAATAGAGTCCACGAGCTTGGTTTGGAAAATTTAGTCAAGCAATGGAAAAGTTCGGAACGAATAAGAGAAAATTTGATCACTTGGTCTTTTGCAATCAATTTGCACCTGGAGTTATTCTCCTTGTTGTGTATGTGGATGATATTGTCATTACTAGAAGTGATTCTAAGGGCATTTCATCATCAAAATCCTTTCTTCATAGTTGGTTTCACACGAAAGATCTAGAAGCTTTGAAGTACTTTATGGGAGAGTAAGAAAGGCATTTTCTTATCTCAAAGAAAATATGTAGTATATCTATCAAGTAAGACCAAAAGGTTGGAAGCAAAGCCATGCAATACTCTAACGACCCATAATTTATAACTCACCAAAGACGGAGACTTGCTTAAGATCCTCGAAAACATGATTGGTTGGAAATTTAAACAACCTTATAGTAATTTGCCCTACTATTGCATATTTTGTCAGTGTTGTAAGTTAGTTCATGTCATTCCCATCCATTCATCATTGGGCAGCTTTATATCAACTATTATTTGAAATTGGCCTTAAAACCTCGTTATCGGCAAAATTGTGATGTTATAATCAAGTTGCTATATTTATTACTTCTAATCTTGTGTTTTATAAACAAACTAAACATATTGAAATTGATTATCACTTCTTTCGTGAAAAAGTGTAGCAAAAATTAATCTCTACAGTATATGTAGAAACTGGATAATAACTCGATACAAAAGCTTTAAATGGTGCTTGAGTTAATTATATTTGTAAAAGTTGGGTGTGATTATTTTTTAGACTCCAACTTGAGAAGTAGTGTTACAGATTGTGATCATAAGGATTATAATTCCTTGATCATAGGGATTACATTCCCTAATTAATGTTGATAAACTTGTATATATAACCCTAATTCTGTACATTACGAATCATGAATCATGCAAATGCAGTGCATTTTCTTCTAAACTTACATGGTCCATGGATAAACTATATTTTAATAGTTTAACAAGTAAAACTTCTATAGTATAAGTTTGAACTCTAGAGTTGGAAAAGTAAAACCCTTGAAACTAGGGCGAAGTAAGAGGAATATCAATTTATCATAGGCATGAGCAAGTCACAAGTTTGATAAAACAAAGAGAATGGAACTTTGCGGTGGTGTTTGATCAATACCAATTCCTAGTTAGTGTCTTATCCAACATATGATCTGAAAGCAAATGAATCCTCTTGTAGCCTTGAGACAAATTTGAAATAAAATCATGTGCAGCACATTACAATTACTAAGACATGTTAGTTAAGGCAATGTGTTAAGATTCTGTTGTTATTTAGGTTATATTGTCTTTCTAATTGTCAAGTATTGATATGACTATCATTGTCAAGTGTGTGTGATTTTCAACTATGAGGAAAATTTTGAAAGCTTTACACAAAACATCTACTTATTTGATGTGAGGATGAATTCACATAGTGCTAGATCCAAAAATTACAATCAACAACAGATTAGTAACTATCACTCGAAGAAGACTTCAAACCATGTGGACATGGGTGTTGCACACTCTGTCTGCATTTATGTTTTCTGTGGGTTGGAGCATTAGGTTGTTATGGAAATTGAGCCCAGGACAAGGTTATAAATACATATAGAATGGAAGACTGCTGTATCTTCAACTCCATATCTCATGCTAGAAGCTACTTCGATAAACTAATTGCTGCTAGCTGGAACATTCTGCTTGTGATGTGCACCTCTCTTTTCCTTTCTCAAAAAGTATGCTTGGAGATCGTCCCGCCAATTTAAACTTTGAACTGGCACATGTAGAAAGAAGAATTTCAGCACACAGCTTATGCCACAAATGCTTATGTGACTGTTGGACCTCTGGCAAAGCAGGTGTTGCAGGGTAAGGATACCACTTCTTAATTGTGATGGTTATCTAAAATATTATGGTTCTAATGGTTCTGGTGTAACTGGTACATCTATTTTAACCGAAATCTTTTTTTACCAATTTCTAGGCTAAACATTACCTGGAACCTTGTTAAGATTTAACTTGATTGGGATATGTATGTTTCTGAGGCATGCATCGTTTTCCATTCGGACTTTATTCTCCATGATTTCCATCTCTTGCCTCATTTGAGCATTAGTTTTTCTCTTCAATTGAATAACAGGACAAACATCATTGTATTGTTTTCGCATGTGTTATCTGTATTTCCAATTTCTTGGGTCAATCAAATGAAAGGGACATGCTTATTGTTTTGTATTTTCTTATTTACCATCTCCATAATGATCAGATAACTATTTTGAAATCCCATTTATGCATAATTTGCAAGTGGTACACTTAATAATGGACAACTTTATGACATGATGTTGATATCTATCATTTTACATTAGGAAAGAAGATTGTTAAGATTGAGATTTTGAGGAAACAAAAGAATGGGTATGGCAACACAAGATCTGCAAAACGCAACCTCACCCTATCTGGATTGGAATTCAAACTTGACGAGTTAAGGAAGGAACTGTCGTCAGGTCGGCAGGGACTGTTCCCACATTCAATCTTGTCTAGTCAACAGATGAGCATGATCAGTAGCCAGAAACCAAATTCAATGGAGGAGGTATTTCTCTAGAACATAATAATGCATTAATTTTTGATAAATGTTCTTTGGTTGAAGCTTTCAAACGCTCTTCAGAATTCTGTTTGGCCTTCTGAATGATGATATACCTCTTCTTGATTCAACATTGTTACCAGGCAGCTCTAGTACTTGTGTATAACAAGGTCAAGACCAATCTTAAGTTGAATGGTTCTGTCCTTTGATTGCATTTGCAAAGTTGGGGGAATTTTCAGCATATGTAAAGCTGATTTTATGTTTTCCTTGACTGTCAGTCGGCACATAATAGCCCTATCACCTAATACTGATCTTTGAACTATTCCATTATGTCTGCAGTTGGAAAAGCTAATTGGAAAGTTGAAGACAGAAATGTATGGTAGTAGAATCCTTGAAGAAGTCAGAAAGTATGCAAGCTCTGAACATCCTGAAGATAGCAAGTTGAACGACGATGAAGGGACTATGAATGATAGAGCTAGCAAGAGACTGAAGACAAAAAAGAATATTGTCCTTATTGGCAGCAGCAGTGATGAATCTTGAACTCGTATGTTAATGGTTCTGGAAGTAAGCGTCTCTACCCTGCCTGCATCTGGACGTGCAAACTTGCTCTGACATCTGATCCATTTTCGTGTCTCCACTAACCAGTAACGTCAAATGGTTCCTTCTAGAAGGCCATATGATTCTCGAAATTATAAAGTATTAGGTTTTCTGAAACCAAATACGAAACTTGAATATGAGATTTTTAAGGAATTCTGGATCTGAGCTTTTAGATCTTCACAAGCATTTTGCTTGTAAAATTTTATCCTGATTAATCTGTAAGGCTAAAGGCCAACCCATTTTGTAGAACATGAAACTCATCCGCAACATGTATTGGTTGCAACGTGGGCGTCTTCAACCGTATCTGTGAGAAAGGCGGTATCATGCGGTTTAAGCTCCTGATCATTGGTAGAAGACGCTGCTTTTACCTCCTAGATAAAGCCTGCAGGCCTTCGATGATATATCAATGGGTGATTATTGGCAGACCCTTTTACCATGCAGCTTCTCTTTCTAAACTCGAGATACATAAAGCGTAAACCCTTAAAGGGGCTATGCTTGGCTGGAAAGGAAAGATAGAACTAATACTTGAAACCAGGAAAGATAAGCATAGTTACGACCGAAAAAGCTCCTTCATGAGTCCAAGTGATCATTGCCAAGAGAGATTTTCTAGAAATGGTGAAAGCATGTGAATCTTGAAAATGATAAATTTACACGAACATCATATACAATTAAAAAAGAGAGTAATACAGAAGGGGATTACAACCAAAGAGGAAAAGGAAGTTGAAATACAAGCCGAATTGAGAAGGGTAGCAGATGAATAACAACCATACCACTTGACCGGAAATTCCAATCCCGTGTGAAGCATAATTCTTGGCACAACCATGCAAAATCAAGACATCCCATGCAATGCAAGGGCATTCTTGTTGAATTCCCCACATAATGATCCATACAACATAGATGCAGCGTGTACCTTCCAATCATCACTGAAATCCGCAGAAAGAATAAATGAATGAAAATGAAGACACAAAACTGCCACAATCTCCGACTTCCTTGATCTACTAACTCGTCACATCTCTAGACACTTCCAAGAAGCAGCAGTCATGGATGTGAATTCTGGATTTATTTGCCACCATATAGCTTTCACTCAGTTGGAATCATAGAAATCACTTGGGCATGGTGTCATGACTTCAGATTCAAGTAATTGAACCACCCTGTGCATGGTGGGCCGGTCCTCAGGACTGGAAGAAACACATTGGCTGGCAACTGAAAGCAGAGCATCAAGGCTTTCCAGCTGCACCGCATCACAATTTTGATCAGCAATCTCTCGTTGACGATCCTCTGTGGCCAAGAAATTTAGCTGCATCAACCAAAAGCTTTAACGTAAGAAGTAAGCCTTGCATATTTGACAGACTTGAACATTGCAGATAATGAAAACAAGTTCACTTATACAAAAGGATGTTTCCTCATAATGGAAGTGAATACCAAATGAACAATGTTGCCATCAACGATCAGTCCTAACAGGAATATACTGATCGACAAAGAAACCTACTGAAGAGATGGAATAGATGAAAGATAAGAGAACGATTTGGACACGTGTCTGTGCCTGGAGTATCTACTCTAGTACTTTTCAGTTGAATTTATACGGAACAAAAGAAGAGAACCATAAGAGCAACCAACAAAATCCAATCACACAATCTTCTTGTAGTTCCAATTCAGGCATGTCTCATCATTAACATGAATAACACTTCAAGATTTATTAGGTTATCCGAGAAACTACAGAATCCAATCCCTACTAATTTTATTTGAACTCAGGTGCTTAACTTATTATGTAAGATTAAAATTAATATGTAAGACACATCTTTCATTAGCAAGCGCATCAGATGAAAGCAGAGGAAAGAACAAGCCAAGCAATACCTTGCACTAAAATTCAAGTTAAGTCTAACCTGTTGACAGCAGACCACTAAAAACTAATGCCAGGCATGAGCTAGCCTATGTTAAAGCAACACTTGATATCTCACGCAGAATACTACAAGTATTTGTTTAATTCTTGACACTGTTTATTGATTGACTTCTCATCTTTTATCATCAAATATACCAAACCCTAACTTTTAAGCTATATAAATGCGTATGAAGGAGTTAAGACAAACTGAGACTGGAATCAAAAGAGGTTCACAAAAGAGATATACCCAGCCAACAATGTTCAGGCCCTTCTCGATAAATGATGCATCTGTAGGTCTCTTTCCACTTAATACTTCAAGCATCAAGACACCAAAACTATAAACATCAGTTTTCTCAGTTGCTCTACCACTTTGCATGTACTCTGTAAATGGAAAGAAAAAATAATAGGAATAAGCAACAAACAAATTATTTTGTTGGTTATTGCAAATGGGCAAAAAAGAATTCTAGTTAGCCAGCAGATACCCACTAGGTATCTCTCCATCAATAGGGAGTGGGTGTGATCTCAAAATGTCTTTTATGGATTCAAAATCCTCTTCTATTCTGTTAATAATTATCTGCGAAGAAATGATACACTGATTGCCTAAATCTAAGTAGCTCAAGCATCAAAAGCATACACTGAAAATGTTCAAGCATATACCATCCCTTACCTGGAGCCAGATAACCAAATGTTCCAGCAACAATGGTTGTGATATGGGATTCTTCATCCTCTAAAAGTTTGGCAAGCCCAAAATCAGAAACCCGAGCCTCCAAATTTCCATCAAGTAGTATATTACTTGATTTTATGTCACGATGTATTATCCTAGGGGAACAATCATGATGCAAGTAAGCCAACCCTTTTGCAGCTCCCATAATGATATTCAAGCGTGTTTCCCAGTCCAGTTGCTCAGATCTTTCTGTTCAGTCATTGCAAAGAAACTATAAAAATCTGAGATCAAAAAGTTCAGTGTAGGAGAAAGTTTCAATATGAGCCATCATAACTATTTATCATTTTCTCCTTAACTAGTTTGCCTTCATCATACAACAGATGTATTTCAAATATCTCAAGATCGTCACATGTGAAAGGTGTTATACTTTTTCACTGGGCTAATGAAATGACTTGCCATGGGCAAGGACAACTAGAGATCCACATGATGCAAGAAAACTTTATCACTAACAGAAATACCAGTAGATACAATGCCTAGTCACATTATGTTAGCAAAAAATGAGTAGTGAGGACCATCACATATCATATCTAGCACTGAGATTAATGGAATCAGCTAAAGAACTTTCAAATTTTCTTAACTGTTTGTGAAGAACAAGAAATCAAAAGTTGGCTTTTTACCATGAAGTGCTTCATCAAGGCTACCTCCAGGGAGAAAATCATATATCAACAATTTTGACATTGGAGAATTGCAGTAACCTCGCAAATTCACCAAGTACCGATGTTTTATGCTTCCAAGTATTTCAAGTTCTCTCTCAAAGAAACGATCAAAACCCTCGTTCAATTTTACAATTCTTTTCAGGGCAAATACATTGCCATCGTCCATTGCAAGCTTGTATACCTTTCCAAAGCCTCCACAACCTATGACGTGTTCCTCAGTCAAAGTCTCTAATTTTTTAATGATGTCTTTTGAAGAATATGGTAAATCCCCATGGAACATAACAATTGATGCACCTGAAAAAGAGGATCATTAGTTGTGAGATGCTAAATCTTAGATGTTGAGGCACATATTTGGTTTAGAGGTTTTCTTAAGGTTATTGAGAGAATTTTAAGAAGAGTTTGCAAGGCACCTCCACTAACATCCATTGCAATGGTGTTACTTTCATTTTTACCAAACTTTTTATAAAGAAAGCATCCCCAAAAGCACATAAGTGCCACCAAAAGCAGAGCACCAATGGTTGCTGAGGCACTAATTAGAAGACGGCCAGAGTATTTCTTCTTCCCTCCTTGATTTTGGCCTACCAACAGATAAGTATGAATCAGTACAAGCAGCCAACAATAAAGTTTAACAGATCAAAAAGTGAAAAACAACAAGATTTTCAAGTAGACAGTTTTCACTCATCAAGGTGTTGAAGAGTTGTGGCATCCAAAAGCAAGAAGGTAACCTATATTCATAATTTCAAACTACAATGACAACCAAGATCAGAAAATAGTAGGTCAAGGGTGTCAAAGTTGATGTTTGTGGCAGCTCTTACAGAGGCTTGTTTGACCAGTAATTGGGCAACAAAGAATTAGCGTAAAAGAAACAAAATTACATTGTATAGAACATAAAAAGTGACAAACTTCAGAATATTGAAAATGATTTGATGTAACAGTAATTATTGGAAGGAACCTGGGGGAAGAAGCCAACTAAAAAATACTTTTTACATGTTTAGTGACATAAATCTACAACATATCACCACTTAAGGAAAACAAGTTTCAAACGTTATTTAGCATCTTGAAAGCATTAAAAAAGATTTGTAACACAAAATTAAATATTGCATATAACAAGAAAAGTTACTCAAACATTGATAGCAATCTTGAGAAAAGGAGTACGTAAAATGTGATAATACAAAATATAAATAATGAATAGTGGACAAAGAATGTTGCTAAAAAAAGTGAACAAGTACAAAGAAAAGCTAGATAAAAGCCATTTCGGCTGTAACGGAAGTTGTTCCTGTGATTTACAAAGAAAATATAATACTGTAGGCTCACATGATAGATATCAACTATCTCATGGTGGCTATCAAAATCACCATTATGTGAACAAGTGCAAATTCGCAAGTCAAGTTCCATGAGCACTAGAATACCAGATTGAGAGTTTTGTGAATCAGTTGAAGGCCCACCAGTCACATCTTTGCAAGCCATTTCAATCTGCTTCCCACACAAACCGCGATTTCCAGCAAACCTAGATGGCAAGGGCTTCGATTGGTCAATATGCAACATTCTCTGGTTACTGAAAGTAACTTTAAATAGTAGGATAAAATTTAGAAACAAATTAATATTAGAAGTAAATAGCTAAATGTTAAAAGTATACTATCTTCTTTTATTATTGAGGAAAATAAATTGACCAGCCTATAAACATGAAAATAAGAAAAATAGCAATTTTTTAGATGTTTGTTTAACATGTTCAGATACACTCTGATTACAAAGAAGAAAGATGAAAGGGCAAACTTACGATTCTTTTGGGAAGTTACTAAGCATGCCATCAGATGGTATTGGTCCCACAAGAAAGTTGTTCGATAAATTGCTTCAGTGCAACAAGATTGAAATAACAAAAATCAAATTCCATGACTATATACAGCCAACTTAATTGAAACCAAATTTTAGAACACAAAATAAATGAAACAGGGTTACTCACACAGTTATTAATTTAGTTAACTTTCCAAGTGATGGAGGGATAGATCCACTGAGAGAGTTGCTTGATATATCTCTGTGGATTTTGGTGGATAAACCCTAATAAGTTCCACAAAACATACGCTAATAATGCAACAGGCACAATAATGTAGTAAATTAGTAACCTTTTTCCCCCTTGATGTCTGTGAGTTGTGTGTATCTATATAGGGTGCATGCATGTATGCATTAATTTGGTACATAATTAATATTCGACATTGTAGTCTATTAAGTATGCAATAATTTCCAAGATAGTCAATCATACAATTAATACATTATATTCCAAGTCACTGGTGATTTCTATTGCTCTTTCAATACCACTTATTTCAATGGCTGTTTAGCTATGTTAGCAGCTGATTAAACATTTATGCTATTCTAGGAGGTAAGGGACATGTTTTTTCAATATGAAGAGGCAGTAATTAGGTTTATGTTGTATGCATCATGTTTAAGAACCTTTTTAACCTATCTTGTCATATTTTCTTCTTACAAATCATTTTTCTTGGTTATGCAGGTCCAAAAAGTATCAGTGGTAAAAGTTTGAATGAATCAACCTTTTGGTTTACAAATAAATCTCCTCACTTCACTTGAAACAGAGAAATTTCTATCTAACTAGCTGATGCTAGTGTTTAATTAAAACTAATAGTTTGCTCAACCCTATTAGTGTGAGGCTCACAGTTTTCTTTCAGTTTACTTCATACTTGCTATTCCCTGCAAAAGATTCACATATATTGCCTAAAAGAAGTACATATGAGCATAAATAAAAAGGCCATTATGTAATGCCAGCAAGTCAAAATGGGGACCTACGAGAATTAACCCATTATTATAGTAGTCAAACTTTTTGCTGTGGACCACCAATGTTTGCCAATTATGATGAGTTTCAGAATTTTCATATGACGAATCATTGTTTGAAACACAACAAATATAATGACATCCCTACGGGAAAGATATTGGTTTCATCATGGCATCTGATGACAAGTTCCCCCACAAACTTCTACAACTGATTCAATTTAAGAAATTTGAAAAAGAAGTACACTGCAAATCATGGAGACTATAAATATAACTCACATATTCTGAAGCTCAGATAAATTTCCCAATTCACTTGGAACCAATCCACTTAAGTAGTTACCCTGCAAGTATCTGCAGACAAGAAGATACAAATTACATTTGGACAGGTGACAAATGTTGCAAAAAAAAAAAAAAAAGTAACGGAACAAATAATCAGAACTAAATCAAATAGTTGCACTGTGTATGACTTGAATTAAGCAAATCATGTGAACTCTTTGAATTAAACAAATCATGTGAACTCTTACAAAGTAAATGCAAATAATCAATTGATTTGGAAATTTCTCAGCTAAATTTATAAAATTTGGCGCAGGCTCCTTGATGAAACAAGGTTGCTCCACAGCATCTAAAGTTCCATGCTAATTAAGGCGAGACACAATCATTTGCTGTTTTTAATCCCTTAAACCTGTTGTTACAATTTTGAAGGAGATAGCTACTCCTTAACTATAACTGACAAATGGAAAACATAGGAAAGTAGAACGTTACAGTATGAAAAAGCAAAAACAAGAAAATATTCATGTCATAATTCCTGTAAGTTGCACTTCTTCAGACCATGAGAATAATACCATAAGACAATAGTTTGCTGCAAATTCTGCTGCTGAGAATTCAGATTCATAGAAAGTTGAGCAATAAAAAGCAGAGAAAAGAATATGTTGGATGTATGGATTCCCGACTCCAATAATTTCTAGAGCAATTTGATGAGACATTTTTTTAGTATTTCGTCAGATATAGGAAAGCTGCTTTCCATGATAACTTTGGGGAAATAGAGGACTCAAATTGAATTAGACAGAAAGAGTATAAGAACCACTTCAATTACTTTTGTGTCAGATTGGAGGGAATGACCAAAAAGAATCTTAGGGAGAGAAATCAATTTTATTTGCCATACCATATATGTCCTAGATAGTCACTATTTTGGTATGCTAAATTCTGCAGTGATGCCCTTTCTGCCTCCAGTTATGTTGATTTTGTTTTAAATCCCAAAAAATATATATATATATACTTTAGAATTGAAACAATTTGAGATGACAAGACGATCGGAAGGAGAAAGATGCACTTGTCATGAAGTCATATGATATTCAAGCATTCTATGTTAAAGCTAGAAATTTTGTCTCCCTAACACCAACTCATGTCCTCTATGTCCTGCAAATCCAAAAGTCTTGAAAAATGGGAATAGTGCAAATCACCATAAGCCTAGAAAAAACAACTCTTCCACATGCAAAAGTTCAACTCAAAACTGATATAGAAAGTCATCATACACCCAAACAATATTTCAGAGATTTAGATTCCTTAAACAGTGCAGCCCAAGATAATTATCATAATTATGTTGTATCATGATGCTACTGATATCACTTATTCTAAACTAACTGAGATGATAGACGTGAAGAATATGGTACAACAAATATAGCAAACTTTAATTCATGAAATTATAAGAATCCCATTCCAGTACTTACACTCCCTGCAACTCGCTGCAATTTCCCAATTCTTTAGGAATTGTGCCATACAGATTATTGTTGTATAGTGCTCTACAAGAAATCACACATATTCATCAAATTAAAAGTATCAGCATATTTTACATGAAATGTATAATACAATCAAAATATAAAATCACATACAAGACCCGCAAGTTCTCTAGCTTCCCAAGATCTGGCGATAAAGATCCACTCAACTTATGGTTCTTCAAACTCCTGGAAGGTTAGATGACATAAAACACTCAAGAAAATACAACTGATTTCCAGAGTAGGAAGAGAGAAAATCATTCATTAAGATGCATCTATGATGATATTATGCCTCCAGTTTCATGAAACTTTACAAATGCAGTTCAACTGCATATTATATTTTTACTCCATTTGCAGTAAAGTAACTTTCAAAATCCATAGTCCTTTTATGTGATAACTACTATTTGGAATAGACCACCGTGTGAATGGCAACAAGGACTAGAACAGCGCTGGAGTCTTAGGTTTTGGTAAGAACCAAATCATCAAGGGTTTGAAGTTCAGGACCAGATAGGAGTAAATAATAGAACTTTTGAAGATAATTAATGAGGGAAACTGTGAAAGTTCTTGGTTCTCATTCTACATGGCTAACACATGCCCTTCGAACAATATGATTCTAAGAACCACTGGCAATCAATTACACACCATTGACAATGCCTTACTAAGCTCAAGGCATAAATCTATTTATTCACAAACAAGAAATGAATCGATCATGTTAGGAAATAAAAATAAATGAATGCAAGCATTATGCTAGGAACTCACAAAAATATTACTCTCTTTGTTTTCCGATCGCATGTTACACCCCTCCAATTGCATGGATCAGGATCCTCTGGCCTCCATAAAGGAAGAATACCATCTGAATTAACAATTGCATTCCTGAAGCTTAGGAGCGCCTCACCTGCAAATATCACTTCTAGCTAAATAAAATTATCCACATATGATATAAGAAATGTTATGAGAGCTCGTTTGCTCCCAGATTCACAGATATGCAAGTATAGAAGTTAGTGACAATGTGTCTCCAGATATCAATGCATTCAATTGCTAAGCTAATAGGATGCTTGCAACCACTAATATGTAATCACAAAAAATATTGATATATGAGACAGCTACTAGCAATCATTTTTTAATAATTGGTTCGTACAGGGAGAATAGTATCTTAGAAGGGAAGACTAATGAACATCATACCATCAGAATTAATAGCACTACTTTTGTTTATGAGGATGTAAAGCAGCAGAATGCATTGGAGACAAGGCCATCGACACATCATCAGATAAACGGCCATGTTGATGTTGATCAAGCATACTATGGCTACTACAAATCATTTCATTGACCAAACTCCAGGACGCTTCCTTTGTAACATCCGGCTATCTGGTTGAACACGCCATATTGTGACCAGAGTAAAGGCAAATGGTTACCGGAATGCATCAATAAGTTAAGAACCAGAGCAAGAGGAAAGCAAAAGATTAAAAACAAAAAGGGCCATTTGAAAATATTTCTTTTTGTTTTTTCCCATTTTGATAACTCCCAAACTTCAAGCATAATGACTTTTCCCTATCATTGTTGAATATAACCCAAACTAATAATAATTCTTGCAGCTGTAATTGTTCAGATATGCATAATGTACATTATGTCAAGCTTAAGACTAGCAACTCTTCCTATTCATCACTGAAGCACTCAGATTCTGATTTAAAGTAATGCACTGGCAAAAGTGATACTAGATGTCCTTATCATTTTCATTTGAAATCCTGCTAATTTAAGAAAATGCAATGTTGCTCAACTATTTATAGTCTGTTGACATAAGAGTTGACATAAAAATTGCAAACAATTGGGACCTCCTTATTGACAAGTCTATCAGGACCATATTACTCAATGGTAAGAATTCATGTTTCACATATAGAAATCAAATAAGAGGAAAGCTTAAAAAATGCCTTGAAAACTGGAATGCAAAATAAAGGAAGAATAACATAATGATCCGAAGAATTATTAGCAACTTTACCGGGCATGAAATCTGCGGTGGAAAGACCAGCTTTTGATAATCAAAGTGCTAACACTGCAACAAACTTATTTCATGAACTGGTAACTGGATCAAGATGAATACAAAAGAAACAAATGAAATCAGAAATACTGCTTTAGCACATAACCAAAATCTTAAATTTCTTTCACAATCCTTTATAAAGGATATGGGTGGTCTCTAAACTCACTGAATTTGACATTAAACTCATATCCCCAGAAAATTACAACAAAAAAGAGTGAAAAAAAGCAATTAACAGTAATTTAGTTTCAGAACACTAAATGTTCCAAAAAGAACGTTAAGTAAAAGGGTTAGAGGTAGATTTGACTCTTACACTACAGCATTTATGCTCGAACTTAAACTCGAAAACGAGATAAAAGAGGAATCGGAGTAATTTGAAAGAAAAAAATAAGTAAACTTCAAACAATAGCCAAAAGAACACCGGTCAGTTCACACGCAGCTTAAGAAATGGCTCTTTAAAAAAAAAAAAAAATGAAGAGAAACTCATAAAGTGAACAGAGAAGAGCTAAAATACAACCCTTCACCACAAATGCCAAAAAGAAGAAGAAGAGGAATAGAAATAAGTACTTAGAGCCTGTTCTCTGACTAAAGATGAAAGCTTTCCCTGCATACATTTGCTTCTACAATTTCACTTACTTGGGTTTTGGGGTTGAGACAGAAGAGAAGAAAATAAGGAGACAAGGACACCAAAACACAGAGAGAGACCTTAGATTCGATCTGTGAAGGAGAATGGAGGTAGTGAGCTGTAAAGTGATATAAAACAAAAACCCACAAACAAAATCTATGAGAAAAAACAAAAATAGTTTTTAAAAAAACTCACTGATAATGGTTCTTCTCCTTCTTCTTCCAAATTGTTTAACAAAATTTTAAAGCATTACAACAAGAAGATAATTAAGAGAAAGAGAGAGCGCAGGAGAGTGTAATGCAAGTAAGTGAGAGAAGAACATCAGAAGGAGTAATATAAAATTTTGATGCTTTGTTTCTTTGGGTTTTGCAATTGAGGAAGGAAGCAGCATCAATCCAACGGATGAGAGGATAGTGGTTTCGCACGCTTGACTTAGACCTTTCACTCGTGCCAACCGACGTTTCTTTCTCTCTCTCAACCTCTGGGCTAAGAGTAGAGACTAGGACCTCAGAGTCAGCTCACCGGTAATGAGCGTCGGTTTGGCATCTTATGTTAGATTATTTTTTTTTAACATCTGTTTGACACTTATTTATTTATATTTTTTATTTTATTTTAATGACATTAGAGAGCAATGTTTTAGAAGCACCAAACACCTCAGTGTTGCTTTCTTTTGTAACGAAATTGCATGCATTATGACCATTTCAGACTTTCGCAAGACTCCCTTTTTTTTATAAATGAACTGAGCCTTATTGAATACTAACACCACCAAAAGTGCAAGAGGTACTTTTGCACATGACAACTGGACCAATTCCTCGAATACTTTCCATATGATTTCCTTTTGACCCCAACCCTGATCCCCGTGATAGTCCATAAGAATAAGATGACCATTTATACTGTACTGTGTCTGTACCTCACCTCTATTCTACTGTATCTGTAATTGTAAGCTACTAAATACCAACCGTCCTTAGAGCATCTTCCTTTATGGAATCAGTACTTGATAGATAAGGACTGCCGTTGGGAATTTATTTTAATAATACGATATCCATTTCAGAATCAGTACATCCCAATCCCATTAAACTCCTTACCTTCCTAAAGCTGCCGTAGACAATTAAAGCTAGCTTTTTATGTATCAGATTATGCATACAGACGTATAACAAATATAGTCAGGGTAATATGTATTAGGATCTAAATGCAGGCTGTACAACATTTAACCCTGCTTGCTCAACTCAAGGCCTAACTGAAGGACAAAACTTTTGTGTTGTTGCCAAAGTATGAAGGTGTATCCTAGAAGCAGAAATCTGCATGCTAGATATCAACCATTCATAATCTGACAATGCATCATCAGGCAATGGTTCCAAGAATTCGCACTTGCTCAAAATTTCAGGTGGGGGAACTCCAGCAATCAAATTGGTGTCCAGTTTTGGCTTACCCTGACTGATCTCTTTAGAGATTTCAGGTGAAGGGCCTTCCAGTGCAGATGGAGTTGCACCAGGAATTACTTCTTGCTTGAATGGTGATGCTCTGGCTGTCTGCAAGCAGAACTCGAACCATTGATGGATTAGTGGAGATGCACCTCTGACTCGGCCACCAAGGAGATTTGGTTCAAGCCTAGAGGCAGCAGGTATTGCCTGAAAAAGGAACAGAATTAATTATCTTTCTCTCGATTAAGCTCAAACATCATGTATTAACTGATGGAAATTTTATTCACTAAGGTAATATAATCTTAAAACTGTCCGTGAGCAACTTCATCTCTTTATGAAGGAGATGCTTTTTATTATTCATTTGAAGCCCGAGTAAGCACTGAGAGATAAACTAAATTAATGTCAAAAAACATAATGAATTGAATCAAGACATACCCATAGATCAGCCCATATGCTAGTTCCAGACTTGGGGACTATCACTGCAACATTTGACATGCGCTTGGCAACAGGAAGAACATCAGAACTCCAGCCAACAGCTACCCACACATCTCCCACAGCAAATGCCTTTAGATAATAACTGCTATCAAATAGTCGAACCTATAATAACCGGTAAATGGCATCAATACCACTACTCTGTTGGATGTAACCCACTGCTTCAGAGGAAGTATGCATGTTTCTTCACTTTCAAAGTGAAACACAGATCCTAAAAGAGTTGAAATTCTCGGTCTGACACTAATCGAATGATCTATAGAATGCAAAGAGTGGTGTAAAAACTCAATTGATGATTGTTGTTTGCTTATAGTAAAAGATTGAAATATGAACAGAAGAAAATAAAAAAGAACTCTCCACTGCACACTTTCGGGAAAAATAAAAGTTAGAAGATTGTAGTGAAGCATCCGTATGCTGAGCACTGACATGATTAAAACAAATTAAGCATTAACTATTACATACAGATTGTGTAAAGTAGAAGAGTGAACTTTTCTAAGCACCAAAGTTAACTCTTTTATGTTGCCAAACTTGACTAACACTCAAGCCCAAACTCTATGAAATGTCCGTAACAAAAAGAACAAGAACCCCTAGCAGTTTCATACATCATGTTATGAAACCACTAGCACTAAACACAAAAGTACCTGCTTACTGAGTGATGCTAGATTTTCCTGGACAGCATTTCTCCCGCCAGCAACTTGCAATGAGATGTTGTTAGTGTTGTATGATGCTCCCATATACTTCAAAACAGCACCAACAACCTCTCTAGGAGAATCAACCATTGAAATTTTCCCTGTGAGCTCAGGCCGCCATAAATCTGCCCAATCCTACATGGTGATTACTTTAATTGCACAAATGCCCAATCCAGATAAACCTTAAATGTAAATAGCATGAGAATCAAGCTATCTGAGAAAATGTTAAACTAACCCATTCGTGGCAGATGTTAGACCCTGCACTGACCGTATTAAAGATTAAAAAGCAATAACTGGACTTAATTGGTTTTCTTATCCTCACTACTTTGCCTAACATTGACATAACAGGTTCATAACAAAGCAAGAAAGAGCTTCTAAAAGTAAACATTTTGATTACAGATGTAAACAATTAACCAAAGCAAACAAATAAAATAAGAAGTTTTAGCTGGCATAAAAAAGTGCTAGTGCAATCAGGAACTGAAGGGAGAAAGTTTTTCCCCTCTGGCATTCATTAGTTGTCAGTACTCTAGAATAAAATATAATGTATGCTAAGATGGTGAAATAGAAAAGGCAAAAGAAAATTCATAGGCAATCACCTCAATGGGAGCCAATTTATTCTTCTGAAATTTACTTTTCTTGTAAGCTATCACCATAGAGCCCCATCGGTATGGAGCAGCCCATACTTCACCTTTAGGATCTATTTCCCCCTCATAATTCCGGCGTAGGTATGCCTGTGACATGGTTAATGGAAATATCACAACATTCCCAATAGGAAAGCAACATGCCAATGGAAAACAATAAATAAGAAATTGAGGCTAAGTACTTAAAAGACACATCCTTACCTTCCATTTATCACTTAAACCCTTGTACCAATCCTGGTCCTCTATGCCTCTTATAGGCTCAATTAGAGAATCCTTTATTGCAAAACTGAGCCACGAGTCACCAAGGGTTAAGACATCAGCAGCAACAGCAGACTTTGGACCGATTTTCTTCCTGTTAAAGCACACTGATAATTCATCAAAGATCTTCTCCAGACTTCCAACAAATGTATTGCGAAACCTTAATCTCTTCCCTTGTGATTGCATAAAATCCTATCCATCATTACAAAATTGAAGTCATAAACAAAAGATACTCTATGTCCTTGTCAATTTTAATGACAATAAGAATAAGAATTAACAATACATTCTTTAAAAAAAAAAAAGTTGTCCTGCTTCTAGCAGAGAGTTAGATTCAAACAAAAGTTACTTTAAATGGCCAAATAAAAAGTATTAAGGTATTTTAGCCCACATTACCAAGCTCTCAAACTTCCTCTCGTATGCTAAGTTCATACAACTAAAAATCAACAGAATGTTCATTGAAACTCGAAGAATATACACATTGAAACCTTGAATTTGCAAAAATCATCAAATACTGAAATGATAGAAGAGAACAGAAAAATATTTAAGCTCACAAAAATTTCTAACCTTGAACCAAGAAGGAGGTACTGAGCCCCGAAGAGTAATTACGTTGAGAGGAACAGATAAAGCATAGGTTTTAGACTTCCAAGTTTCAAATGCAGCATTCAATTCCTCACTCTCAAAACTTTTTACAGTCTCAGGATTCCTTTCGCCATTATCAACTGCATTAAAGAAGAACAGCATATACCATTACACATAACAAACCCAAAGACATTCACAGTAGCAAAAGCAATGGCCCTAAGCAAAATTCTTCTTTATTTTTAAGGCTTCTGAAAAAATTTCTTTGGTTGAAAGAGATAAGCAATTGAATTTCCGTGAAAGATTGGTCTTTGTGATCACCAGGCTGTAATATCTTTCCTCCCAACAAAAAAGCGCATTCAGTTCAACAATAATCCCATTGCAATTTACTGCACATAAATGGTAGACTATATCATTTTAAATATTCTAAACATAAAAATGGTAAAGGTAATAATTACCCTGATCAGTATTTTGCTCTTCCAGATTAATCCGAGTCTCAGTAGGACGAAGCAACGGAGTTGGAGCAGCTCGACAAAGACCCACGTTTAAGCCCAAGAAGAATATGGAAGAGGCGGTCAAAGTTACTCGAATCCAGGCCAGATGATCATCGTCGGAGGTTTTTCCCGACTGCAAGCAAACAGAGAGATTCCGACGATCGGAGAGTTTAAGGGGAAATGCGAGATTTGGGTTTGATAGTCGGCGACTCAAGTGGGTATGAGATTGAAGTATAGACATGCATACTACCATGTTCATCAAACTGCGAAAGTGAACAAAAAGACGCAGGTACCAACTTTGATCAACATTGCACGGACGATGAATTTATGGTGGGAAATGGGATCATAGCGAAAAGGTATTTTTATTAAAATTAAACTTAAAATGGTAACATACATACCGTATGTACCTTATCAATAGTTGATGTCGTATAAATTTAATTTTGGATTAAAAATATTCTTAAATTAATTTAAATTTTTAAAAGTTTTCTTATTACATTCATTAAACCATAACTAAAATTAATATAAATAGTCTTTCTTAATTGTAATTAATTAAAATTTTAATTCCTAAATTACTAATTCTAAATTCACTAAACAAAATTCACGCCTATCTAAAATTCATCATCTTCCTGTAACGACTTATTTATATTTGAAGTTGGTAGCTCGTTAAAAAATTCGATCAGTTTAATTATAAAAATCTTAAATTGTTTAATTTAGCTTTCAACTTTTTGGTTCGACTTACTTTAATAACTCTTGTTGTTAAAAATCGATCAATTTGTTAATTGATCAATTAATTTTTATAAATTAATAAATTATTATATACTAAACTAATTTAGTTAATTTTCATTTAACAATCTCTTTTTTATTAAAATTTAAATTCTTCAATATGAAAAGACAATATCTTTCAATTATATTTTAAATTATTTAATTTTATTTAAATTTTAGTCGATTTTGTAACTATCTAATATTAATTGAACCTTTTTCACACCTTTAACAAAGCTACTTTGAAAAAGTAAACTACTTTCCTAAAAGTAAATAGTATGATGATAAGATGAAATCTTGAATAGTAATTTGGGGCACAAAGATTCTCTTTCATCAAAAGACTTCAAAGCAAACGTCTCAAAAGATGAGTCCCACTTTAAAGGGTTAAAGTGAGGTTAGTATCACCATCAAGGTTATCTGTCAAGTCCATCTCTTTGTCAATCTGTTCAATAAGTTGGTGGATATCAGTTGCAGCCCAATTGGGAGGCCATGGACCAAAAATAGAGTGGGATTCTTGTGTTGGGCTAGATGGGTGACTGGAGTTCATGGTTTTACGATATGTAGGACAAGGAATGTCAGCAGCTCATGTGTGGAGAACGTGATCATATACTGAAGTCCACTGATTCATGGATGGAGATATGATAGGATTCAGAAGAGAATTATCTCTATAATAAGGTCCAAGAGATGTACAGATAGTAGAAGGGACCAAGCTTTGAGATTGATTTAACTAGTCTAAAAAAGAATGCAATTCTTCTGTTAAGAATGTGCTTTCTGTAGGACAATCTGTAGAAGCGAGATAAAAATGGAGATGGTTAAATGTACATAATTGTCCAGATTCACTCATATAATAAGGGCGGTGGATGAGGTAGATAGCATAAGCTTTGCAATTATCCACAGAAAAGTCCTATAAACAATGATGAGTTAAAAGTTGAGACATATCAATGCGCCATTTGTTTAATGGTTGGAACCATTCTAGAAAAGTCCATAAGAGTGGACCAACATTGGTTGGATCAGACAGATGTCGATAAACATGAAGGGGTGAGAAAGAAATAGAACAAGCATAAAGGGCAGACAAAGCCTAGAGATGCCATAAGGTCGGCTCGTGGATATTATCATAGATATGATACATAAGTTTGTAAGGGGTAATGACATCAAAATAACCAAGAACTGGAAAAATGTCAAACTTGAGAAGGGTTAGATGCAGATAATAAAACAAACTTTGATGAAGAAGTGGAGAAAGGTCTGTAACAATGGATGGAGGTTGAGAAAACAAAGGAGGAAATTCTTTTTTGTATTTTGCAAACCTAGAAAACTCCATTAACCAATACAAAGGATAGGAAGCTTCAAAGAAGAGGAAACAAACAATAGAGGTTTAGTTGGACAAGAGAGATAATCAGCAACTGTATTATGATGACCTTTAATATGACGGACAGAGAATTTATAGCGAGAAAATCACTCCTGCCAACGAAGCAATTAACTGTTGGGAATCTTTTTCTTGGGTTGATCAAGGATTTTTAGAAAAAGAGATGTTATCCATTTCAACGACAAAATGATAAGGAGTGAGGTGGAAAGAAAACTTTTTAATACCTCTTTTGACAGTGAGAATCTCCTTATAATTGATATGATAGTGGCATTCAAAAGAACTAAATTGGCTACTTGTACGTCCGCAATAATATCGATTGCCATTGATTTCTTCAATGAGCACAACAACCAATAGGTGTCGCTAGCATCAGTTTGTAAGATGCATGGTCCATTGTCAGGAATCTTTAAAGGTGGAGGATCCTAACAAATCTACTTTAGATGCTTGACAACCTTGGTTTGTTCTATCATATAAGGTGGTGGATTCTTTTTCAACAATTTGGATAAGGATAAAGTATAAGTTGCTACGTGTGGTAGGAACTCTCGAATGTAATTAACAATCCTGAGGAATTGTTGTATCTGCTTCACCGTGAGATGTTCATTAGGAAAATGTAACAGCTCTTGTGCAATATGTGGACCAGGCTGATAAAATCTATCTTTGAAATATACCCAAAAAATCAATTTCTTTAGTGCCAATGATGCTTTTTGAAGCAGAAAGCATAATGTCATACTGTTTAGTAAGATCCAAGAATTGTTGCAGTAAGGCCTAATGTTCCTCATGGATATTTGAGAACGATAGAATATCATCAATGTAAATGATCACACTGTAGAGGATAAGCTTATATACCTTGGTCATTGTTTTTTGAAACAGCGATGGGGCAACTTTAAGCCCAAATGACATAATAGCCCATTGGTACTATGCATTGAGAATGCAGAATGCAGTCTTATATCTTTCAGTTGGGTGAATACCCACTTGCCAAAATCCTGCCTTAAGATCAAACTTATAAAAGATAACAATATCTTTGAGAAATAATACCCGAGTACTAATCTTTGCAAGAGGAAACTTTTCATCTTGCAGGAATGCATTTAGAGGTTTGTAGTCAATAACTAATCTCTTTTTTCCACATTTCTGCTCTGAACCTTTATTGATATAGAATGCCTGGCAAGCCCAATCTGACTTTGTGGGCTCAATAAGTCCTTACTTCAAAAGTATAGCACACTTATCTTATGCGAGCTTTAGATCATCAGGGTTCATTCCTAGATGTGTGGCTTTGGTAGGATTTATATCCTTAATTCTTCTTAAAAGGTATACTTATGAAAAAGTCAACATTTTTCCGCAAAGGATACGGATGAGAAAATTATGCATGAGATTCAGGACAATATTCCAACAATTTATCTCATAGTGTAGTATACTATGTAAGAACTTGAGTTAGTTCAAACACATTCTTTATTTTAGTGTATAGATTGAAAAATAATCGATACCTGAGACCTGTGGGTAGGATCTGTAAAGGTTAGGCTTTACTGTAAGAATTTTGCCAAGAACTTTAGTCCAAACTGTACATTGTGGAAAGAATAAAATTTTGATTCTTCTTTTGGTGACTAAACCAATCTTAAAGGAGTTACCATTAGCAGCAGTAAAATATTCATCATGTGAAATCCATGTGTTAGATGATAAGATAGTGGATTTCATGATCGTATGGCTAGATCTAGTATCCATAAACTCGATAGCTTTAATGGGCTTATTATATTTTTCCTGTTGAAAGATTTGGATCTGAACATATAGTCGTTGAATTGGTGTACGATCTACTTTCATACATGTCTATTGTAGCATATATAGTGAATCATCCTCTAGAGAAATGGGGGAGTAAGACAATTCTTCATCTTCTGAAGTTTTGATAGAAACAACAAACTTTGTGTCCTTGTCTTCCTGAGATTGTTCCTCGGTTAAATCTTCAAAGTTATTAGAAGAATGAATAGGCAGAATTGATTGCATCTGCTTCAACAACTTGACATCCTTTTTGTTTTGTGAGGAAATGTTCGTGCAAAGTGTCCATGTTGTCCACAGAGAAAGCATCGTTTAGCTTTCTGACGATGAGGGGATTTCTTGAAGAATCTGACCATTCTTATTTTCTTTCCGTTCTTTCCCTTGTAAGTTTTGCATAAAAAGGCTTGTAGCCTTCCATTTGTCTGCAGAACTTTCTTCTATGATAGACTTGTCGAAGATGAGCTTTCTTCTTGCGATGACACTCACAAGTCTTTTTGTCTTTTCACTTGATTTGTAGATAAGGCTTGTTACAAGCCTCTTTAAGAACTGGACCACCCTTCTATTTTTGAATAAGGCATGTTGATCATATAACTTGTCAAGAGAAGCCAAAACAAGCTGGTAAATTTCTCAAAAAGATATATTTGTGATATCTCTCTGTAAAGAAACTATGGTCCTTTGTAGCTCTGGTTGTAGTTGATCTAGAAGGGATGAGATAAAATTATAACGCAGATTAACATCATTCCATCCATTCAACAGATGGTACTTTTTCTTCATACGTTGGTAATGCTTCTGAAAATCACGCTTGTTAAGTGAACAAAATTTCATTGCAAAATATTCTTAACAGATTTGCTTATCAATGAGCTGAAAGTCACCAACGAATTCTTTATGAATTTCTCTAAGAAGAGCTCTGTCTGTAGTGACTTGGATATGCTGAAGTCTTTGATAGTCATTGATACTTTGCCACCATTCTTGCAAAATACCAGTAAAATGAGATGTAAACTCAGACAAAGTATCCAATAAAGGATTATTCGGTCGAGTCATTTATAGATCTATCCATACACCAAATTCATGTAGTCATTCTCTCTATTACTTTAGAGGTAGATCATCAAAAGTAAACCAAGGTCCTAAAATAGGCTTGGTTTGAACAGGTGCAGCTAATTGAGCTGGTGTTGCTTGTGGTGCTGGTTCCGGTCTGAAAGGTTCAGTACCTATGGATTCTGCTTCATTTATTTCTGGTTCAACTTCAATAGGTTTAGGCATAGTCATCAAAACTTGAGATAATTATGATAATTCAGCTAGCTGTGTTGAGGAATCAAAAGATGGTTCAGAGATCTGTTCAATTATGACTTAGAGATTTCTGCAGAAACTTCAGATATTAGGATAGAGGCTTCAGAATAAGCTTCCGTACTATCTGATTAAACATAAGAATCTTCTGCAATATGTGTAGATGTAAGAGTTGCAATGAACTTTGTCTATACTGATTTGTCCTTCCCAATAGAAGAGGTGGAAGGTTGAAATTTTGGTGGAGACGTTGGAGGTGTATGAATTTGTAACGATTTACTCCACTTATTGACTGGTTCAAATTGAGTGTATAAAGGTGATGACCTAGGAACCTTTAATGACTCAGAAACTTGTTGCCCAGGAACTCGGTCAGGCTTTGGCTTTGAATATCACCTTTTAGGTTTTTCTTTAGTTTTCTGAGGATATAATGTCTAATCAAAGGATAGTTGAACTTGAAGACCTTTGAATAGTCAGCTTCTCTGGATATGTCTGATATATAAGAGACGGGTATGTTGGCTGAGTATTTGGAAATAATGAGGAGGATGAGCCATTTACTATCCTTGATTGTGCAGATTGCATATCAGCTTCCATTTGTTGCATAATTCTTCTTATCTTCTGGATTTCTCAAACTTTAGTGTCGAAGTCATGTCCAAGATAATGTGTAGCAATGCAATGTTGAAGATCAGCATCAAGTCGATGAATCTGAGCTTTGTAAGACTGATACATTTGTTGGATCTGCTTAAAGATTGCGTCAACTTTGTGTTGTGTAGGGTTTGTTAACTGATTCCATCCAGCTTAGAATCAATTGGTCTAAGAAATTTGTTTTGTGTTACTGTATTAGACGTTTGCCAGTTGAGAACTTCATCAAAAGGATTTGATATAAGTGCTCCTTGTGAAGTGATCCCTGTGGCTCGGATATAAGAGTTATAGACAACCTACATTGATTCATCAGTACTCCTGTGTAAAGAAGGAAAGTCTTCCTCATATAGCTAAACCATTATGCAGGGTATAAGAGTAGGAGTCATATCAGGAACTGCTGACTTATAATGATAAGTAGAGGATTTCAGCTTCTCTCGAAGAGATTTAGGTCTAGATCTTTCTATCTATAGACCTTTAAGATTGCTGGAATCATCTAGATCTGGATCATCCTTATATAGATGATATTGTTGAGAAGGCTTCCAACGAGGTTTTGGCTTTTTCTTCTTCCTTCTCTTTTTGGCATATCTTTCATCATCATCATCATTATCTGACTCAGGATTGAGACAGATCTCACAGTCAAGTTCGTAAATGGATGGGTCAACTCCCATACAAAATGTCCACGATGATGATTGACATAAACTGGATTTGTATTAGATTTCAAATAATGGATAGGAGGACCAGATTTAACTTTCGTATGTGAAAATACAAGCTAGATTAGAAATATTACCCCAAGGGTAGAAGGTCCAGATGGATCTTCATTGGGCTTTGCATAGATGGACTTCACCATTCCATCTTTTAGTATCCTCAGAATCGGAGGAGTTATGGTATGAAAAGACTGTTGATGAGGCGCGTGGAACACCTTTTGGTAATTGGTGATCCATTTAGTAGGCATCAAGTTTTCAAGCTCCTGTGCTAGTAGTTGCTTCAGGATCTAGATGATAGTAGTCTGATCATTGGAACGATCAGTAACCATATAAAGGGCTTTTAAAGTGGAATTGAGAAAGTTGAGGTCTAAAGCATGATTCTGTAGACGATAGATTATCTGATGATCAAAAAAAGTAGGATCATCCAACCTGATGTTGAAATCAGGTGCTATAGTCAGAATGACATTTGCATTATTGAGCATTGTTAGAAAGGTACCAATTAAGGCATTCTAATACATTATATAGGCAGTGTCTAGAAGAGATATCCTCGCTATAGCAGGTATTCTCTTTCTTTCATGAAGTGTAAGAACAAGGTGTATAGCTCCAACATGAAGATGTGTATGATTTTGCTCCCTCCAAAGAGAGATCAGCTCCTTAGGGATTTCAAGCTTTACGTATTGTTCTACAGTTGTAGATCTGAGACCACATTATTCCAATTTGGAACTCTAGATGATTTCCTTGACTTTAGGTCTTGAGGTATATAATATTGTACAGATACTTCTCGTCCAAAAATGGTCACGAGAATATATACTGTACGGACTTAACAAAGATAAAGAAGACTTACAAACACGATTTTCTATAGGTACATGAGTAATTTCTACAAGATTTTCTATATGATTAGATAACACACGCTTTATACTAGAGGGTAAAATAGACATAAACAAATTTGAAGATAAATGAACGGGTCATTGGGTAATGTATCCATTACTTATAGGCTCTCTCCCTACTCACTCCGCTCAAGAGATAATGTTACCATCAGTTAAGACATAAATGCTAGCTCAAGAGATAATCTTGTCGATTTAATTTTTTGTTCAATTTTTAAAATTTAAGTTGCATAATGCTTATGTTCCATGTTTAAAGATGCTATTTAAGAACCATACTAGAACAAATATTATGATGGTTGATGCTAAGGAGCCCCTGACGCATCTACATCCTACCTACAAGTAACGGAGCAGTTTGCAAATGCCTAAATGATAGCTCATTAAATCACTAGTTCAAGTCATGCTCTAAAAGAAACTATAGTTGTCGCAACATTTGTTGGTGCTCCTCTTGTTTCTGTTGTTACTTTTTAGCATTGACAATTATTGCACTAGAAGAGGAGTCTCGGAATGTAACTACAAATATTGGAGTTGTAAAACATCCACTTTTAGATGTTTTGGTAAAATTTTGGTCTTATTATCAAATGGACATACATGTGCAAGGTAAAACTTACCCTATTAATTAAATAATAATAAACTCATGATAGGTTAATATTGACGTGACACATAACATATAAAAACTTACTTTATCTAATTTTTCATTTGTTAAAATTTACTTAGAACTTTTTATCAAAGTTTTAAAAAGCATACTAGACCGATTGGTCCGATCGAAAACAATCTGAACTAGCCTGTTGTTTAGTTCGGTTATTGAATTTAACCATTATGAATAAAAGATGGTGGGTTAAAAAATAAATCGGTCAGTTTTTTCTGAAATGTGAAGAACCGTAAATATGCAATTTTCTTCTTCTTCACGATGGGTCACTGACAGTATAAGCATTCTTCCTCCTAAAGCTTGAGCTAACTGGTCACTTCTTGATCTGTTTCATGAAGTGGGTGGAGAACCAGTGATACACTGAAGCTTTCTCCAAAATCCAAATGACATCGTTTCAATTTTACTATGAAATAATGTCGTTTTACTAATCAGACAATCACCTCTTAATCATGTTGATGTGTCTGTGATTGTCTAATTAGTGGGGTCCATTAACACATGGTAGTGTCACCTCAGCATAGATAACGGTGAGGCTAATGTCGGGGTTGGAATTGAAAAAAAAATAAAATTTATACATTTAATTGCTACTTTTTAAAGATCATATTATAATTGAAAATTTAAGAAAAATTTGGGCCTTTTTTTAGTAATTAACCCATAAGTAAAAAGAGTAAATTGTTTATTTTCAAGTAAATTTTACTAAAGAAATCAAAATAAGTGGAAATAGTTTTCAATTTGAATTTGAAAATTGTTTTTAGATCAAAATAAATTTTTATTAAAATTAAGAATTCAACTCATCTAGGAATCAATAGATCTAATCTAATTTAATTATCCAAAAAGTTGAAAAATATTATTTTAGATTATGAAAATTATATCAATAACTAGAATTTAACAAAATTGGAATTTTATGCTTATAATTTGATTATATTTGTACAAATTACATATGTTTCATATATTTGATAAATTGTGTGTAAATATTGAATTGCATGTTTAAATGTGCAATATTTTATATTTAATTTATGTTTGATAAGAACATTTGAAATTAAATATGTCATTAAAGCATTTAAGTACATGTTTAGAACATAATTGTTGTCTTATATTGTTATAAGAATAAACAAAAAATCTATTTATTGTTAGACTTATTGAGCAAACTCATGGTGGCTTTAACTGAATATGTTTAGTCTTATAACAATAAGTCAAATTTAGC
>JAOQMP010000001.1:18724544-18738572 GCA_027563575.1 Erythroxylum pedicellare
GTATATATATTATTTATGAGAGAAATTACCTATATTTAGTATACCTGATACTAAGTTTTAATGAACCAAATTTCTTAGATATATGTCAGGTTTAAGAAGAGTTCTCAAAGTTAGAAAGAAAAAAGTGTATATCAATTATGCAATCATGATGTAATCTATGTTCAGGATTTTTGGAGACAAAGTTTCAGAGATATATAAATGTCATATAGATGACAAAATGTGATAATATTTTGAGTTGATTAATGTCTCATAAACTTTAAAGGTCAATAGATGTCATCATTATAATTGCAAATTGCAAATTGCAAATAATTGTATGAAGTAGACTTAAAGGTATAATATATTGATAAAATTGTTCCATTCAATTTAGCCTACTAAAAGCATAAAAATGGACTACAATTGAATACACTGACTTAGGTATAATAATAGTTTTCATTATAAGAAAAATGATTGCATGAATTATTCTTGCCTATAAATGATATGATGAAGATCATATATATTTCTAGTTTATACTTTTGAGTATTTGATACTGAATATAAATTCAATATTACTCTATTCATGGCATGATAAGAAATAGAATATTGAGTAAAAGTTGTTCATCTAAGTTTATATAAATAGTTTTTATGTGTTGGATCAAAGGAGAATTATGCATAACATAAGTGGTAAGAATACAAATTTAGCTAACCTATATTATCTTTTTGTGACATGTTGGTTAAATCACCATAATAAGAACCACAAAGTTGTATACAAAGGTATGTGTATCCTTTGATTATGAATCATAAAAAGCTTATGAAACTTGTTGGGTTGAAGGATGACAAACTTTAATGAAATGATGATTATTGTATTAAATTGTTAAATCATATACATGTGATGTATAAGATGTAATAATACTTATAAAAGGATGAATACTCATATTTCATTATATATACTAATGAATTTATATGATAAAGTAATATATACTAAATGAAATATAAATTTAAAATTATTTAAATATAGGTAAAAATTAAGCATTAAGAATGTTAAAACATTTCAATGAAATTAAGGCAAGCTTAAAATTTTTCGATTATATATAAGGAATGTGATTTTCTAGTGAATACCTTTATAGCTAAATTCCATAATAATATGAATTTATGTTGCAATATTTATTTTTATATAGTTATGCCTAGTATATATAATTGCTTGCCTTGACAGTTCCAATTAAATCAATTATTAAGATTTCATATTAGATATGGAATAAGAACACTTTGAATGTTTAATGACTTTAGGACGTGATGTTCAAATGAAGCATATATTACATAATAAGTTTAGAGTTAAATTGGGCATTAGAAAGTTATGAAATATCCAAAAGAATGGATATCATCTTACAAACCATATTAAATAAAATGATTGTTTTAATGCATACTTATAGGAGAATGTTCTCAAGATAAGTAGTGGGAGTATGATGAAGATTGAAAAGTTCAAGTTTAATGAAAATAATTCTAATTAGAACTGATGCCTTTTTTTTGTATACATTTGATATATAATTGAAATATTATGGGATTTTGAAAGATTAACTTTCGTAATAAATTCAAAAATTTTATTTTAGAGATAACTATAGATTTTTCTGTTTGTGAGAAGGTCAGTGGGAGCTAGTTATACTTTTAAGTCGGAGTAAGTCGATGACATTGCCACTCATAGAGAACAAAAATTCATATTTTTAATTGTTGAAAATATAATAGTCAAAAAATAACTATTATTGGATATGAAAATGTAACAACTTAATTTTGGACATTATATTTATAGATATCAATTAAAAGTTTTTTTAACCTATTTTGGTCTAAGTACTTAGATAATATGCTTAAGGTGTTTAGGATTTAAGATATTTGATACTTATGAAGTATTAAAAGTATCCATTATTCTATATGAATTGATAGTTAAGTTCAATTCATATAGGAATTACTTCAGTTTGATATAAGTTATTCCTAGTTAAGGTATATTTTACTTGGAACAAATTTATTTTAAGTTAAAAAGGTTCCAATGGATCAAGAAGTTCTTTAATGAACTTGGTATAGATCCTTATATTGTTAAAATAATAATGTACTATAGACCATTAATTCCTTGTGCATGACATAACTTAAAGAATTAATGTATTCATCCAATTTGTCTTAACATGCCAAGAATATATTTAAAAATGTAGGATGAATAAGTAAATAAGTGAATTTAAGTTACATATTAGATAGGTTTGAACCATCATCTATACAGTATTATGAGGTAAGACCTAAAGTATAATCAACCAAAAGAGATAATATAATTCATATTCTTTACTTGTATTGTGAGAGGATCCTTAAGGCTATATGAATCTTAAACTAAAATACACCTTTTACATAGTTCTAATTTCACATAATTGAGTTAATGGTTACTATCTTAGAATATTGCTAGAAAATCATGAATAATTTAGTATAACGGGATGTCTAAAAAAGTGAGTTGAATTGATTCAAAAGATTGAGAAATGAGGAAGATCATTTGAATTACATCAAGATGTATTCAAAAGGGTTCATCCTTAATGCAAAAACCAGTATGAATACAAGGCATTTATATAATGAGATTAAGATGATAATTGATGGAATAAATGATATAAGTTGTAACATAATAAATCCACTCGATATCTGATTCATTAGTTGGGATGTATTTATTTTTTTCTATCACTATTTTTTTTAACCATTTGGTAATAATATAATGGTAAATAGAGCATTAATTTTGTAGGGAAACATTAAGAATTCAATAAAATCTTCTATTATTGTGTAGTAAATTAAATAAAAAAGAATTATTTAGATGGTTGATAATTAACCTAAAACTAGACCTAAGCTTAAATTTAGGTAAAGTAAACAATCACTAGAGATAGAACAAAGACACAACTAAGATTTAAAAAATAGATACATATTTCATACAGAGAAGTCTCCTATTATATCTTTATATTCATTAATCAATTAATTTAGAATGGATTTACTCCAACTAGTTAATTTGTATCTTTACCAAGTAACACCTCTTTGAGTGCATTAAGTTACGTGAAATTCTATAAGAGATTTCAACCTAATACTAAAGAGCTCATATGGGTGTATTTTTAGCACCTATTCAACCTTTAATATCTAAACCATGGTCTACTCACAAATAGGTTCTCTAAATTCATCCACAATTGAATTAGATTAGATCTAATCACTCGAGTAATTAAATTTGTGTTAATATTATTCAAAGATAATCAATAAATATCTTATTCATATATTTAATTTAATCACTCCCTATAAAGACAATTACTAGGTTCCCTTATATCTAGACATATAAAGAAATTCTTTATCATGTTTAAATTAATAAATATAACAAAGAAATAAAAATAATCAAAATAACAAGAGTTTTAGAATTGATCTCAATATTTCAATATGAGCTTTAAATTTTTTTGGATTTTTTAATCTTTTTCCCTTTAAAATGACTATTATATAATCATATAGGTGTTCCTCTCTCTCTTAGTGGCTAACCCTAAATTTAGAATGGAAGAATACACAAAACCTAAAACTTCTAAAAAACTAGGATCTTAGGACTTAAAAAAAAGGGATTGATGTCATTTCTCTGCATTTTGTTCTAAATACCTCCATTTACATCCTATCAGTTATGGATCATCTTGTAATATATAGGAAAATATAAGTGGAGACACGGCCATATTTAGCTAAAAATTAAGATTTATTATTTACTTTTTTACAAAACACATTCAGTATCTCCAAAATTATTTAAAATATAATGAATATTAATTAAACCAAGGACATTTATGTATGAAACATTACAAAACATCTAATAAAATAGTAATATATTTTATGTCATCAAATGGCCCTAAACTTAAGTGTTTCCTTGTACTTAAACAAATCAATCTCAAAAGACACCAATTTAGGTAAGTTAGATTCCATAAAATTTTAGTAATTTAATCAAAATGGTCAAATATCACCATTATTAGTTTATTATCCCATTTATCAACTACCTAGATCTTTAGATAGTTATACCAACTTGTAATTCAATTCTAAAACTAGACAATCTTTTGAATCTAACTCTATTCATATAATTTCCCCTCGTATATAAAGTGGACATGAAAAGAGTTAAAAGTCTAAGATAAGAAGTATTTCATAAGCTATAATGAGAACAAACTAATGCCATTTTATTTTAATTTGTCATATACTATTATGGGTGATTAACTTGGATAAAACATCACCTCAACCTTTCCACATGAGGACAAACACCTTATCATGAACCTCTAGTTAGTTAGTTATGTCAAAATTTCAAAATTAGCAAAGTAGAATTTATTAGTGCTCAAATTTATTCAATTTTTCAAACAATTCGTAATCAATTTAGACTAATCGTTCGCTTAAAGTCAAAACTTAAAAGATGTTAAATTTATACACTTGAATCATCATTTAATCTAAGTATCCTTCTTAAGATTATTCAATTAAGTTTTAACTAAACTAATCATAAGTGATCATATCTATTAACCTAATACAACTAACTCCTAAGACGATATCAACTCCAATAGGTTTACTCAATCTCCTTGCCTAATTTTCTTAAAATTTCACATAGCAAGCTAAATGCTAATGGATTTAATGCTTATAAGTACACTAAAGCTTAAGGCAATCACTCCCTTACACTTAATTATATATACTGTCCTTAATGTAAACATATATAAAAGGCAGAGAAAGATGAAGATATTAAGATCGAGAAAGCTTATTTGGCCCTTGTTATTGAAAATTGCTTTTTTTGGATTGTATTCATAATATCAAGATCAAGGATCTGCATAAAAAATAAAAAAACATATAATGCAAAAAAAGATAAAGAGATCATATAAAATAAACATATATAACTAAATTAAAATATAAGCATTTAATAACGAAACACCCTATTATTTTATGAACATAAAGTTCATACAAGTAAATAATTAAATTGCCTCCTAATAAATACTTTTTAAGAGTATTTTAGTTGGATACTAATGTTAGGAAGGTAGAACGAAGGGCTGACAATCCTCCCTTTTCAGAATTTTATAGATTTCATGATCTTCTTTTAATGTTTGATATTGTTCCCATCCATATCTTCCTTTGCTTATGTGGCACCCCCTTCATTTTGTTTCACAATACCCTAAAAAAATTAGCAGAGTGTTTATCACATCAAAATAAAAGTAGAGATTCCAATAAGAGAAAGAACACTTTATCTCATTAAATATATTAAAGTTCTCTTCGTTATTATTGTCTTATTTATCCTCAATAACAACCTCCTTTCTCTCCCTCTCTACCATTTAGTTCTTTAGAATCATGCACTATGTTACTAGGCAATGAACCTTGATATATCTTAGTAGCTAACTTAGCTAGATGGCCAATCTGATTTTTTATATTGTTGATTAAAACCTCATGATCTTTAAGTCAAGCTTTAATTGTGGATGTATACTCTATCATTAATTCTTCCAAGCTCAATTTCTTTTCTTGTTATTGCTGCTTATTGTAATCGAGTGAGATGACTCTTGAATTGTTTGATTATCCTATAGCGGATTCAAATTATTTTTTCACTCTAAATTGTAGATGTTATTACAGGGTGAGTCTAAGACTATCGCTAGTACTTTTAATAATTAACTTATTTAGTTGTCCATATAAAGTGATATCCAACTTGATAATATTCCCTACTATGCATAATTCACTTTATAGTGATGGTGCTACTCTTATTGTTCCACTCAGGCTATCCATTTTCTTGATAAAGCCTCTAATTGAGCTTTTAAAGTGATGGTAGCATCCATATTATGCGCACAAGTTCGGTTAATTGTCCTTTCCCTACTTGATTGTCATTGGTAATCGTTTGTTTTCATCTCCTTGATCAACTTTAGGATAACTTTTGGATTTTTATTAGGCAAGGCTCCTCCACTACATTAACCATCTACTATTATAGCAAAGTTTTGATCATGTGGCAAACACGTAAGTAACCGATGGTCTAAAAGTACAACCACATGATAACCCATAATCTTCCTTATCATAATGTTAATAAGAAGAAATGCCATTTCAAATCAGTCACATTCTCAAATTTAGAATATAATTTACCTTTATATATAATGTTGTATCAAACAAGTTTATCTTATAATTTTAGCTTAGAAAGATATCAAACTTAATGTAAAGAATGTATATAAGTTTTGTAATTATATCAATCAAGTTTATCTTATAATAATTTTGACTAATATAAAAAATAAAATATAATTTACCTTTATATATAATATTGTGTCAATTAAGTTTATCTAATAATTTTAGCTTAGAAATATATGAAACTTATTATAAAAACTATATGAGCTTGTTAAAATTGTATACGGGCGTCGAAGAGGGTAAAATTTTAAATATAACTTATCTCAATATATAATATTATATCAATCAAGTTAATCTTATAATTTTAGCCTAAAAAGATATGAAACTTATTAGAAGAACTATATATGAGCTGATCAAAATGCAATGGGAGGGGTATAAAGAGATTAGCAATAGTATATTATTGATATATTTTATAACAAGAGACTTATTACACCTTAAATTACAATACTTTTTTAAATAAATTAATTAAATTCAAAATAAAATTAACCCAATACAAATATTTCATATTGAACTTTAAAAATTTTGAATTTAACATTTAGTGGAAGGGTTGGCCCAAATTTTGGCTTTAAATCTACTCGAACTTAAAAAAGCTTGATCCAATTCATTGTCATCAGTTATGAAGATAATAAGAAAAGAAAGAGAGAAATACAAGAGAGAAGTCAAAGAGCATGAAGAATTGAACCATTCCATCCATATAATTACTATTTTGTAGGTTTATCTATTTTATAGTTTTTATCCTCTATTTGCTCTTTCCTGGCGTAATTAGTAAGAAATATGGAGCACTTGACCAAACCCTGCCCTTCCTGGGCCCATTTTCATGAAAAACAAAATAGGACCCAATCTTGACCCTTATAGAGAACAACAACATCCACTATGAATCCCGTTGATAAGTAGAGTTTGGAAAGGTCTAGTAATATGCAGTTTTACCCCTAACTAGTAGAGAGGTTGTTTCCAACTCATCGAGAACAAAGTAAGGCAAAATAAGATTCACTCCGAACCCTCATGAAGACCAAAATTGGGCAAAATAGGGTCTAGTTCACTCTTGATACTCATAAAGAGCAAAATAAGACAAATCATCTTAACTTTCTTTTTTTCTTTACATATTTTTTCATTTGATTTTTTAGTTGTTCTCGTAATCTAAATTGTGTCACAATGAAGGGTTTAAGGTACCCTATTTAATAATAAAAATACTTTTAAAGTTTACATAATTATATATTGTTGATTTATTGGAGCCATTTTTTACTTTACCTAGAGCTAAAACATTAAGAACGACCTTGCACTTGACTCCAAAAAGCACATAGGGAATCGAGAACTACTCAGTACGATAGAAGTTTGAGAATTTTTGTCTTGTTGCTGAAGAAATAATTAAACAATTCCAAATCTTTACAAAACTATAACTACAAATTCCCATCCCCAGAGTAGAAACTGAGCAATCATACAAGTAAATATTCAACTCATACCATTTGATAGTGGAAATCGAATAGAAACAGAGCTAGACTTCAAAACTGAATAATTATCATCTCCTTATGAAAAATTCATACCTACAATCCAATCAACCATACATAAATTCCACCTAGTTTAGTCTTTAATTAAGATAACAATTCAACAGAAATTTAGCCTAGGTGATTAAAAAGGAATCAGAAAAGAAAGATATCCTAAGTTTTATTTGAAGGACAAAAAGGAACAACAACAACATATTACGGGCAAAATGAAGGAGGGAAAGAAGTATCACTAACCTTCTATCGACGAGAAGTACACACAGTGGAAGGCATTGGTCCCTGTTCTCTATGATTGACTCTTGTTTGTTCTTTTCTCTCCTACCGGCTTTGAACTGGAGTGTCAAAGTTGCAAGGAGTGAGCTCACCTCTGTCTCTCTTCTGGTGTTACCTGTATCAAGTTATGTTTTTGTAAAAGCTCTAATAACGGTAGATCTGTCGCAATCTATTGCTTCATTTTCTTGTCACCTGCATTTTGAGCAATGTTTCTAACTTTTGAGTTTATCTCTAATTTTTTTATGTAAGAAAGGTTTGATATTTATGTGAACCCCTTGAAGTGTGTCTCTTCTTGACAAGCTCTTTTTATGCTCCTTAATTTCACTCCCTTAGAGAACGACCAACATCTACCGTGCACTTAAGCTCTCTCCTCCAAAAGTGCTAAAGTTTGCAACTTGGTAATGTAGAACATCATTTTTCATAGTTTCAGAAATTGAGATTTTAGTCTCCTATTTTTACTTTTTGAGATGTTCTTCGTTGTCCTAAACAACATCTCAGAAACATTATTTTGCTTCATTAACTTTGCTTGATTTTCTTTAATCACTTGTGTGTCAATTCCTCTCACTTCTTGAGAATCCAAACATGCATCTTTTCATCTCTACTGTTTTACATACTGGCTTTATCATACTTTATAATTCGATTGTGTACATTCCCAGTTGCTGCTTTATGTATGAAGTTGCATTTTCTCTTTTATTCTTCTCCTCCTTTTTACCTCTTTTCTACATATCGTTTTTAAGATTCATAATTATGAATACCGTAACTCCATTTAAGTATAAACTTTGGAGTGTTTACTAGAGAGGAATAGCCCTCGAGGTTAATTTGCAATTTTGATAGGGATGTTATTGGAATTGCTGACATTCATTAAAAAAATTCTTGTTCTTATATTTTGTCTAGTTGTTCATTCTTTATCTCTCTAGCTGCTAGCTGTTATGTCTTATGACTTGTCTTTTCAGTTCAAGTTTTTAAGAAAATTTTTTGCATTTGAGGAGGACCTCGCTTCTGTGACTAGTTAAAAGTATAGCTTTGTCAGTTTTCTATTCGCCATCTGTCACTTATCGAGTGTATTTTGTCAAAGTTACTGGATGCATTTTTTTACATGAAAAGGAAAGAAAACTCGATACAAATTACAGGACTAGTCGTGGGAAACAAGTCTCCAACATATCCTTTAAGAGGATTGAAAGGCACTTGATAGGTGTATTTTCAAAAGTAGTGGTCCCTAACTCAAAATGTTCTGCAAAGTTAGCAAGTTAGTCGGCACACCAATTGCCCTCCCTGTAAATATGTCGAGGTAGAACTACCTAGTTTTGAATAAATAGCTCATTGCTATCTAGGACGAGGGGATCGAGGAACATTGAGCGTGTACATGGAGATGATAGAATACTAATCACCAATCGCAAATCCATTTCTAATTCAATCTAGCGATACCCTAGGTTCCATGTACACTTGGGCCAGGAAAAAACTCCCCAGAGTTCAGTAGAGATAGAAGAACACCATCCAATATTTTGTACAAATCCTCCAAGCCAAGCGCCTGAACTATCACGAAAAAGGCCACCTGCTATAGCCGAAGAGAACAATCTTTTGCACGCTTCATCTGTATTTAATTTTACCCAGTTGGGAGGAGGATTGCACCAACCTATAAGCTATTCATGCTAAGGCCGACTGTCAAGATTTGCTCTTCCTTGCCAGACTGAAGCCTTATAAATCTGATGGACGTACTCCAAAACATAATACGATGGTGAATTCGACCAAGAAAATTGCTCATAAAAAAGGGCCCTATTTCTTCAGGTCCACAAGAACCAACATGCAATCCTAGATACAATTGACCAATCCAAGCTCAGTACAAGCTGGTAGATTTGGAGATTTTTAGGCCACTCATAGGTTAGCATAATGAAGAAGTCAGATGAGATTATCTGTGGAGGGAACACTCTCCATAAGTTGCAGGCTTTGGTGCAGTCACGCATTACATGAAGTGAGGATTCTTCTGAATGACAATGATAGCACACAACATCTGTAGTTAATTTTTTTTGAACTCGTTGTTGATTAGACAGTAATCGATCGTGTGCAAAGAGCCAAAGGAAAGAGCAAATTCGTTACAGGCCCTTCCACTGCCATATTACCTTTTATAATCTATAGAACGAAACATCGCCATGAGCCATTATCATGGAATATGTTGATGCAGTAGTGAAGTGCCCATCTCTAAAATTCTCCAAATTAACATATCAGGTCGTAAACAAGCTTTGGGAGGAAGAATATTCGCAATGGACATGCAAATCGAAGAAGGGAGTAAATATTGGAATGCTTCCCATTTCCAGTTATTGGTAGTGTCCACAAAGTGTTGAATCCGGAGATCAATAGCTAATTATGGAACAGGATCCGTTGTATGGAATATAAGAGGTCCTAGATCCTCGATCCAAGGGTCTAGCCAAACTCGAGTCCTGGAGCCATCACAAATCATCCATTTCAAACCCTGAAGGACATGGTGCTAAGTAGACTTAATACTCTTCCAAAACAATGAACCGCCAGTTACATCAAGAGAAACGAGAATGTTGTTGGCTTCAAAATTATACTTAGCAGAGAGAATTTGCACTTATAATGCATTAGGCTTAGAAACCAACGACCATCTTAGTTTTGCTAGTAAGGCATCATTAGTTTCTTGAATTTTTCTGATGCCAAGACCCCCCGTCTCTTTGGGTTAGCAAACTTTATCCCAATTAACTAAATTTATCCTCCTTTTGCCATTAGTCGAGCTCCATAGAAATTGTTGCATTATTTTGTCTAATTCATCACAAAGATTATGAGGCAGGTGGACCGTCTGCATTGTATAAATGGGAAGAGCCACTATAACTGATTGAGTTAATGTGATTTGCCCTGCGAATGACAAAAGATTGGCTACCCGTCCTGAGAGGTGTTGTTGAACTTTATCAAGAATATGTTGATAGGTTATTTTACTAACTCTCTCATACAATATGGGTACTCCTAGATAGCATCCTAGATCGTTCGTTTGCTTAAAGCCCAATTCACTATATAGTAAGTGCACCTCCGAGTGATGTATATTTTTGGAATAAAAACAACGAGATTTGTCTTGGCTGACCTGTTATTTAGAGGCTGCATAAAAAGTATTTAGAGTGTCCCTAATCACGTACATCTATTCCATTAATGCTTTTGAGAAAGGAATGAGATCGTCCACAAAAAACAAGTGTGAGATAGAAGGCCCTCTTTTGCTTAATTTAATAGACTTCCATCTTCCTTGAGACACTGTGGTATTAATTAAATGACCCAAACCTTCCATATAGAGAATGAAAATATAAGGCGATATAGGGTCGCCCTGTTTAATAACTCTAGTGGGAATAAATGTATCACTAAGTTCGTCATTCCAATTCACTTACATGGATACCGAGGAAAGATATTTCATAATAAGATTTATCAAAGAGTCGGGAAGTCTAGCGTTGTGCAGTGTATCGTTGATAAAATCCCAAGAAAGTCTATCCTAAGCTTTTTCAAGATCCATTTTAACAGCCATTATTCCTTTCTTTCCAGATTTCCTTTTCATTGTATGAATAACTTCTTGGGCAATAATGATATTGTCCATAATCAGGCTTCCTTGAACAAAACTACATTGAGTTGCAGCTACGAGATCTTCTAGGTGAGGTTTGAGTCGGTTAACAATAATCTTGGTAATGACTTTGTAAATCACTAAACATAAAGCAATTGGCCTGAATTGAGTGATCGACGTGGGTGATGGAATCTTTGGTATAAGAATCATAATAGTATGATTCAGTTCAGTTTCCCACACTTCATGTCGAAAAACTCTCTGGATAAAGAGAGTTAGTGAAGGCCCAACGATGTTCCATTGAGATTGATAGAATAAGGCAGTAAAGCCATCATATCCCGGTGCCTTATTAGATGCCATCTCAAAGAAAGCTGCCTTGATTTCTTCAGGACTAAGTGGACTTGTCAGATCATTTGTAGCCCTGTGAGAGAGTGAAACCCTGTGAAAGAGTGAAGGAAAAAAACCATTAAGAAGAAGTTCCTTTGGTGTATGTAGTTTTGTCGTATAGAGTTTCTTAAGAAAATGCTTCGCTATGCTTTTGATATTCACTGTGTCCAATCCCATGCAACCATTTTCATCCTTTAAGGAAGCCACCCTCATTTTCCCTCGTATGGTAGTTGTCATAGCATGATAATATTTAGTATTTCTATCTCCTTGGCTTAACTATTGACATCGTGAGCATTGGTGCCAATAAAGTTGTTCTTGACAAAGGACCTGTTCCAATTCCGAACGGAGATGTTCCTCCAGCTCTCATATAGAATCCAAAGCTTCTTCTTCTAAGTCTTTTTGAATGCCTTTCAGTCGCGCCATGAGTCTTTTTTTCCTATGAAAGATATTTCCAAAAATATTTAGGTTCCAATAATGTAATCTTTCTGAAAATTTCTAACTGCACCACTGAAATCATTCATATTAGGATTCCAATTATCTTTGGCAATTTGTCTAAAACTTTCCTGCGTCAACCATGCTGACTGAAAGCTGAATGGTCTAGGGGTCTGAGGTGAGTACGTGCTTTATTGTATTGATACAAGGAGTGGGCGATGATCTGATTTTAAAAAAGGCAGATGGGTAATTGAAGTGCTTTGGAACACGGACTGCCAGGAGTTAGAGCATAACACTCGGTCTAGTCGAGCGAGAATCTGACCTCTTCTCCAAGTTTATTTTGGCCCTGTAAATCCTAGATCATACAGTTAACAACATTACATACAATCTCTAAACATTGTATTGACTATTGGTTGGAGTCTAGAACCTCCAAGTTTGTCCTTGCTCTCTAGCTTGGCATTGAAGTCTCCTCCCATAATCCATGGTTTAGAGGTAACCCTAGCGATTTTACGTAGATACTTCCACAAGAAATGTTGTAAAGAATACGTAGGGCTAGCATAAATAGTAGTGAAATCAAAAGACATATGATCCCACTCAATATTAACATGTACAAATTTTCGGTGAGATAGCAAAATGTGGACTAAAATATTAGCTTTCCTCCTCCATGTCACCGCAGCCTTTATCCTCTTGTATAGCTAATGCAAAAGATTGGTCTTGGATCATTAACTCGATGTGTGATGGTATGGAGATGACCACATGGTGAGATGTGGTTCGCTAGGACGTCTTAGACATCTTCTTTGGAGCAGAAGTATGTTTAGGTTGACTAGAGTGGGCCAAGGGGGTCTGTAGACTATGAGAAGGTTGTTTAGAAGATTTAGTCTGCTTATTAATCTGACTAGTTCCAGTATCTGTTGGCCCTTCTGTTCTATAAGCTCTTCCCATCAGTTGTTTTTAGATTTCGATTGTAGTTAGGTCTTAACCGATATATTGGTGGTCTCTCCTCTTTGGTTCTCCTCAGCATACTGAGGTTACTCATTTGAAGGTTCTATATTGTTTTTGTCTGTCAGTATCGTATACCTTGAGCCCCTCAACTCCTCGTGATTATTGCTTCCCCTCTTGTCGCTTCCTGGAGTCGTTGCTTGATTTGGTGGTCGTTGAGTTTGACGTTGCACTTGGATCCACAATCTATGGACCTCCTTGCGAAGGTTGACCACCGGCGATTTAGTTCGGGTGTCAGTTGTGGTAGTCAACCTCTTCTCTGTGCTGGTGCCCCTTAAGTCCAGATGATCGTTACGTCAAGTAAAGCAATCCATGGTGCCATGGCCTACCATTCCACGTGAGAAGCATATCTGCGACAGACCCTCGTAAGCAACTTTAATCATTTCGCCATCAATTTCTACGATTGAGCGAAGTGGGGAGTTTATGTTGATGTCGACTGCGACCCTAGCAAATTTGCCTCTCTGGGATTGTTGCGTATTATCGTCGATCTTAACCGTGCATTCAACCAAATTTCCAAGGGCTTTCAGGATTGAAGGATGGTAGCGTGCGATCGAGAGTTCTAGAAATTGAACCCAAGCAACAATATGCGAGATCTTGCCAAAAGATGGACGGAAATCTGGGTTCCATGGTTGTACGAATAGTACATGTCCGGATATCACCCAAGGTTCCTTTGTAAGCACCTGCATATAGTCCTATTCCTCTATAAAGTTAATAAGGTAAAAATCATTGTCAATATCCACAATCTTCATAGGGCAATAAAGAT
>JAOQMP010000001.1:18775940-18794095 GCA_027563575.1 Erythroxylum pedicellare
ATTTAATCTTAAAATTTCTCAAGCTTTATAATCAAATCCAACTTGATTAAAATATCTTTTCTTTCTTCAACATGTTCTTTGTGTGTTACCTATTAGGTTCCCAAATAAATTAACAATGGATATAAATTATAACATCAAATCATATTTATGATTAGTTAAATTAAACTCCTTAAATTTGTCTTTAATTATCTGATTAAAAACTTTATATCCATAAATCAAGATCGACATCTAACAATGTAACATTATTACCCAAATATTTAGGAACTTCAAAGTAGTTTTGACTAACTTTTTCTTCCATGATTTTTCGTATAATTTAATCTTTTCATCATATAATGTTTTGATTAGACATAAAGTATGGAATTAATATCTACTCTTTTTTAGTCCAATCATGTTAGTTCTCCACCATAATAATTTATTCAAAAAATGACATTTAAAAATTATTTTCAAAGTGTCATTCTGCCGAAGCCAAGGATTTTTGAAATTAATAATAATTGAGAATAGTGAATATTTTCCCTTATCGCTTTAGGGTAATGAATCATGTATTGATCACTTAACTACCTCCATATAGTTCATACTATTTCCAATGACCACCAAATGAGCTATCTTTGACTAAAATAGGTCATAAATAGTATCAAAATATACTAAATCCTATATGAGATAATTTTGGAGATCTTAAGTCAAAGGATCACTTATATAATTATCACAATAAAAATATCCATAGACATATAAGTAATGTCCAAATTAGTTTCTCATATAGGGTAAGTTTAGTGACCCTATTCTCTAATAAGTACTCACACGTTTGTTTAAGTATCTCTATACTTTAGTCTATGAAATTGATTACTTCCTTCATAAGGAAGAAATATAATGCTTCTTAGTCTTTTTCCGTTCTATTAATGTCTTGTCTTAACAGAACAATGACTAAGAACAATTTAGGGTTAATATATAAATACAATATGAATCTCAAAATTAGGATCTCGTCATAAATATATTTGCAATGTATATTTGTCCTACGAACTTTATTATATACATTTAAATATGTATAAGATAAAGGATGCCTTTATGATTTTATCACTATACTACATCCAATTGACTGGTTGTAGGGTATAAACCAACAGTTACATTAAATCAAAAGAGAATAAAGAGTTAGAAGGAAGGGCTACACATATTCATATGATAGGGACATTTATTGTGTTTTAATTTAAGGATTAAGATTATTTATATTTGAGTGTAAATTCTGGTATTAAGAATTATAAAGTGAGTTTCTATTTTATGTATATAATGAGGGGTATTTAAGTGAGGATGTTTTTGTATTTTTATCTTAAAATTTTTTAATTTATAAATGATGTGTTTGTAAAAAATTTAAAGATTAAATATTTACATGGTAAATATTAAATTCAAATAATTAAATATTCAAAACATTAAAGTTCGTAAAATATGCCCACAATTTCTTTTTCTTTTTTTGGACAAAAAGAGGCAAATGATAAGTTAAAAAATATAAAAGTATACTTTGTGCAAGAATTTGAAACATGAAGAACAAAGCATTAGGTGTGAAGAAGCCAGTAAGAAAAAAAAAATAATAATTATGGTAAAGTTGAAAACGGTTTAGTTAAACCAACTTATATTTGTTTCCTATGAGAGTCTGCCTTTGCCCTAACCAGACTCTGACGCCCTAAGCAGCTACCCTCTACTTGTCACTAGCCAACCCATCCACGGCCATCCACTCCCCTTCTTCTCGAAAACCTTGCCTTCCCCCTTTCAAACATTTCTACTGCTCTCCCCCACCTAAAACCTTCACTACCCTATTATATTATTGTCCTCATTATCTTGATAGCCTTGTTCCCCCTAAACATTTTCTTGACATCTTTACCCCGACACTCAGCCACTTTCAAAACTAGTTCCATTGCTTTCTCAACGTCACATGTCTTTCTTCAACAACTCTATCTGACATTAGCATTCTAAATGGAAAATTAAAATAAACCATACCCACCTTCATATCAACTTAACAAAATTGCCTTTCTAACCTTGAAAGAGACCTTGGAGAAGCCTATTACAAGAGAAAACACTGGAAACCAAGAGAAATTCAAATGGAGCATGATTATAGGAGGCACAAAGAATATGGGAAAACTCATGTTTGTGGCAACAGAAACCAAAATACCCATTCAGGCGCCAATGGAGTTGTTGCAACAAAGTGTAAGAAAATGGAGCACGTCTCTAGTGGGATTTTTCTTAGAGAAGAGATTAGCATTCCTCATTGTCCTGAAGTGGTCAAATGGAGTATGGAGGAATAAGGGGTTGGTGAACACTATAGTGAATGAAGATGAGCTGCACATTCAAATTCAACTTAGAGGTAAATGCATAGTAGGTGCTTAAAGCAAGGTCGTGGCATGGTATAGGACATCCACTCTTAATTAAGAAATGGCATCCTAGGGTCACACTGGATAGGAACAAACTTAAGCCAATTCCTCTATGCATCAATATATACAAGGATCCATTGCAATACTAGTCAGCTACATGTATGAGCCATATAGCTAGTAAAATTGGTAAACGGTTGGGACTAAGTGAGAATACTGCATTGATGAAGAGAATTTGCTTTCGCTACTTATAATGAAGTTGAAAGAAAATGGGGAGTTGGAAGAAGACACAGTATGGATAACCTATATGTGGAAGCCTAAAACATGTGAATATAAACAAGTTTGGTGAAGGAAGGATAACAACAAGGGAAAATCAGTACTAGAGCCAACTAAAACAATATTAGAGGACAATCAAAAGGGGCTACTAGTTTTATAGGAAAACACAAAAATAATGGGGAATATTCAAGAGGGAGGGCATGGATGGGATTGCAACAGTTAAAGGCTACAATAAGGTAGAAACAAAGATTCTTAATATTGGTCATTGAAGCAAGGAAGAGAAGTGGGGGTTATCAATAGGCCAGACTTAGGGAAACATGTTTCTAAGGGAATGGGAATAGGAATTGAAGAAGAAACGGTTGGCACACCAATTATAGAAAGAGGAAAAACTTCAAGCATAAAGCATACTATTGGAATGAATAGGAAGACTAGGAGGAAAAAGTCGATTAAAAATAAAAAGTGATGAAGAGTAGCCTGGAACATTAGAGGGCTTAATAGCCTCAATAAAAAAAACTTGCCATAAAAGAGTTAAATAAGAGAAGTAGGATAATTTTCTTGGTTTACTAGAAACAAAAATAAAGAAAGATGGACTGGAGAGCAATGTATGGTTCCTGGGTAGGGAATGGAAGGTGCTTACTAACTATGACCATCATGTGAATGGAAGAGTAGTTATCAGGTATAATCCTCAGAAGATAAAAGTGGTGAATATTTTTAAGAATGATCAACTAATCCACTGTGACATTTTACTAAAAGAAACTGACAAGGGCCAGCAACAATAATGATATATATAGCAAACCATAAATTTTTAAGGCAAGGAGTATGGATTGAGTTAGAAAGGATAAGTATCTTCATTAAGAGACCATATTCAGTACTAGGAGATTTTAATTGCACCCTTAAGTTGACTGAAATTAAGGGTGCAAGGCACTGGAAGCAAGTAGATTATAGAGAGCTGCAATAGCTGGTGAAGAAATCTTGGCTGACTGATCTAAAGTAGTATAGATTTGAATTCACTTGGAATAACAAGCAAAATGGTGAATCGATTCTGATGAGAAGGCTTGATAGATGTATGGAGAATGGAGAATGGCTAGAGTAGTAACCCCTAAGCAATGTTATGTGTGGAGAACCAAATTTATCAAATCATAGTCTAGTACTTGTGGATTTGTTGAATAGAGAATGGAAAAGGAATGCACCTTTTAGGATATTCATCTATTTGATGGATCATCCGTGCTTTAGAGAGATACTTAGGCAGGGGATGGAAGTTGAGATTCTCAACTCAAAAGTTACAAGTTGAGTGAGAAGCTAAAGGGCTTGAGAGGGCAACTGAAGTAACTATGCATGGATTCACAAAATCCAAAGCAAATTGCAATAGATAAAGCAATGGAGGACCTAAAGATATGTCAGAAAAGCTTATTAACCAAACCAAGTGATATTTAGTTAAGGCGCAAGGAAGCTGAATTGGTTACTCGGTATAACCAAATACTAGTGAACACTAATACAATGTTGAGATAAAAATCAAGAATTACATGGTTAAAGGAGGGGGAGAGATGTACTAGATTCTTCATGGGCTCCATCACTACAAGAAAAAACAAAAATGCAATCAAGATGTTAGAAGATGAAGCTAGATTGAAGTATGAAAACTAGGGGAGTAAAAATAGTCTCACTTTTGAATACTTTACTAATCAATATGGCATTGAAACTAGAGTCAATGAGATTCCATATGAGGTCCTAGCTAGTTTTAGGTAGGTGAGTGGCCTAAACAAGGAGGAATTAGTGAGAGGAGTAGCAAGGGATGAGATCAGAAAGACTATCTTCTCTCAGAATCTGGATAAAGCTCCAGGACCAAATGCCTATAATGTATGTTTTTTTTTTCAAAAGAATTGGGATATTATGGGATATGTAGTAGTAGAAGTAGTATAGGAGTTTTTTCAACACAAAACTCTGTTAAAGGATTGGAATAAGACCTTTATATGTCTTGTTCTGAAACAAGGCAATGATACAAAACTAAAGCACTTCAAGCATATTGTCTGTTGCAACTTTCTCTACAAGATAGTTACAATGATCCCAGCAAATAGGCTCAAAAAGAGTCTATGAGTGATTATTATTTAGGAGCATCATGCTTTCTTGAGAGGGAGGTCAGTGACTACAAACATACTTTTTTGGCGAGAGTTACTGGAAAGTTATAACTCTAAGAAGACAAGAAGGAACTGTACAATACAGATGGATTTAGCAAAGGCCTATGATTCTATTAATTAGAGCTTTCTCTTCAGCATAATGAACCCAGCAGGATACCTAGCATTGTTTAGAGAGTGGATAGAAGAATGTGTCATAACTGCAACATTAGGTATATTAGTCAATGGAGAACCCACAAGACTTATCAAAGATTGAAGGGGATTAAGGCATGGGATCCATTATCCCCTGCCTATTTGTACTTTACATAGAATCCTTGTCCTTTTTTGTTGCAAGGAACACAATAACGAAACCTAAATTTCAGTATCATCATAGATGTAAGAGAATGAAGTTCACCCACCTTTCTTTTTTTTTTATGACATTTTATTGTTTTGCAGGGCTGAAAAACACTCAATTAATATCTTAATGTAAACTATGAAGGAATTTCAAGAGATTTCTGATTTGAGAAGCAATCCTCTAAAAAGCTAATTCTACTTATCTTGTAACTCTAACAGAGATGAGGTATTAGAGGCCATAGAGATGGGGTTAACAAAAAGGAACTTACGCCTTAAATACCTCAGAGTACCAATATCCCAAAAGAAGATTAATGCAGGGCCCTTCAAACCTTTGATGGAAAACATAAAAAGTAGAATTAGTTAATAAAGAAATAGGTTCTTAAGTTATGGGGGGAAGACTTCAGCTCATTTAGTCTATATTGACTCGGCTCACGAGCTACTAGATTAATCATGTGTGTCTACCGAAGAGTATACTTATGGAAATTGATAGAAAGCTTAGGGATTATTTGTGGAATGGGATGAGTGAGTATATAAGCAAAGCAAAATTAAGTTGGAGTAAAGTTTGCAGACTAAAAGAATAAGTTGTACTTGGGATATCTTCAACAAGACTACTTAGTAAGGTTAGTTTGGGCAAAAGCTTATGGTGGTTATGTAGGAAGAAAGATGACCTTTGGGTTAAATAGATCCATAGTACATTCATCAAGAATAATAGCATTTGGGCATTGAAACTCAAACAAAACATGTCAGGGATTCTAAAGGAGATCTTAGAAGCTAGGTTGTGGATGCAAATTTTGGTGGCTCATAAATTTGAAAATGGTGAAACACTTCTTTTTGGTTCGATAATTGGCATTGTGGGGGTCCTCTATACAAAGTGAGTGAATTACAATGAATGAGAATGCTTGTGGATGATGAGACTAAAATAAGTAAGTTTATAAGATGCAATCAATAGGTTTTGCTATATTTTAGTAGTGGAAGCTCAAACATGATACTGAATCAAATGCCAAGATGTCAGGAAGGTGAGGAGGATACAATTCACTGGATAGTTGATAACTCTGGGTTGTTCAAAACCAATGCTTGCAAGACCATATTGAAGAAGGACCAAAATTCAAGAGTAGGTTAGACCCAGACTAGCTTATGCATTTATCTATTGGCTGGGCATGAATCAAAGGTTGCCCACAAAAGATATACCGAAGTTCCTAATCAACTCAGCGAGCTCTGAACTATGCAGAGTAGATCTAGAAAGTCAAGAGCATCTGTTATTCACATGTAGCTTCACTAAGGAGATCTGAGCATGACTACAGGTCTTGCTAATCATCACCAGTTCTGACTCTTCTTGGGAGGAAACTAGTAGCTGGTTATGGAGTCTGAAACTATCGATTTAAGCATATTACAAGGCAATCAAGATCAGTTTGAGCACTATGATTTACAACATATAGGAAAAAAAGGAACTACAAGACATTCAGACAACAATACCGAAGCTCAGCAGAGGTTTCCAGGAAAATTTTCTCCATAGTAGATTGACCTTCCTAGTAAGAGGGATAACAAGTAATTTGTCTGCTAACATGAAACGGAGATGGTCTATGGTAGGAGATATTTTGTTACCCGATACTAGGAACTGTTGATGTCTTTTTTCCAGGTCATTTGACTTTGTAAACTGAGCAAATCTAGTCCTTTTGTATTAACTAGATATGGTGCGTCCGTGTATTGTACGTACATAGTATGAATGAAATACCTAATTAACTTTTGAAATTTTTTTTAAAAAAAGTTTATGAATACTTTTTAAGTTAATTAGAAAGAATTTGAAGTTGTTATTGCTATTTAGTTGTATTTATGTTTAAAAATGATTTCGGTACTTAGTCTTTTTAATAATTTAATTATGTCATCTAGTAGAGTTTAGAAACAAATATTGACCATTACTTCACAGATGTTCTAAATCCAACTTCTGGTTGAACTGCCTACTATCTCTTTCCAGGTATCTTTATGTCGTCATGTGGGCCAGGTACTAATCATCTACGTTGAACTTCATTATAGTAGGCTTCTACGCCTGACCTCAGTCAACTTCAACGCAAACAGGATGGAACTCGGTTTTTTTCTTTTCCTTCATAATATGAAACAAGGATAAGAAAACTATACATAAACCCCCTTTTCTAAAATGAAGAACCACTCAAGTAATGAAACACAAAATCTGAGGAAAACCTCGTGTTTAACACGAACAAATAACGCAATCCTAGAAAATTTGAAAAACCTGGTGCAAAATTTGCGTATCTTTCCTCTGCCAGTCTACTTGAGCAAATATACAAACTATTTGTCCTGTGAGAAATTTCTTCAGTTGTATAAAAATAACTAGTAGTTTGTGTACCTTGGTCTTCCGACAATTATGGCAGGAATACAAGAAAATGCAAATGGCACGTTAAAATCGATGCTCTCCTTTCTGTTTCTTCTCTTTTTTAGGGAACAAATTGGAGGAGTAAAGCTTTAAAAAAGCCTTACCAACTCGATAAAAATATTTTGTCAGATTGCATGAGTGGTTGGGCAACGAGCCCTACCTTCTATATTCAAGTACAAATGTTGAATGGAAGTATATAATTTACTATGTTTGAGATTAATTTGTTAATTAAGATGTTAAATTACTAACCCACATATTGAATTCGACTCAAATTCACCCTCTTGTTTCCATATATTTTGATTTAGATGTTTTTAAGTTTGAAATACAACATTATTTGCAAATAAGATCAACCAAACATAAAATCACTTTCTTTTTTAGCTAAAGTAATTCGTCTTATGGGAAGTCTACATTATATTTTATACCAATTTGTATCTCAACATTATTAAAATAATATTTATTACTTTTTAACATTATTAAAATAGTACTAGTTATAACATAAAAAGATAGAATAAATAACAACAAGAGTTTAATTAAACTTTTTGTCAAATATTAAGATAAAAATTACAATTGTTTAAAAATTATTTTTAAGATTGGTATTTGATATATCTAATATAAGAAAAATTTATGACTTATATTAAAATTGTTAAAAACTTAATTCATTTATAGTGTTACCATTATTTCAAAAATGTTAAAGTGTAATGTAATATTATAGATAATTTAGATTTTTAAAAAATATTAAACGACAATTCATACATTTTACATTTTTTTTCAATTTATATCATATGGAACAATTTTCACCTTTTATATTCACAGTTTCACACCAATGTTAACTTTGTTTTAGGGTGTCATTTGAAGTAATTCATATAATATTAGGGTTAATTATTAAAAAAAAGCTCAAATTTTTATTAAATTTTTAATTATAAATCAAAATTTAAAAATTAGCAATAAAATGCTTAAACTTTTAATTTTGTTCAATTCTAGTCTAAACTTCAAAAAATAATAATAAAGTACTTAAAATTGTAATTTTTTAATTTTAGCCCAACATTAGTGTTTTCGTTAAGTTTGTTGATGTAGTTTGTCACGTGTTTCATAAACCTTAACTATTATTAATACATGTCAGTTAAAATTAACATAACAAATAAAAATTAATAAAATAATGTAGTTTAATCATATAATTAAAATGACGTCGTTGTTTAAAAATGACCTAAATTAAATTGCACAGCCCCAACGACCTTACGTCTTGATTTCAGTTTACACCTTTGCCATTCGATTTTCAGATTATGCAATTTCAGCGCCCTTACACTAAGGACATTAGGAGAACAAACTAGAAACGAAAAACTTATTAATGCAGTACGTTATAATGTGGGAGTAGTTTGATACGTTAAAAAAACAAACAGAAAATAAAAGACTGAGAGAGTCAAGAAAATAACAGATAATATTGGGTTAGAATTGACGAAAATTGAAAGTTTAGACATTTTATTGCTACTTTTTAAAGTTTAGAATATAATTAAATTTTTTAAAAAAATTAAGTTTTTTAGTAATTAAGCCTATAATATTAATAGTGGCAGTCTTAGATAAACTTCCTTACAAATTATGACTGTTTCGTTTACTAAATCAAAAGCATGTAAAATTTAAGCATGTGGGTATAGCCACATCTTTTGATTTCAGTCACGTGCTCCTTAATTTGTTGCGTTTACGTCACCGTTCCCTAAACTGACTAGAATCGACTTAGGATTAATTAAAATATTTCTTTTCTTTTTGTTATTCCTTTCCGATAGATATGTAGCTAATTAGTAATTACAATTGGGTATTTTTAAAAAAAATTAATATTCAGAGATATGATAAATACCTATGTATTAGAAAGAATCAGATGTAAAATGATAAATGAGGAAGCCACCTACTGAAAAGCACAAAACTGGGCGGCCTCCTCCCTTTCTGCTTTGCTTAGGCCTCGTGGTAGAATAGAAGAAACGTGTGATAGTGAGAGCCGAAAATTAAGCACCCAGTTTTTCAAATAATTAAAAGAAAAAAGATTTCTCAAATCCCAAACCGCAGGGAGCTCCAACTATACTTAACCTCCGTCGTCATCACCAGCTCCTCCCGCCCTTTTATGCTAATACACCCGATATTTTCTCTACTTCTATCACAGCAACACTAAGAACTATGTCTCGAGCAACTGTTGAGCTAGATTTCTTTGGCGTGGACAAGGGTTGCTCTTCCATGTCTCCTTTCCCCAGATGCCTTCCTCGTCAGAGAAGCTTTCGGGGTTTGTTTTCTTGCTCTTCTGTTCATTTTCCGAATGATATTTGTGTTCACGAAATTTTCTATCAGATATTCAAAGTGCCATTTCCAAAATCAACCCTGAACTTCTTAAGTCCGTCATTGTCTCCGCCATTAGCCACCCTTTGTCTCCAGAAAGCACCAACCATTTTAACTCCAACAAGCCAATCCCGGTACCCTCTTCTCCAAAGGAAGCATTTTCCCTTGTTCCCAGGTACATATAGATAGCTCCTATATACAAATCGTCTCCCTTTTGTTCTTTCTTGAAATTTATAACAAATTAAGCAACTTTCTGATCACATTTTTATTGCGCTGTTCAGGGCCTCGACTGAGAATTCTTCAGAAACAGCCCCATTAACGATTTTCCACAATGGCACTGTTGCAGTTTACGATGTCCCTCAGGACAAGGTTTGTTAAGCCATCAACTTTCTCGAGTAAAGTTGCCATCTGTTCTTGTATTCCCCACAATATTTCCAAATTACAAGTCCTTTACTTTTCTTGGTTGCACAATGGCCTAGGCTGAAACAATTATGAAACTTGCGGAGAAGGGAGTCTCCAAAGGTTGTGAAACAGCTGATGAGAAAAAGCTGCTAGAGACTATTGATGGAGGTTTGCACTTCTTTATATTTTCGGTTTTGTGCTTCATTTTTTTCAGTCCAACTTGTTTCAATTTGGTTCGTCTAGCACTGTGCTAATTACGTCGGGTGGATTGTGCAGATCTTGAAAAACTCCAGCCATGCATAACGCAACAATAATGTACAAAATACATACATGCGCCTCATATATATATATCACGTAATATATGTAAAACGAAGCGGAAGCTTATACCTTCAGCCATTGCCACCACCATAGAGATCTGAGTTTTTATCCTCTTCCAAGCAAGCTCGATGGTGTCACAAGTTATTACATAGGTAAAGATAGGACCCGAAACCAACACTGGTTTTTAAAACAATCCTTTATACCCTACTCTCCATCACAGTAGAGTTTATTGTTGAGGAAGTGGGCGACAAAAAACACATGCGAAGGGGACCATGTGAAAAGCGAAGGGACCATATACAGGTAGGTAAGGTTTTACCGAAACCTTACAAAAGAATCAACATTCCTTTTATTTTTATTAACCTGTGCTAATAGAAACAACATTCCTTGACTTGATTTACAATTAGAATCAGATATTCATTTAGATCAAAAGAGCATCTCTCCCCAATTGTATGAGCCTAATATACAAAGGATAATTAGTGTATCCAGACAAGTTATGCTTGAGCCTATTGGAGTCATAGCATGCCTAGTACAGTGATGCAGTAACTCGTTTCTTTTCAAACTGATCATAAGCATGTTTAGTCCTTAAGAATAACAGCAGACTAGAAGCTAACCCTACAACTGATAGACAAGCCCACCAGATAAACGTCAAGAAATAGCAGTTCTTTCCCATGCATATGACAGTGTCAGTATTCATGTTCAGGCCAGAGGTAGCATTGGCATCATATACTACAGCTGCAAGAAGGCCATAGACGAGCGATCCCATTGGAATGTTGGTGATAAGAATGTTGTGATTGACGCCAACGCTATTAGGACCGAACAACTCGGATGTTATTGAAACAGCTGCAGCAAATATGAATCCAGAGCTCAATCCCACCAATGCAGTACCTATATTCAGTGACAATTCACTCGCTGATGCAGCAAGCAAGAAGAAGGCAATGGGGGTTGGTACAAGGGCAATGGTTAGCCACGCAGTCCTGGCAAAGTAGACCTTCCTGCAGAACGTATAAATCATTTATATGAAAGCACATGCAGTATTGATAGATGAATCAGGATAAAATCATATATCTTCAATCATTTTCAAAGCTATTAATGTAAGCATATGAATTAAAATGGAATGAATATGACAACTTACGTGCGAATATAGTCAGGTACTGCTGAAAGCAACCGGCCAAAAAAGGAGAAGGATGAGTAGAGAGTCAGAAGAGTGGTAGTGTTGGAGCTTTGCCCCAAAGATTGTGCTATTTGGCCTAGATTATTGCTGTACACAAGGCCAATTGTCCCTCCACAGAAATATGCAGTATAGTATAGCCAGAAGTCTAACCGACGCACAACCACTGAAGCTGGATGTTCTTGTCCAAGCATTGCCAACTTATCCTTGCCAACTACTGACTCGCAACAACCCTCCTTGTTAATATTAACTCTTATTCCATCAAGAAGTCCATCTTCATATTCTTCATTACTTGCCTCACGAGTAAGGAGCTCTTTGTGAAGCTCAAGATCATCGACATCCACAAGATTGAAGTGAGAGCCTTCAAGCCGAAAGCTGTTATATAAGGTCCTGTGAAACCAGTCTCTAGCATAGACAACACCAGGTATACATAACGGGAAAATAAGAAGAAGCATTGCTCCAACTAAGAGTGGACGAGCTCTTGCAACATTTGATAGATTCGAGCCAAATAGGAGGAGGTAAATTCCTGTGAGGATGGCAATGATATTGAAGATGATGAATATGACAGAATCCCGACGAACACCATCGGGGGGGAGAGTACCTAGAGATGGTTGGCGAAGAATAGGAAGCAATGATATAATGGAAATGATAAGAGGAATAAGAGCATTTAGAAGAAGATACAGTTCCTTTGATGATGGGTCAATTGCATTGCCAACAAGAGCATAGAGAGCTGCACTCACTCCATTGAAGCTTACTGTCAAGGACAAAGCAAGAGCTCGGTTGGCTGGAAAGTTCTTGATGCAAAGAACAAAGCATACAGTGTTGAACCAACAAATGCTACATCCAGCCGTCAAACAAAGAAAAGACACCTGCAAACATTTTCAGAGCAAGGTAACTTAAACAAGAACATAGATGAGAAAATCACACTATGCATTACTTTGAAACAAATCCGCGGTGGGATGTCGACGAATTTCTAGCCAAGCACTAAAACTAATTTTCACAAAAAGAAAAGAATAAAAAATCTGCATGTTCACATACCTTTCTGTAACTCTGTATGCTATGCCATTCAAGTGCCTTAGCCTGTACCAATCATCTAGAGAACCAAAAAATTATGAAAGTACGTGTATCAGGGGATTGATTTATCTTCGATTTCATTCCTAACATAATCTGATTATAAACTTTGTTGTAAGTGTCACCATATAGAAACAAAGTAAACAGAAAACTAAGAACAACTTCAAAGTTTCGATCTATCTAATAGACAACCTTCAAAATTCTCTATCCATGGCCCCCTGCCTGACTTTTGGCAGGCTACATCCAACCATACAAGCTCAAGTAAAATGGAAGAATCTTTAGTCCTCTCCAAGTTCAATGAATGTTAAGGTACTGAAGACCAATTTCTGTTGCAATAATCCAATTATAAAACAAGGTCGGAATTCCAGTGGTAAGACGTAATAATGCAGCTAGCCTCCATAGATGAAATGAAGAACTATTTGATCCTTACTGTGAATTAAAAAGTATTTTGATAAAATTGAGAGCCAAAATATCTGCAACTGTAAGCAACAGACACATCCGCTTTCTATACTAACATGAATTTAGAAAGCAAAATAATTTTTTTAAAAGGAAAAAGAGGAAAGTAATGGTGAGAAGAGTTATGCTAAATAATTACAATAACTATACTCCACGAGAGGAAAGTAAAGAATGTTATTTATATTTTATATTAAAGTCATGTTCTTGACTCTCAAATGGAAACAATAATTAGACTTAAGTTTGACCTAATCTAAAATTAACGAATAAAGTTTGAATTGATTAAATTTTAAGTCAGGTATAAATTTAAATTTAAAATATTTCATATTTAAAATTAAAGAGGTTCAATCTAAAATGACTCAATTTAGTTAGAAAAAATCCAAAATTCAACCAAGTTTGAAGTTTGATTCACCTTTAAATTCCAATTAAGACCTAAATCACGGTCTAACATTCCAAATAGGGTTAAACTTTAATCTCATATTAAACTTATTTGAAGAGCAAAATTTGAGTTAGATCAAGAATCTTATATGACCTAAATTGGACCTACGCCATCATCATATATACCGTCAATTGAATTGAAAACGAGGCATAAAGTGTATAGAGATAGAAAAGAATGAGAGGTGCCACATACCATTCAAGGATGGCCATGGAATGAAGTAAAGTCAAAGAAAGAGATAAAAGTGGCAGACATATCTGCTCAGAGTTGTTAGAAATGAAGTGAAGTCAAAGAAAGAGAAAAAATAGCTAATTAAGAGTTGTTAAATTTTCACTTGAACAAGAATTAAAAGTAATTTATATATAAGAATAATCATATAACTTAATATTTTATATATAAATTATTCATTTCCTCTAAAATAAAGAATTATATAGTCAACACAAGTTAAATATGATATAATTGAATTTTTTTTGGTAGACATCTTAATTAACAAACAAGAAAATAGAAAATTTAAGTTATTAATTGATTTATTTTCTGAAATATATTTTCTTCCAATTTAAAATTTAAAATTTTTCTCGCCAATCACATTGTCAAAAAATAAAAATAGAAAAAAATCATTTAAAAATAAAATTGTTTTCTTTAAGAGTAATTTCAATGCTTTGTCAGAGAAGGACATTATGACTGTCCTAAGTTTCCAAGATCAATTAGTTCACTTTTTCCAACAATAATCGTTCTTGCCTCCTTGGGCATGAGGTTAATGATATGGAATTAAATATTATTCTTGTAATACATACGTAATAAAGGCAATATTTGTGCATATGAAAAATAAATAAGCTTAATACTTTTGAAATTATATTAATAATATCAAAATCATTCACAAAATGAAGTAAACGTAAGGCTCTAGCTAGTAACTACGAAATGCTACATATGTAAACACACCAATCTGACAAAAGTAGAAAATGACGATTATGAGTAGGAAGAAAGAGTGCAGTGCATGCAATTATTTTCTTATGATATGCATGGCAAAGCAGTTCATGTATCTCTAACAAGTGGAAGACAAAGCGTTGAATTAGAGGAGCATAAATTTTCATACCAACTTAAATTTAATATAACATCATATTGGACGAAAATTAAATTAGTGTTAAATATTAAATAAAATTAAAGGCTTAATTTAAATTTTAATTCAAAATATTAAATAAAAATTATTTAATTAATTTTAAATTATAAAATTAATTAATTTATTAAAATCCACTTAATACCCAAAAAAAACAAAATATCATCACATATTCTATATGTTAAAAAGATAAGAAAAAGGGGTACGTAAAATTACCAAAATGTAGGGTAAAGTGATGACGTTCCTGATGACTAGCCACTGAAGAAAGTAACCAAAGAACCCCATGAACGCCGCCATGAACAGCACCACCCACAGTGGAAAATACAGCAGAGCCAATCCCGACGACCACCCAAAAACCTTCCCAAAATCGGAGGCCACGGCCAGATAATTCAACTGCACCTGTGAAATCCCCAACACTGTTTTGAACCTCGACGAGTAAGCCGAGAAATCAAAGTTGGTCCCCGTGAAGGCCTGAATCCATATCGTGGCGACCAATATCATCCACTTTCGTGACTGTCCTGCCATGCTCACGAAACCCACTTTAATCGCTACCTTTGAAATCGCTGCCAACGACGACGTTAACCTCTCCGGCCGGTGACTGTCTGTGTTTGAAGATTCTGCTTCGTTGTTGTACTTGTTGCTTCTACGCCTGTCAGAGTCTCTACGTGGCCTCATAGAATGTGCGTGCATATATATATATATATATATGGTTATGGAATGACTATGAGTATCTGATAATCTTTTTGTTTCCTTTTTAATTTTTGTAATAATTGTTATCCGCCGATGCTTTTTTATTCTCTTGGCTAATAAGTTTCTAATAGGTGTGCGGGAAGGGCAGATAGGCGAAGTTCACGTGGCAGCATGTTATACAATTGGATTTGGAGGGGCATAGCATATATGTTAGTAGGAGTGCGGAGTGAGTTGATTGGTTGTTGTTACCTGACGTTCGGCGTTTTTCTTATCATCACAGAACGAAAACCATGGTCAGGATTCCAATCCATATGCTTAGGATCCACGTAGGATGAATGATATCACACGTCGGATATTAGCTGGCACATTCCACTCTTATGAGGATCCCCTTTTATTTTATATTTCATTAAAAATGGAAAATAAAATAATAATTCATTATTCAAATTGATGCCCTCAATTTTGTTAATAATATTATTAAAATGTTAAATATAAATAAAATTTATAAATTAACTAAATAATTAATTTTATTTGAATATCTTATACAAATATTTATCAATAAATAATTTCATCGTATTTCATTAAATAAAATTCATTAAAGGAAACGGAAATAAATCTATAAAAAAACAAAATGGTTGGTAGTGGTTACTCATAATGTAGTAGGGACAAAGGATGGAAGTTGCAAGTTATAAAAGAAGAAAAGAACAACATGGATAGAATTTATGTCATACCATCATTCATCATTCTTTGTTAATTAGAAGGTTGGACGTTTTCCTTTGGTGCATAAACCCATGTGTTTACACCAAAACAACGATCAACCTTTATCAATTCATGTGCTTGGCAATAAACCCATGTGCTTTGCAAACCTTGCGAGCATAGTAACGTCTCTCTCTTTTGTACATTGTTTGATGTCTTGGTCTTTCATTTTGGCATTACTTATCGCAAGTGAGAGTAAGCTTTGAAGTAATTATAAAATAATATTTTTTAAATATAAAAATTATATTTATTGATAATTTTCTTTAGATTTTTTGTAATAAAGAGTCTTTTATTTTAAAATATAAAAAAATTGTGTAGAAATGATCCCTTCTGACTCTCTCAAAACTGAAAGCTTCCTTTTCTAAATGGAATGAAAAGATTGTATGATTCTATTGATAAGAGAAGACAAGTAACAAAAGAAAGGAAAAACAGAAACAAAGAGCTTCATTAATTAAGAAATAACCGCTTAAAACTTAAAACCATGGGTCAAGTACACCGAGAGCTAGTTACAAACGAGGTTCACTACAGCCTGCTTAAAGTGTCTGTAGTGGAGCCCGGTACATATTCTGCCTAGATCTATGGACAGATGTACTCTTCTCTTACACGACACCGTAGGAGGACAAACTAATTCACATGTAGCGACAATTGTAGGGGAACAGGTCGAAGTCACCTTTTGCGATATTTCCCAGAAGCTTCCAGGATATGACTTGAGACGAAGGGGATTTAGGGCTACGGTATGACTTGATGTTATGTACGCTGTGAGTGTGTATTGTGATTTTGTAAAACGAGCACCATACTTGAGCAGTTAGTTCATTTGAAAACACAGTCAACTTGTGATCAGGTGATGGGCTAGATCCAAGTAAATCTCTTCTCACTTGACTTGCAAGTCCTTGAACTCCATTACACGAGCATAAAGCTATAGTCGTTAGTTAATTATAATTTTCTTTTAAAATTATTATAGAGGTTCTTACTTTTACTTTTTGTTTTAATAATTTAGGATGCCAATTTGACGGAGATGTAGTATTCCGAGCGATTTCGGACAAAGCAAAACGAATGCGATGTGTTGGAGAGCTTGGACAATAAGAAGAGAAACACTTCACTAAGCTCAACAAACACTTAAGGCAGAAGTTCCATTAGAGAATTTCAAAGGACCAATGACACCGTTGTAGACTGTACATCTTAAAGAGGCTTTAAACAATTTAATGGTGGATCTATATGCAAGAGACATTTTGACAAAGTTTATAATGATGATCCAATGCTTGAAGCAATGTGTTGGACTTGCTAAAGAAGGTTAATTATGTTAAACAATTAGAAATAACTTGTTTGTTACAATTAAATTGTTTTGAGCATCTTCATGCTATATGGTGTAATCTAATTGGGCCGACTTACATTATGCTTTGGACATTTTAATTAAATTGACTTAACTAAGTGTGTTCTAACCTTAGTAAGGCCACTTAGTCCTTTGGTTTATTTTGTGCCTAAACAACTCGTTTTAAGCTTGTTCTATATGAGTTGTATTTAGACAAAATCAACCTTGTGAGTTTTAACCTAAGACATTACGTAATATTTGGTTATCGTCCTTGTGGGTGGAGACAGATGTTAGGGATATAAAAGTTCTGTGCTTCGTAGTGTTTGCTTACTGTCTTCACCCATTTTTATTCCGTCTTTAGAGGACAAGGACAAAAATATTTTGTTCCTTCCAAGATTACGTTGGAAGAATTTTTGTTCTAGGGACAAGAACAAAACACATAATGAAATCTCAGAAATACCCTCCCTCTATTTTTAAATTCCTTATTATTAGTAATTTTCTTCCTCTTCTTCTATTATTATTATTATTATTATTATTATTATTATTATTATTATTATTATTATTATTATTTATTGTAAATTTTGAACTTCTTCTTCTTCTTCGTCTTAATTTATTATTATTATTATCAAACGAAATTAATTATCATA
>JAOQMP010000001.1:18794195-18811444 GCA_027563575.1 Erythroxylum pedicellare
TATTGCTATTACTGTTATTATTAATTATTGAAATAAAATTTCTACTTATTATTATTATACAAAATTAATTTTCTTATTATTATTTTTATTATCATTATTATTCATAATTCATTATTATTATTAATTTTCTTTTTCTTTTTCTTCTATCATTATTTATTTATTTATTTATTTATTATTATTATTATTATTAGAAATTAATTTCTTATTTTATTGTTATTATTATTATTTGTTAACATTTTTACTAATATAAATCATTCGTTTTAAAATAATCAATGAATTACATATTTCTAATCATATTATACTGCAGGGGTATTTTCGCCATTGATACTATTTTTATATTCTGTCCATTGCAACCAAACACATTTCTGTCCTCAAGACGGATACAGTTTTTTTGTTTTGTCCATCACAACCAAAGACCTCACTGTCTCCAATTTTTGTTCTGTTCCGTCTCTAAATTTTCGTCTCGTTTCGTCTCTGCATATTGAAGACAGCAACCAAACGCAGCGTTAGTTTTGTCATATAAACACTTTAAAACTTGTTTGTAATCAAATTTGATTGATTCCATATTTAATAAATAAATTGATTGTTCTTTACATTCCTTTAGAGAAATCCTTTTTGATGTTCTTTAAAGACTTTCATTTAAGCAAGGGCTTGTGAAGATCGAAACTCATTCCTTTTCATCCCCAATACCTTTCTAATTATGTGGGTGGCGGAAACACCTTCATAAATTGTTTGTTCAATCTTGATTTATATAAAATAATCCTTGGATCCTGAGTCCATAATTTGTGCTTCATTCGATTTGAGGTAAAGAGCATATCAATTTTTGGTATTAGAGCCTTCTTTTATTGTCAAATTTTGTCTTATCTTGTTTCTTTACCCTCTATTCAAGTCAAGTTCAATGTGTTTGTAGGTTCTTGAGTCTTCTTGAATCCTTTCCTGGAATCTTGAACATGGTTTCTTTGATTCTTAAACGTTTCTTAAATTTATTTTGAGTTCGTTCACTTTGCTCATTGTTTTCCATCAGATTCTTTAAAGTTTTATGATGGATATGAACAATCTTAACCATCTTTATCTTGGTTGATTCCCATCTGTGTGTGTTTAAAGAATTGAGTCTGGCTTGATCTTTTGATTTCTTGTTGAATCCTTGAATTCGGCCAAATGATTGAATTGAATCTTGCAATTCTTACTTTGAATCTTGTTTTTTGATTTTGTTTTCTTTAGTTTCTTATTAAAAATAATAAAAAGAAAAATGTTAAAAAGAAAATCAAATTAGGTTGGAGTCTTTTCTTAATTAATTATCCTTGAGTTATCTATTCCTAAAGTTAAAAAGACTAGAAGACTCAAACTTTGGTGGTTAGGGAGAAACTAACACCAAATTTGTCTAAAACTAATCGAGATCTTTGTTTAGCCTACTTGCACACCTGAATTTTTAATTACTTTTCTCAATTATAGTCATAAATAAATAGAATGTTTAGAACCTAAGATTGCAATTCCTAGTTTCTAAAAATACTGATAAGGCAAAAACAGGAAAAGTTAAGGTTCTTATTATGTTTTCCAAAAAACTGACTCTTTACATTCAAACATATTACAAGAGCTTGAAAAATCTTAATTCTTGAATTAATTTTAGCATGATTTTTCAAGGTAAATCAGTAGGTTCCTAGAGTCTCCAAAAATCTAGCTTGTAAGTTTCATATTCTTTGGCGTCTTAGTTTCGTTTTTCTTGTTTTCCTTATATCAAATTGCTTCTTAAGAGGTGAGTTATGAGTGATTTAGAAATCACAATATGTGAGGAGAGATTGTTTTCTTACTAACCTTTTCTTGCAAGTTTTACGTCATATCTAATATTAGAAATTCATCCTTTTCTAATAAAGACATAGAAGTTTTCGAAGATGGAAGGATGGAAAGCAGTCCTTTAATGATGAAATCAATACAAATGTTGTTTGAAAGGACATTTAAGGAGATGGAGGACATTAGGGAGAAGATAGATGAGATGTCATTAAGGTTAAATTCTCAATCCAACCAAAGGAAGATGACAATCAAACTTAGAAACACATATGATGAGTTTGATGACGACGACGATGACCAGTTTAACACTTTTGAAGATGCGGATAACTTTAGAGGGGTAAAGGCTGTTGTAGTAGAGGAAGAATAAGTAGGAATAGTGGGGGTAGAATCAGATATGGGAATGAGAGGGGCCTTGAGTTTATATTAGACAACATAGGTAGCATTAATATGAAAATTCCGACCTTTTTCGAAAAGTTGGACTTAAATGTGTATCTAGAGTGGGAACAAAAAGTGGAGTTAGTGTTCGAGTGTGATAACTTTTTTAAAGATAAAAAATTAAAATCAGTAGATTTTAAATTTAGTGATTACTAGTTTACGTACAAATAATTCTAATTAAATAAAAATTATACAAAATAAGATCTAGTGTCTTATATTGATCCTTATCTGTTAAATATCTCATATTTAATTATAAAGTTTTCCAAACTTTACAATCAAGTTCAATTTGATTAAAATATTTTTGCTTTTTCAACCTGTTTTTTATGTAAGACCTATTAGGTCCTCAATTATGTTGACAATCATTATATAATTACAATTATAATTAGATAAATTAAAACTTCATTTAATTTATTTTTAATTCTCCAGTTAAAAAATTTATAATCATGGATCAAAATTGGTGACTAGTAACGCATCATGAACACCTAAATATTTAAAAATGTCAAAGTGATTTTGACTAACCTTTTTATGCATAATTTTTTTGGTATAATTCAATCATTTCATCATACAATGTTTGGATTAGACATAGAATATTAAATTGATGTCCACTCTTTTTTGAGTTCAATCATATTAATTCTCCATCATTAGCTATCGATTCAATTAATGATATATGTAAACTATATAGAAAACATCATTTCACCTTGTTCAAGGATTTTCGAATCAATACTAATAAAAAACAATAGAACATTCTCCCTAATTACTTGAGATGATGAATCATATCTTGATCACTCAACAATCTCCATATAGTTCAGGCTACATCCAATGATTACCGAATGAAAGACCTATGATCATAATATGTCATAAGTAGTATCAAAATATAGTAATCCCTGTACAAGATAACTTAAGAAACCTTAAGTTTAAGAATCACTTATATATTCATCACAACAAGAATTTTCGTAGACATACAAGCAATGTTCTAAATGAATTTATCATATTATGTTAGTTTAGTGAAATCGTTGTCTAACAACCACTTACATATTTGTTTATCTCTATGCTCTAGCCTATGAGATTAACTACTTTCTTCATTAAGAAAAACAAAACATATGTTATTCTTTTTACGTTCTAATAATGTTCAGTTTTAATAGAACAATGACTAGGAACAGTTTAGGAATAATACATAAATTTAAATCTCATCATAATTTCATTTGTGTTGTATAATTATCTCTTGAACTTTATCATATACATTTAAATATGTACAAGATAAAGAATGCTTTTCAATTATTTTGTTATTAAACTAAGACTAATTAATTGACTGTAAGATATAAACTAACAAGGACTTGTTCCCAAATGTGGCCTGCTACATTGTAGTTATTGGTGTATATTGTTGTAAACTAGGCAGGATGATGCAATCGATAGTATCTTGCAAGGAATGTCCTCCCAAATTATACATCCAAATAAAAACTCCCACACTTTTATCAGAGATGGATATTGCACTATAGGAAATTTGAGGGTGAGCCTTGGAGTAATTAGTAAAGTTACTCTTTTGTGACCATAAGATCACGTATTTAAGTTACAAAAACAACTTTTTTGTAAAAATACAAAAAGAAGGTTGCGTACATTATGACCTTCACTGGGAGACTTGTGCACTTATTACATTACAATGACTTGGAAATTTGAAGATGGTAGAGAGCGAAATTCTTCCAGATACTGTCACTTACAATGTGTTTACAAATGCGATTTGTATGGAAGGAAAACTACGTAAGCTTTTAAAGTTTGTGATAATATGTCTATAATAGGAGTACTGTGGGTGAAATTACCTGCATCCCTTTGATTTGTTAATTTGTTAATTTTGAAATCTGTTTTGTTAATTGTTTATGTGAAATCGATTTTGTTGTTGTTGATTTGTTTCGGTTTGGTGTTGAATTTTTTGTTTGTTCTTTAAAACCTCAGAACTCGAAAACAAACCATGAAAACCATTCTTTTTTTTCGAAAAACCATATCTTTCGAATTTTTCCGAACCTATTCAATAGCTTTTTTATGAATAGGGTATTACCCTCGAGTAATGACATTCCCTTAGAGTTAAAATTGTCCTTTACAAATTTTTACCTTTATCAAATCCCACTAAGGTGTTTGGTTTCTGATAAATTGGAATAGGTTTTCAATATGGATGGTGATGGTATGCAAATGACACTTCTGAGCTCTTGTGAACTCCTTAATTGCAAATGATACTATTTAATATTGGTGATAGTAATATACAATGTAGACTGAGTCAGGGTGGTGTCCTGAGCTTTATAGACTTTATCTTAACGACTGACTATTTAGAAAACCAGGTTAAAATTGAAAGGAAAATATTATGTCGGCAAACACTAGAGCTGAAGATGTGTGACCGACATAGGCTCAAAAATTGAGTCAGATTCCAAGGCAGTGGCTAGTTCCGGCCACAAAATAGCAGAGACTGTCCATGAGCCATCATTCCTACCACTTGGCCTTTGGTTCATGTATGCAACCCCTATTTTCTGTATAGTCGAATATACCGTCCCTAGAACAGGACTTCCAAATCCGAAATCCAATTCAGCAACTGGAAACCTTCTCCCCGATGACAAAACCAGCGTTGGACCTCCTCGACCAAGTACAGCGTTTGAAATCATCAAACCAGGCCTGTGACATTCTATCCAATCAATCAAGTCCAAGAAATGTGACTCATTGGTTACCTTGGATATGGCATCATGAACTTTGCTGGCAACATCTGGCATAGAACATTGTTTCAACTCTGTAACACCTCCCTCTGCCGTAGCTATAGACAACACGTTTCCTACGTAATTTGACATAGAACTCTGAGATGCATATAATCTACCTCGTCCGTCGACTAACCATCCCATCTTGCACTTTTCATGCTTTTCATTGATGACATTGGCCATAATCTTCCATAAATAGGCTGAAAAAGCTTCAATTTTAGTTCTTTTGCAACCATTGGTCGAAGCACGCCTTTGCAGCCTGTTGATGTTTGAGATATCAATATGGTACAATCGTTTCAGCAGGATTTTGGTTGTTGGTATGTTTATTATCTCTTCTATAGTACACTTGACGAAAATCTGATCCAAAGAAGGGTGATAAGTAGGAGGGTTACGTGGGTGGAAGCTCCTCCTGTGATCTGGCATGCAAGATATCGGCTTGTTTTGAGCAATCTCAGACCATGAAACCAGGAATTTACCAAAAGAACTTGCATCCCCAAGAGCATGATCAAAGGTGAATGTTACTGAGATCCCTCCACAAGTGTAATTTGTTATCTGGGCTTGAAAAGGAAAATCCGGATTGAGAGAGATTAGTTTATCTTGCAAGGTCTCGTTCAGATTATAGAAGTCTAGCTCCCTCAAGGAAATGTTCGCATGGCCTTGTACAACCAAGGCACCAGTATTATCACAGATGATCTCCGGCTCATTGCTACTTGGATTTTGAACAATACGACCTGCGAATGGATAATAGTAACACAGAGTTGTTGCAAGTGAGCTCTTTAGAGACCTCAAGATGGATGGAACAGCAACATTTTCTGGATTATGGTATACATAAAAGTATGTGATAGGAAAACGGCCGCAGAGCAAGTCGAGGTTTGATAGAGTGAGTATGTGAGGTGTGGACAGGGTATCAACAGATCTAACAATACTTCGTTCAGTCAAGTGTACTTCAAACCTTCCATGCAGTTTATCCTCAGCTTCCATTAGACACTCAACTTACAAATGGGAAACTCTCTCCCAGCTGGATTTGCGTTCACTTGAATGCAGTTTCGGAGCAGAATGAAGCATGCATATATTATATAGAGGGAGAAAGGATGCTTATTAGTCCATTTAAAGTCCAACTGATTTTGTCATTTAATCAATTTGCATCTGTAACTCGCTGATGGTCGAGTTTGGCAGGCAACATCATTGTTTGTTGAATGTGGATTGTCCATTTGGAAAGCCAAAATAATTGATGAGCGAATGGCATGTTGAGAAATTGAGCCTAGTGAAGAAAAATGGTGAAAAGTACAATAATAGAGAGACTTCTGTCTATAAACATTCTATTTAAGGAAAAAGAAAGGTTTCAGGAATCTTAGGCAACGGGCCATTTAACATGAATCATAGCCTGCTTGACAAGCCATTAAGCAATATGGAACCTCTTGTCATGACCACCTCCTCATTACTAGGGAAACATGAAGGGGATATACGCCGTTGGAAGTGTTTGAAATAATGAGTTTTGGCCATAACCAATCACTTTCTCCGAGTATCAGTGATGGGAACAGCTATGGTCACCACTGCTATGTAAGAACAAAAAAGTAGTAGTGATTAATATTGTGGTTAAAAGAGTAATTTAATAGTTCTATAGTGAGAAACAAACTAGATCAGAGGCGAGAAATCAAGCAATTAAAGAGAAATACTAGTGAGAAATAAATCAAATAATCGAGAAAAAAAAAAGAACAAAAGTTGCGGTGGGAGAGTTTAGATGACCAACTGCTGCCACCGTTATATGTTGAGCGTCTAAGTTTCTTTTTCTGTTCATATGTGTATCTGTTTCCTTGTTTAAGTGTGTTCTAGCTTTTGATACCATGTTTGGAACAACCTCTTTCTGCACACATTAAGAAACTTTTGTAGGTTTTTAAGGTGTTTTAGTAACTTGGCTTTGTTTCTACGAACGATACTTAATTCTGTTTTAGAAAGAACAAAGTTCTAATTTTAACCTCACCTGTATTGATGGATGTAACAGGGAATTGGTGAATTCTGACAGAAGCTTTTCAAGTTTGAGGATTTCAACTTGTATATTGGAAATGTTTGTGGAGATGGAAAATTACATCTTGCAAACTGTTCTGTGGCACATGGTTTTGAGGATGGTTTAAAGAAAAGTTTGTCCCTTGCAAATTGATGGTAATTATGCATCTTCTAGTAATGATGATTATTTTAAATTTACTGTGTTATGGATTATTTAGTATTAGTGGACGATTATGTCTATTAGTGGTATGAAAGGGAAATAAAGCACTAAATATGTAGAAAAAGTAAAGTATTATATCTTCTATTTGAACAAATAAATCGTTCTTTGGTGAAAGTCTTGTTTATAATGGAAATTTCTGAAGAGTTCTATATCTTCTGGCATTCCAAGTGTGGAATGGGAAAGGAACACTCTAAGTACGGATGTTCTGTGAAAGCTCAGTAATACAATTCGTTTTTGGGCTAAAATTGTAATTTCAACATCAAAGTTATATAACTAAGATTGTAACATTTCAGAGCATTCAAATTTAACCATAACATTTTCCAAATGTTTAAAATTGACTTTCAATAAATGAAAATTTTAGCAAAGTTAAACTTACATCAGTCATCATTGACATGGAACTTTTTATATTTTATCATATATAGGCTAGTGATACAATGAACCCCTTTAACAAATTTAAAATAATAAATTAAAACTTTTTATTTAATTTAATTTTTAATAAATATATGTGATTTATTTTTTAAATATATTGATGGAGCTCGTATGATATAATGTAGACTATACGTGACAATAGAGTCCATTAATATTTTTTTAATATACAAAGTGACAGGTTATGATGATATGACATTTAATTGATGAAAGTTTTAAGTCCGTTTAATTTTTTATCTATTAAGGATCTATTTTGAATATTTTGAAAACGTCAAGTTGAACTTAAACGCTCTGAAACATTATAATTCAAGTTGAATTTTGATGAAAACTTTGAAGTTTAAATTACACTCTTTACCTTAGTTTTTGAGCATAATGTACTTTGCTTTTGACACATCTTTTATAAATGAGGTGAGTTATACAATAAGCATAGGGGAGATATTCTTTGAATTTTGCGACTGTAAAAAGAATACATAAAGTTTTAATTTTCCTTTTTCTACGTAACTTAGATTATGAAATTCCACAACTTATAAAGCTAGAATTAAAGCCTAATAAGCATCTGGAACAAGTCATACTTAGAAAAATATAATTGCTTATTTACACAGTAAAGATGTTAGTAGGATAAGGAGATAATTATTCAAGGCGAGAGAGATTCTTAATAATTGATTATTGTCATGCACTTAGCAAATGTCTACCTGTCAATGGAGGCATTGGCTTATTAACCTAATGATTAGTCAAGATTATGTATCACAAATTTTGAGTGATGGTTCCTTGTTTGTTGTTAGTTTTCAAATGTTTGCATTTATTGCTTTTGTAAGCAAATTTTGCATATATGGCTGAATCTAAAAATGTATAGAACGCACATCTTACATACACTAGTTAAGGGTATTTTCTTTAAATCCAAAGGAAGCAATATTATCATTGAACTTAAGATACCATTGCTGGAAAGCTTTTCTAAGCCCGTATATTGACTTCTTAAGTTTGTACACTATGTATTCCTTTCCGACCTCATTCAGGAAGGCATTTTTTACATCCATTTGGTGCAATTTCAAATTATAATGAGCCAACAAAGCCCTAATACTTATGAGTTAATCCTTTTTAAAGACTAATGAGAACGTCTCCTTATAATTAATGCCATGTTTCTGAGTAAATTCTTTAGCAACTAGTCTAACTGTGTAATGTTTTAGGTTACCAAGAGAGTCACTTTTAGGTATTAAAGATCCATTTATAACCAATTCTCTTGTAAACTTCTCGCAATTCAACAAGGTCCCAAAGACCATTATGTTCCATGAATTTGAACTCATCTTTCATGGAATTTAACCACCTATCATAATTTTCATTATTTACAACTTTTGAAAAAGTCATTAGATCATACTCAGTTCCCAAGTTATTTTCAGACTCATATAGATATACCATGTAGTCATTAGAAATTGAACTTGAAGTGAATTAACATATGATAAAAGAACCATAACAAAAAGCATTAATTTATTGTTCTTTATAATTATAAGGTGGTTCAATAATTTGTGAAACAAAAACTTCATTAGGTTTATAAAATACAGTGACTTGCATAGCCATAAGGACTTGCACTCCCATTTCTTGAATATCCACTTTATGTGGTGTTTGACTCCTGTTAGTCTAACCATATTCAATGAACCTAAAATTCCCAGTTTCCACAATTCTTGTAATATGATTTAAGACAATAAAATATAAACCCTTTAGACTTCGCTAAATAGCTAATGAAATAACCATTGATTGTTTTTGTATCCATTTTCTTTTATATGGATTATAATGCGTAATTTCTACTTGGTAACCCTAAATATACAGTTGTCTTAAACTAGGTTTCCTTCTAGTGCATAGTTCAAAAGAAGTATTTGGACCTGCCTTACTAGGAACCCTATTCAATAAGTACATGACATTTTTATTCAATAAGTACATGACATTTTTTTAGAGCATATGTCCACAAGGAAGTGGGTAAAGATGAATTGCACATCATACTCCTAACTATATCTAACAAAGTTCTGTTATGCCTTTTTGCTATATTATTTTGTTGTGGTGCAGCTAACATTATGTATTACATGCAAATACAAGTCTTTAAAGGAATTTATGTAAATGACCAAGATTTTGACCACTTTCATCATACTTATCATAATATTCATTACCTCTATCAAGCTTAATTATCTTCACTTTTCTATCTAATTATCTTTTAACCTTATCAATATAAACCTCTAAGGTATAAATGGCATGAGATTTATCATGTAGAAAATAGAAATATTCATAACGTGAATATTCATCTATAAAGGGGATAAAATATTTTTTTTTATTAAAATTATGCACATCAAATGGTCCATACACATTAGTGTGAATTATTTCAAGAAGTTGATTGCTTCTTATGACTCCTTTCTTTGTTATAAGTTTTGTTCATTTTCCTTTAATACAATCCACAAAAATGTTAAGATTAGAAAAATCCAATTCAGGAAGTATTTCATTCTTTACTAATCTTTCAAATCATTACTTGGAAATGTGTCCCAAATGTTTATGTCGCAAATAAGTAGATCTATCATTAATCAAACTACCTTTGATGCCAATATTGGGATTCAAAGTTGATAAAATTTTAACATAAACAACATCAAGCTTTAATTTATATAAACCATCACACATTGTACCACTACCAATTGCGTGGTTATGTTTGGATAAACTGAAACTACCACTACTAAATTAAATGAGTATTTAGATCTATCAGGCTTGGATAAAGAAACTAACTTCTTGGATACATTAGGTACATAAAAAGTTTCATATAAGTCCAAATGATATTTAATGTCTGGGATTAAGTGATAAGTCCTAACAACTTATACTAGAACTTTCATTTATTGCCCATATAAACAAATCTTTCATTTAAACTTATAATTTGGGTCATAAGAAACCCCTGAAAGGTATTAGAAACATGAGTAGTACAACCATAATTAATTCACCGAGTATTAAAAGGAACTTTAGCAATGTTGTTTCATAATATACATAAGTACTAGGCTTACCTTTCTTCTCAAACCACGCCTTATGTTTGGGACATTCCTTTTGGAAACTCCCAACCTTCTTACAAAAATGGCATCTGCATTCATCATGTTCTTTCTTGTGGATCTGAGATGATTCCCACTAACTCTTAGGGTCCATTCACTTTCTTCTCATGCTTCTTTTCCACCTTTCTTACCAGCTCCTTGATTTTTAACATAATTAATATAGTGGATTCCTTAGTTATTGAGTCTAGTCTCTTCTTGAACCGATATACTATGCAACTTATGCATATTTTGTTTGTCCTTCATTGTATTATAGTTAATTTGGAAGTCTCTATACTTAGATGGTAATGACTTCAAGATGAACTATATAAGGAAATTCTCATCCGCTTCCATTCCCAAAGACTTAAGACTTGTTGTAATGTTTGTCATGTCAATGATGTGTTAATACATAACATGTGATCCATTAAATTTCATGTTGTTTAATGTGCCCATAAGATTCCTAACAAGAGACTTGTCAACAGCCTGAGAGCGCTCCTCTGCAAACCTGAGTAATTCCTTAACATCTTCAATTTTAGGAATAGTAGACTTAATATTACTAGCAATTATCATCTTCATATACATTAGACTTAATATGTTTGACCTTTCCTTGTTGTTAAAATGGATTTTGTCCTTATTAGTGTCAAAACATTTAAATTATTTGGTTTCTCAATCTTGAGTGCCAAATCCAAGTCCAAAACCACAAGATAAAGTTGGATTTGTTCAATCCATTCACAAAAGCTCAATGCTTTATACATTATAGCACATAAGAGATTCAGGTGCAAGGCAATAGGTGCTATAGAAAATTTAAACTTAACATTAATGCTTTCAATCATCCTATAACATGCTACACGTATTAAGGAAAAACTTCATAAATTGTATATTAATGTTCACATTTGGACAATTTATTAACATACCACATAGTACTAAAAATACTAATTTATACATAATTAGGTAGTCACAAAAACCAACTATAAATATTTACTATCTGTAGATATCTAAACATAATTACTTGTGTATATGCATTACCAACATTCATATTTATTAACTATAAAATAAACAAACTACCTTGACTGATTTCCAAAAAAAAAAAGCAACAAGATTCAATTTACCAATAATATTATATTTCATTAGCATTAAATTATGAGTAACTAAATTGTGAACATAATATTTGGAATTAAAAAATCAAAAACAAAACCCAACAATCTATTCCTAGTGCCCGGTGCCTAGCGCTAATAACCAACGTTAGGATCCTAATCATATCATTGATTCTTAATTTTTTTTATTTTGTACATACAGACGTTAACTTAACATTCATAATCATCAAATCCTTAGGTTTTGTATATAATTCATAAACATATGAGAAATGAAATTTAGGGTTTTCCTTAAAAAAATTCAAATTAGGGCTTATAAGGTTCTCTAAATCATAAGAATTCTACAATCAAGGAAATATGACTTTCTTATAGCGAGGCTTTGATACCACCTGTAAGTAAATATCAAAAATATATTCGGATCTTAAAGTTCATAGAACTCACATTTTTACATTCATAATCATAATTCTATTACAATACAAAAATAAAGTTTTGAAATAACCACCTTTCTCCATTGCTCAATGATGCAAAAATGATTCATAAATGTAAACTCCTTACCTGATCTATCTTTTTGCCAACCTTTAATTCTCACTTTCTTGATTGAATTTATTGAGAAAACCCAAAAGATAGAGACAGAACCTACAAAAACTTCTTACATAATTGATATCCATCAATCAGTTGCAAAAAATTCTCATCACAATTTCCACAAGGCCATTTGCTAAATTATTAAATTTCTTAAATTCCTTTTACACTTAAAGGAATAATTTCTAATAGCTATGTGTTGTGTTTAGTTCCTAGAAATTGACTTCATTTAAAGGTTTTTGAGCTTCTGTTACTTGAAATTAATGTTCCCACATCTATTGAAAATATATTGTTACTAAAAATTTGCAGTGAATTATAACTGATCCAACTCTCCCCTAATTAATGATTTCTTGTGAATTGGATATTTGGACTATTAAATTCTCATCTTTATTATACTAGGAAATGCCCCTTCGCCTTGTTATGGAGGTTTAATCTTTATTAGTAGGGATTGTTTAATTAAAACTTAAGACGTGGAATTCATTTTCATAGTAATATTGATTTTGATTTTAATTTTGCATGTATATACTGACATGTAACCTTTTATATAGATTATGGATGTTAGGTCTAAATCCGTTGATTCACATGTTAATATTACATTTAGTAACATTTGATCCTCACAATCAATATAGTTTGCAATTAGTTAAGGTATTTATAGTTACTAGTATTTCTATGTCTACTTCTTGTCATAATCTTATTGTTTTTTACTAATTCTATGTAATTATTTTTATATTTTGTTGGTTATAGTACCATCTTAACTTGAGTACAAATATGCTTATGTCATATTTCTAATTGATTCTGGTAAGAAGTTTATGTTGGATTCCAATATTATTTGTTCTTTCACTTCATCTTAGATATTGTTTATGAATTTGATTTTGAGTGATTAACCTTATCTTTCTAGTTACCTTAACGTGAAAGTGCATTAGATTCCTTATTTGACAAAGGATTGCTCATTATCTATAATAATATAGTCTTTTAACATGAATCATCTATATTAAATGAATGACTTTATCTTCATGTAAATTAAAATTAAAATTGTCTTTATATTCTACTTAACTTCTTTGCAAGAAATTCATAATTGATTTGATTTTTCAGCTATTAATGAGGGTGACTGCTCCTTTAGGATATTTTATGTTAAATATTCCACTGATGGATGAGACTTAATATAAGAAGTAGTTATGATTCAGGATATGATCTTAATCTTAAAGCAAATATCTCTCTCTTTAAATTGTGATACATAGTAAGATCTTTTACTATAATAAGCTCCTTTTAAAATTTGTTCATATATATTATTAGTCAACTTAAAATATGATATTGGTACAATATTATGCATAATATTTAGGCAACAAATTGTAAATAATCTTTGGATTATTTCCTTATTCGTATATTTTTTTAATATATTATACATAAAAACCAAGGTTTTAAAAACCGGACCGAACTGTTCGGTCCGACTAGAAAAGATTTGAATCGGTCAGTGGTTCGGTTCGGTTTCACCTAATAAACCTTTATATATAAAAACCGACCGACTAAAATTTTTTCGGTCAGACCGGACAGTCCAGTCCGATTTTTAGAGCCTCAGGTCTGACACACCTCATCGGTCCTTTGCGCTGCAATACGTCTTTTTTTAAGTAACCATAAAACGCTAGCATGGCATCGTTCCGTTCCATCTCTAGCTTTTGCCCAAAAACAGTGCACCTTTCTTATTAATATGAAAATCATATTTCTTTATCCCTCCTCGACTCTCTAAAATGCCTCTTTTTTTTTCAAATAGAATTAGTTCATAAAAATACCAAACAAGTGATGACTAAAGTAGATTCTCCGATTATTGATGCACAATCTTCAAACTGATCCGATAATCATTTAAACTCCCATCAACCAAAGGACTTGGGAAACTATGAGAAACAGAGAGGTGCACTTTAGAGTTCAAATCACCTATTTTTGTTATTTTATTTTTGTCATATTTAAAAATATTTATTCATTTATTTTTTAGATCTCATTTATTAAATAAATGAATAATCACAGAACAAGATAGAAATATAAGTTAATCTGTTCCCGAAATTTAGTACCCAATAGACAAAAGTGATTTTTATAACTCAAGAAACATATTTTTATTTTTAGTTTCATTGTTGGGTTTGTTTATATATTTATTCTACCCATATTCAATCGCACTTTTGAAAAAATTTTAATTATATTTAAAAAATTTATTAATCACAAAGTTTATTTAAAGCAATTTGATAGGTATATTTAGAACTTTATTTCATATCAATTTCTAGTATTGATAAGTTTTGTAACATTTATAACTCTATTTCATATCAATTTCTGTAATATTTAGAACTCTCTTTCATATCAATTTCTGTAATATTTAGAATTCTATTTCGTATCAATTTCTAGTTTTGATAGTTGAGTTATATATACTCTTTCAACTATTTAATTTGTTGATTTAAAGCATCAAAATTGAAAACTAGCAATATTTTAGTTAGGCTATTTAAAGTGGAGCAATTGCTGGAGCAGAGTTTAATAAGTGAGTAATATCTGTTGGTCTTTTGTGTATCTATTCTGTTGTTGTTCATCTTCTTTATTACAATTGATAATGAGAATTATTTAAATTGTAAACTTTTTCCCTGACAATGGTATACCCAATTATTTTTTAATACCTTTTAGGTTAAATCGTAATGGAGAATATGGAACCATCCTCTACTCGTGGTAAGTTCGATCCAATATGGACTTATTTTTCTTCTGCTCATGCATTTGATGGGAATATCAATATAACTGTATGTTTTGCGGTAGAATATTTAAAGGGGAGGAATTTTTAGAATTAAAGAACATCTTGCTGGTGTTAAGGGTAATATTGCTTTTTGCAAAAAAGTACCACTTGATGTACGTGATATGATTGGAAAATATTTGCAGTAACAAGTAAAACAGAAAAAGGAAAATAAAGAGACTCATGATATATCTTTCAAAGATGATGAAACACAACAAGTATTAGATAAAGGAAAATGAAAAGCTACTATTATCATAGATTCTTATTTTTCTCCAAGAACTACTGCTGGTTCTCAACCTATTTTAAAAAGTTTTATGGTTGATAAGGATGTTGTTTTACGATGTAAAAGAGCACGAGTTAGATGGTTCGATCAACCATGTATTCCTTTAAATGCTTTAAATTCACCATATTTTCAAGAAGCAATTGATGCTACAACAGCAATAGGTCTAGGATTTAAGGTACCATCTTATTATGAGTTACGTGTGCCTTTGCTTTAAGATTTAAAAAGGGAATGTCAGTTAATTGTAGATACATATAAATCTAGTTAGGAATCAACAGGATGCACTATTATGACAGATAGGTGGACTGATAAAAAACAAAGAACTTTGATTAATTTCTTAGTTTATTGTAATATTGGGACAAGTTTTATCAAGTCTGTTGATGCTTCTGACATGATAAAAAGTGATAATGCTTTATTTGATTCATTCTCTGAAATTGTCGAGTAGGTTAGACCAAAGAATGTTGCACATTTTATTATAGATAATGTAAGTAATTATATATCAGCTGGGTATTTATTACAATCAAAGTATAGGCATATTTATTAGTCTCCATGCGCTGCTCAAGTATAGGCATATTTATTGGTCTCCATGTGCTGCTCATTATATAAATCTTATTTTAAAAGATATTGGTGGTACGAGCCATATTTTTAGCCTTGCTTCATCCGCATCTAAGATCACAATTTTTGTATATAATCATGTCACATTTTTGTCTTGGTTAAGAAAATAAGAAGATTGAATTGAGATCGTTCGTCCCGCTGCTATAGGTTTGCAACTATATTTATTACTTTAAAAGGTGTTTATGAACATAAACAACTACTTTAAAATTTAGTGACAAGTAAACACTTTTCAAGTCATAAATTATCAAATAGTAAAAAAGGAAAAGAAGTTTGTACTATTATTCTAGATAATAAATTTTGGGATGCTTATTTGATTTAGATGAGAAGCCATTTTTGGCATATATATGATAATATTATAGAGCTCACAAAACAATTATAAATATTTTTAAAGGGAAGGAGAGATTGTATAAGCCTTATATAGATATTATTGATCAATGATGGGATAAACATCTTACTCAAAGGATCCACTTAGCAACTTATTTTCTCAATCCTTATTGCTTATATAGTGGAGAAGAACGTACAATTAATATTATAGATGGTTTATTTGATGTGATTGAATATAAAGGTATTTTCTCTATTAAAGAGCAATCACAAGCGATAAATGAAATTTAATTGTATAATGAAGGTTTAGAGAGTTTTGCTAGATCATTAACAAAGAGAGAACTTATGTTTAAAAAATGCAACCAGGTAAGTTTTGTACTTTTAATTCATTATTTACTTATTAATAATATATATTTTATCATAACTATTAATTTAAAATACAAATGAGTGGTGGAGATTATTTGGTGACAGTTCTATAACATTAAGAAAACTCGCTATTAGGTTACTTAGTCAAACAACTTCTACATCAGGCTGTGAACGTAATTGGAGTGTTTTTGAACGTTTACATACATAGAAACGAAATCGTTTGGAACATCAAAGACTTAATGACCTTGTTTACGTTACTTATAATCTGAGAATAAAGAACAAGTATTTTACTATTTTATAGTTTTGTTTTTATTTCAATAATTTATTTTTATTATTGATTTTATAATTTCTCTATTATGTATTCAGATCGTTTAGCAAGAAGAAAACATATGATCCAGTTGATATTGATTGTATTGAACATACTGATTTTTGGATCGAAGAAGAAGAACCATCACCTGATCTTGATTATAATGAATTTGAAAAGATGATTTATGAAGAAAATGCATTATTCACAATGAATGAATTAAGAACATCTACTGATGGTTAGTTCATATCTTATTTTGATCATATTTAAGTTATAATTATACTGTATT
>JAOQMP010000001.1:18848070-18862240 GCA_027563575.1 Erythroxylum pedicellare
GCCATGTGGAGTTCAGTAGTGATCGCACGTAGCACTCCCTTATCTTAGGATATGTATCGGAATGACCTACGGGCGTCTCGGTGCGTACCCTAGGGTAATGGGGTGTTACATAAGGCTATTCCAAAATTGAGAGGTCAACACCAAACAGACTTCATGGCACTTATAGGTGATGAAAAATCCACCAATTTCTGCTATGACAACTAGCTTTCGGTAGGACCTTTGATCAATCATAATGGAGTTGAACCGCTTAAAAGTTCATTACCTTTAGAAATCACAGTAACTGAAGCTTTGCAACATAAGGGAATTATCGAGAGAGCTACTATCCCAACATCTCTAGCTGCTAAAATTTATGGCGTATAATGCAACACTGAACCAAATAATCACATTTGGAAGCACATGGCTGATGGTAAGTTCTCCAACAACTCTTATATGGAATTATTCTTTAAACATCCTCCCAGGCTGGTACGGACTAAAGACATATGGGCTAACTACCTTCAACCTCTTGCATCATTCACTTTACAGCTTGCAATGAAAGGAAAATTAAAAACAGTGGACAAACTGGCCAAATACGCCAATCTTCCAAATTGGTGCTATTTATGCAGACAAGTAGAAGAAATAGGTGAACACTTACTCTTCGATTGTGATTTTGTCGGCAACATATAGTTAAAGATCTGCTACAGGTACCTGGCAAGTGGAGTAATTACCAAACTAGAAAATCTACACACACTACGACTAAAATAAAGAAATAGCACAACATACAAGTGTTTTTGGATTGCCTTATCTTTGATAATCACTGCAATATGGGATGAGAGAAATCTAATAACACTTCAAAACCAAATTACCTCCCAAGAAAAACTCTACATTCAAATACTGTATCATATTCGGCTATAAATATGTGCACAAAAACAGATATTATCGCATGGTTCCTAGCTATTCCAATACTGGAATGTATGACAAAATCCAGCAATGGCATCTACCAACAAGAGAGATGCGTAGCATGACACATTAGCCACAGTCTCTAGTGCACAAGCCAGGGACGATCCGGGTACACGACTCCTGCCTCTTAGTTGATCCTACAACAAATCAAGTTCACAACTTGCCTTTAAACTTGGACTGTCAGATTAAACAAAGATGAAGGGATCTCATATATGCAGTGTTTTAATCTCTTTTGCAATTGACTATATTGTAGTTAAATATTTTGGCTAACTTATCCTTAGTATTGTAAGACTTCTTGATTTGCGTCCAAGGCTTAATTCATTCAAAATTTTCAAAAAAATATAATGCACCCAATGTGAATTGAACAGTTTATGCCTTCTGATTGTTCATAAAAAAATTGTATCAATGTGTTGTTAGTTTTTGAACTACATTAATTATCTTGAATAAATAAAGCTCACAATAAAGTAGTTGATATTTCATTCTTTAGACATATAAACATATTATAAATGGCACAGTTGTTTTAGAATAATTCTAATAGACTTATTGTTTCCTTTTATAAGAAGGTGATGATTAGGAGTGAATAAGGAGATACTTTATGGAAATTTTAGAGTGCCCAAATATATTATTCTTATTTTTACTTCGGTTGATACACTTATATTCCATATAAACAAGAGGAAGATAATATGGATGCATATTTTAGTTTATATTTTTTTGATAGTGTATTTTGGATATGTTAAATGTTGAATTTCATAAGTCCACATAAACTATATAATAACATATATAAATATAATTTTTTAGTCATTGAGATTAGACAATATATATTTTACGGTATATATGACTTTTAATACTATGTAGTGTTGTGTTAATGAAAGTGATTGGTTATTCTTGATTATTTTGCCTTTCAATACAATTCTATTGATCTATACAAGTTTAATTTTGTAGCTTAATAAATAAAAGGCATTGCCTTTATACCATAATTCTCTTGTTGCATTTTGGATGAAATTTTGTTGCTTTAGTTTAACGCATTTGTTGTTTTTGGTAATTCAATGTTGCAATAATTTTCATTAAAGTTTGTTCCTTTACAAGTAATTTGTTACCTACTCAATGATAAGAACTTCTTTTGCATTAACCTAATGTTGTTAATGAAAGGTTAAGCTGTTGCTTTTGTTGTTAGATATTGTTGCTTAAAAAATCAATTCATTGTCTTATAAGACTCAAGTTGTTACTATATCCATTGAACGTTGTTGCTATATTTTAAATTTGTTCTATTGCCTTAATTAAAACTTCAAACAGTATTATTCAATTTGTTGCTTCATACCTATAGCATTGTCATTTTATTTGACAGCATGGATTCTATAGCCTTAATACAAAGGCAATAATAATCACCCTTCCAAATATGCTTTTACATGTTGCCTAATACATCTTTGTTGTAGTGGACCGATTTAGAATTTAAGAATCGGGTAGTATGAAAAACTCCCTCTTTGTAATGGATTGTCTATCTCTGAACTTTTAAGCCACTTTAATTTGGATTACATTGAGTCCATTACTTTGGAAATTAAACTCTGACTGTTTGTGCTTTGAAGTTCAAAAGAATTTGTACAATTTAATAGGTGATCAGAGTCTTTTTTTATTTGTTGAGGATCAATGATCCACTTGGTTGATAATTGTGAATTGAATTCAGACCTTTTCTGAATATACATGGGGATCTTTTACCTTGATGGGGACCAAGTTTTGAACAGTTCAAACCCTGAAGGGCATATGATTTATTCGGTTTTTATCAAAATTTTTATTGATGTAAGCACGTCTCAATTTGTTTATTAAAATTAAAAGTTTGGTAATAAGGAAATGTTCTTACCTCCTTAGGGCGAATTTATGTTTAAATCTAATGGCCTGCCATGAATAAAAAGCAAAGAGTAGTGAGACTACTAAAACGTTCAGTGAGACAAATGTAGGCATCGATCTTCATATTGATCACAAGTCACAACTACAAAGACAAAACCATTATCTTCAAGCATCATTTAACAAATAGGCAGTAACAAAACTCTAAAAAGTAATAAATGACAAAAATAATAGCAGTGACATAGCCAAGATGCCGAAAAGGCATGCCAGGAAATTCATAATCTACATAATAGCAGTTGAACATGGTTTCTACATATAGATAGATAATGATATTGTTCAAGTGATAAATAGGGGTGCAGCTAGCTAGCTGCTAAGAGTAGCGGTTCATAATCAAAATCTAGCATTTGGCAGGACGAGGAAGCTTGCACTTATCAGGAAGCTGCATGGCCAAGTTTGGATCGATACCAAGTGAAGGCAGCAACTTGGAGTTCCTGTAGGAGCAAAGGCAGCGCATGTCAGCGTGTGAAAGCGCTGAGCAACAATCGGTAGTTGGTGGGGTTGGGTTCGGCGGTGTCACCGAACCCTTGCATGACATTAGTCCAGAGGCTGGCATGTTACATATGGTTTGTGCATTGGAAACCTCAAATATCCCGTTGCTGCCTATGGCGACCAGCACCACCACACCAATAATAAACATCTTTTGGAATGTTTTCATCATGTTTCTGGGATCAACGCCAACTTTAATTTTGTTTCCTCTTATTCTTGGGATTCTGTGGAGTTTTTAAGAGTATTTATATAGAGGGAAAGGAAGAATAGGGTTAGAATATGTAGTTAGCCCGTGAATGAATATTGGCAGGTTTTGCAAGTAGCTAGTCACTCTGTAGTGTCACGGGCTTTGCACTTGTGGTGAAGAGTAGTCGTGGTGTTTTTCGTCATCCTTTAGTTTTTGTTGTTTATTTTCCATCCACTAATAAGTTTAGTTTCCACCAATAGATTTGGAATTATTTTCACTTTCGACACGACAAAGTTTCACAGTCCAATGTGGATAGAATCTTTTGAAGTGTACGGGTGAATCATCATCTTTCATATATAAAGAACATTAAGATAAAAACATCAGCTTTGGTTTTACACCAAAAATGTACCTTTGCTATTTTGTTAGCATATCGAAATGAAAACCTTTACAAGAGAAAATTAAGATCTGACATAAAAAGCAAATAGATGAGCAATGAATATCAACACCAAGGCTTTAGACCCATCTTTGTATGTAAAGTGAACAGAATTTGCATGCTGCACTTGGACATACCAACAACTTGCTAGAAGTAATTCAATATTCAATTACTTGTGAATCTGACTTCAATTCTTCTAAACACCATCAGGAGCTTTTCTGAATTCATTAATTAATTCAAGGATATTATTGGAACAAACTTTTGTGCACTACTAAGTTTTTTAATTCATAATATAATGATCATATGAAGAAAAGCCGAGTGAGAAGTAGCCTTCAGATAAGTGAGTGCTACAGTTAGCAAAGAGAAGAGTCTGGAGCATCTTGAAGTGCTGGATGAGGTGGTAATGCCTTAATGGTCCAGGTGGAAGATGAAATTGGAGAAAAAGCTATTATTCCATTCATGTAATGAAACCGAGGCTGACACGCAATTCAGGCATGACCAATAAGTCAACCCTTCCAACTTGTGTTTCCACTCAACTAATATGACCTCACTTACCTCAATGCGCAGTAATGGAGCTGATCAAACTACAACAAAGTAGCCTTTTAGCTGTTTTTTTGCCCCTACGATTTGCAGTTCATAACTAAAATCACCCTTTAGCTACGAAATTCTAAAATCATAATCAATTGTAATAACATTGCTATAGTGAAATGGTTCGCGAGTTTTTTATAATTATTAGTGACGTTTAACATAGGCTACATGTTATCCTTGTAACTAATAAGATTTGGCAACATTTTTTAACTGCGGAGTTAGTTTTGTAGCTAAAACACAGATTCCATAACTATCAGCTACGAAAATAGATTTTGTAGTTAAAAACTTTTCATGACGAAAATTTATTCGTAGCTAAAAGTAGAAAACCAAAAGATAATAAAAAGTACATCGTGTTGTCCACTAGAGGGACGTCGTTTTCTCAATATTGATAACCTAAAGACTACTTTTCTCTGTTTTCTCTTCATCTTCGTCTTCCTCTTCCAACAGTTGCAGTGTGCTCGTCCAGTGTCTTCGTGTAGTGTCTTTGTCTGTCTTCTCTTTATTGTCTTCGTGTAATTTTCTCTACCACTTGGCAACATCTGTTTTGCCTATTTAGTAGGGTTCTTCTTCTCTAGGTAATTGGGGTTTTAGTTCACTCATGGTTAATGTAAGTTAGGGTTGAGTCAATTGGTTACACGTACTTAAATTACTACAATTTTAATTACATTTGTATGGATAACATACTGCTATTACGTGGAAGACGTGTTGACCTGGTTTAATCAACATTTATATTGTGTTGCATTCACACATAATTTTTGTCTTTCCTTTTATTTTCAATCACTGGTTGTTGCTTCAACAATTGCAAATCTACTTTAGTTAATGCCTTGGTGTTTTTCCATTTAGAGCATATTTCACAGAAAACTTAAAAAAATGCTTTTCTTTCTAGAGTTACCACTAAGGATGACAATGAGTTGATATGTGGCCCGACTCAACCATAGGCTGACCGGCCCATAACCCACCCTGTGACCTAATGTGCCCAAGACAAGCAGGGCTAGCTCGACCTAATTTATATTTTTAAAAAATTTTAAAAAATGACGTTGTTTTGTCACTTTTGTTTGTCTCACAGGTTGGGTCAGACTAGGGTGGCCTTGGACAGTGGCCTAGTCGGGCCAAGAAATACTAGCTTGGGGCTTGAACTGTGGTAACTTGGGTTTAGTATAAGATTGATAACTTGAACAAACATCCTCTTTGCATCAATGACCTTTAGTTACTTAGTCAAGGACTAGTTGGACTTGGTTCTCATCAATTCACTTGTTACGTCTATTCTACCATTTTTATCTTGTTTAATTAATTATTGACTAATTCACTTGTGATTTAGTACTAGACTATTATGTTATTACGAATCATCCTTTTCCTTTTTCCACTCTATAATATTGAATTATTTTCTAAAGTGGGTATCATGAACATGTTGACAAAAGTTGCTTTAGCTTTATGATGTTGAAGAATTTAAGAGTCCAGATGTTGTTCCTTTCTAAGTTTTTCTCCTTTCAATTTGTCAATTGATACAACTGTGAAGATGGTCCCTAGGTTAGAATTAGTTCTATATTTGACATTTTCATATCATCATGTCAAAATGAAATTTTAACTCTTTAATATATAACAGGTTATAAAATGCTTAAAAAAATTTAGAAACTTACCAATATTATCTCTTACAAATTTGTAACTTTTTCCATATGGTAACCTTGTCAAGCAATAATCTTTTACATTTAATAAGTGTAATGTACAATCTTATGATGTTCTTTTGAGCAACAGTAGGTGGATGCACACAGACATGAATGAGTTAATCTAACTATTCATTTTGACACTCAAATGAAAGTTAAGATTTTCCTATTCAACCTTTATTCGTATCTTATACACATAAAGTAAACAACATCTAATCCAATCCTTTGAATTTAGCCCTCCATTATTTAGATGCTTCATAATTAGGTACAAAGAAAAGAATAAAAAAAGAGATGATGGAGAGTTGCAGCATTGGTACATATATGATTACTAAGCTAAGGAATGACTTATTTTATAGTAGTTTATCTAATTATTCATCTTATGACTGCTTTTTTAGTGATCTTAGCTATAATTATATGAAAAGATTTTCAAATGGGTTGCTAGGTTGTATAATGTTATGGATTTGGTGAAGAATAAAAACAAGTATGCATGTTAGGTATGGTACAAGTACATAAGAATAATAAGAAGATAGCTAGAAATGTATAAATGAATTGATTTCATAGAAAGGTATGCATATAGAGTGTTGATCTATTTATGTAGTATCTATTTTCTTTTTTTGATGCAAGTAAAAGGGATGTTGTCATTTTGCTTATGGTAATTAAGATACCTAATGTCATCAAATTATAAACTAATAATGGAAGTTATGATGTTGATCACTTGTTGGTTGGAAATAAAAAGTCTAAAACCTAAATGTGATATATCTTTTACGCCATTACTAGTACAATGTGATGCACAATGTTTCAATGTCTATTTAACATATCCATCTCTAGTTACCTTAGTATGAATGGAAACGCTTTTTTAGTTCTTTTAAACTTTACTCTCAAATGATTTAGAAGCAACATGATTTTTCACACTAAAGACAATGAGTCTTTACTGCATTTAAATGTTTGTTCGACCTGAATAGAGGTGAGATCATTAACTTCTTGAATAATTTTCTATTCTAACAAAAGAGAAGATATTTGAGACTTTCTTTTATTTAAGTTGGATGTTAGCATGTTAAAGCTTGGATGTTAGCATATTTTGTTTAATGATTTTGAGTTTCAGTAATACCTATTACGCACCCATTGCAAGTCTAAAAAAATGGGGTTATCTATTTCATCTTGGTAATTTTATAGCTGAAAAAGTTATAAGTACAGTTATCTTGTTTCTCGAGAGTTCTATTATGCTTGTTAACAATGATGATATTAATACTCTAATTACAAATGTAGTCTACAGGAGGTGCTAAAGCTCATAATAGCGAAAGCATATATTGAATCAAATCTTACAGTTCTTGCTTCTAAATTTGGAGTTATGTTTAAAACTTACTGTTTGAATCCTTGTGAAAGTCTTAAGTAAAATATTAGATACATGGATTGTAGATACATGGTTAAACACTTTATTAACCTCATTCCAAACTAGTTTCACATCACCATTAAAAGTATATGTAGATAATTGCACTGAGTTTATTAATCATCAAACGATTGAAATTTTTGCCAAGTGCTATAGGAATTTTACATCAAGTTGTATTCCTTATTACCTTAGTGGAAAGGACTGGTTGAAATAAAACATAGACAATATTTGGATGTTGATAGAGCCTTGAGATTTTACATAATAAGAAACTTGCTTTATGTTAGAAATAAGTTTAAAACTTCTTCAATTTAAAATTTAAGTCACCTAACGCAACATATTACATATACAGCATGCTTTAGATATGTATATAACCATAACGACATTTTAGCATATATTTTGAAGTGGCTTTCACATTTTTGATCTATAAAAATGAATATACCTATGAGTTTTGGAGATGGGTCATGCTTCTTATTCTAAGCTAGCTCATATTTTTAACTACAAAACCTTATGTTTTCATATATCTTATTACAAGGTTTGTCATAGTATACTAACCAATTGCATTCTTTGGTGGAATTTAAACTTCGTATATTAATTTTGGTTTATAGTTATGTTATTTATAACTTAAATTGCATTTAGTAATTTAGTAACTTACTTATAATCGTATAGCTATATAAACAAAAGTTAGACAATGTAGGTGATGGAATTGGATAAATGTTAGAGGAAGTGGGGAATTATATGGAGATTATTAATCATAATAACTTGCTTAATACAATTGGTGGAATTACAGAAGATAATTTTGGGAAGTTATTGAAAGTAGCTCAAGAAGAATTATATTAGGGATGCTCTAATTTCTCACAGTTATCTTTTGTTGTCAAGTTGTTGCATTTGAAGGTATATAATAGTTAGAGTAACAAATATTTTGTCATGTTGGTTGAGTTGCTTACTGATGCATTACTAGTTGGCTATAAATTGCTGAAAGCTTACTATGAAGCAAAAAAATTATTAAGAGATTGGACTAGGATATATATCAATACATGTTTGTTATGTTAGCTTAAGGTTTATATTTAATGATTTTGATGATAACTTCATAATGTTTCAAAATTCAAATTGGATTTATTTCCTTTTATTGTTAACGGGTTAGTTCTCAAAAGGAAATAAAATCATAAAAAATATGTTTCCTTTCTTGTAGGAACCTTCTTTATGAACTTACCTTATTATAAATGGTTTATCCGAAAGGATCTTACTAATTATAAAGGTCGTATATTAGCCACGTGATTACTGAAATATTTTTTGCAAAGATGACATCGAAGTTATTCATATTTAAATCCATCCAGTTGACTAAAGATGTAAGTGAAGCAACGACTAGTTGAAGAAATTGACTACTTAAAGAAGAACAACAACACTTGTGAAAAAAATGAACATACACAGACTTTCGAAATATCTTAGTGGCATCTATATTCTTGAGAGTCATATCATTTTTATTGCACCTTAGAAAGTGAAATCACTCTATCTAGAAAGAAATTGATATTTGAGAACTTACTTTTGATTTTACATTTTATTCTTATGTAAGCTTTTAGAAGTTTGTTATACACTTCGAGTATAGAAGGTTAGAGAACCTTAAAAAATATGTACTGGTGAGATTGAAGAGACTCATCAAATTACTACTTGATTTTTACAATGAAACACTCAAGTACAAAGGTTTAGGTTGTAAGCCGAACTAGTATAAATTGATTGCATTCTTCTCTCTCTTCTCTTAACTTTTAAATTTTCGCATTATATTGTGTGTGTGTGTTTATTTCAGCAAGAGACTCCTTCACTTTATAACAGGCTCCTTTTGTTTTCAACTTGCAAGAGGTTCTTTTCAGTTTTAACAAGTGCCTTCTATTTTAAATTTTTTTAACAGAACTTTTCGTTTAGTAGGCTCATGTCGTTTAACAACCTTTTATCGCTTAACAAGCTCCTTCCATTTAAATAGGATCTTATCGCACAATAACCTCCTACTATTTTAATTATAGACAGAATCCTGTCATTTCTTTTCGAACTGGAAGAAACTTACAAAATTTTTTAAGTCACACATAATTCAACCCCCTCTTGCGTGTGTTTGCTTCATCACATTAAAGATCTTCAAAATTTTCTTATCTATTGTACATCAAGGTGGCAATTAGATGATGGAAAAGGAAAAAAAAACCTATAAAATCTTAAAATACTTCCCTATTAAACCATAACTACAAAGGTTTTCTACATCAATAAAAGTAGCCATAGATATGGGGTGTCATAAAAAGAAACTCCTTGATGATAACATTAGGCGTCATCCAGTAGACTCAACGGCATGGAAACACTTTGATGGGAAGTTTCCATGGTTTGCAAAGGATTATCATAATGTTCAACTCCAGTTAACCTCTTATGGATTTAATCCATTTGGTAGCATAAGTACTTCTTACGGTATGTCGCTGGTAATTCTTATGCCATACAATTTACTCTCATGGAAGTGTATGAATGAGCCTTTTTTGTTATTATATTTAGTTATTCCAGAACCTACTACTCCTAGTAAAGATATCAATATATACACGCAACTACCAATTGAGGATTTAAAACATCTTTGGGAGGTTGAATTAGAAACTTTTGATGTTGTTGAAGGTGAAAATTTTAGAATGCATGCAGCTATTTAATGGATTATAAATGATTTTTTTAGCTTATGGAAATTTGTTTGGAAGGAGTACTAAAGGGTATATGGTGTGTCCTATATGTAACTATGAAACTTATTCAGTAAGGCTACGACGTTAAATATGCTATATGGGACATCGTCATTACTTGGAACATGGGCATAGATGGCGAAGAAGCAAATTGATTAATGGAAAAGTTCATTGTGAAGCTCATTTACACTTATCAAGTGATGATGTGCTTGATCAACTATCACATTTGCAAAAGTTTACAACTGAAAAACTCCCAAGTAATAGAAAGCGAAAGTGAAATTTTCTTGATCTTATCTGGAATAAAAAAGGGCGTATTTTTCAATTTGTCATATTGGAAGCATTTACTATTGAACAATTATGAGGAAGAAGATTTATATATGGATTATGTATATTAATTCTTAATTTTTCATATTTAAATTTATCATTCAACCTGTATTGGGTAGCAATTAGGAAGTTTCAACACCGAAATCTTTTTGATTTTTTTAAAAGAAAAGATGGTCTAATGGGTGAAGATGGTGATGAAGTATATCAAAAGATTGAATCGTAACTGAATAATGTAACTCTCGAAATAGAAGACAAGGAGATATCATCATTCCATAGGAAAGAAGTTGATCCTAATATACTAGAAGCAAATGAGGTACAAGGCAATATTTTCATAGAAAGAGATGAAGACTATATTGAGGATGAATTATATTCAACTAAAGAGAATTATATGGAAATGATGATACTTTTGTCGAATATAATAGCGATGAAGAGTCAAATCATAATGCAATTATTGATGATGACTTTGAAGATCTTGATTATGATAATTTAAGGTATTATAAAAGTGGTCTTTCTATTGTCTTATTATAATGTTAGTAAATTTATGTTGTTATTGAGATTAGTGTTGAAGATTGAATGTATCATAAAAGTGCTCTTTATATTGTCTCAAATGTAATGTTAGTAACATTTATGTTGTTAATATGCGTAATGTTGATGATTGAATGTATCATAAAAGTGCTTTTTATATTGCCTCAAACATAATGTTGTTAATGCACATAATGTTGATAATTGAATGTTGTTATTGTGATTAATGTTGATGATTGAACGTATGTTGATTATGATGATTTATTGTATCATAGAAGTGTTCTTTATATTATCTCAAATGTAATGTTGGTAACATTTATGTTGTTAGTGTGTATAATGTTGATGATTGATTTTTGTTAATGCGATTGATGTTGATGATTGAATATATATTGATTATGATGATTGGATGTATCATGAAAGTGTTTTTTATTGTTTTATTGTAATGTTACTAACATTTATGTTTTTTTATAGATATCCAAGATATTGACACCTGGTAGAAACAAAGGGAAGAAGGTGGCTACTATGAAAATTATAGAATGGAGGGATCTGCAACTTCTTTAACTAGATCAATTAGTTGGTGCCTTAAATTTAATTCCTAGTCAAAAACAACATTTTACCTCAAACAACAATGAAATTAGTCATACATGTTTAAAATTTCTACAGGTGAATATATATATTTTTAGCTATAAGAAATAGAGCTTGTTCTAGTACGTTACTACAATAAAGCAACAATAATATTTTGCCTTTAAGTCATACACAACTTTATTCTGCCTCAAACAATAACAAAGCAACTAGTGCAGGTTTAATAATCTTTAACACCTTCAACTAGACTTATGCTCAAATATATAGCTACATATTCTAATATTTCCTTATCATTATTGATTTGTTGTCAACTTCAAATGCTAGTGTTAGAAAAAGAAGTAGAGGTAAAACTATAGGTTGTGAAATGGCAAGTTATCAATACAAATTGACACTTAAAAAGGTCGTTATGTAGATAAGGTCCACTATGCAAAATTGTCTAGTGAGTTGGGAATTATTGCGAGAATAGAATTACCTTGTCAAAAACATGTTAAGGACCTGAATGGAGGTAACTTGCTTAAAAATGATTTGGAAAAAATTGTGGTAATTTTTCAAAATATTTAACTGTATGCAATATCGTTTTGATGATTTTAAAATTAATTACACTTTTACTTATTGTTCACAGTTGAAATTGAATATTATAAATATTGAGAACCCACATATTTCAAACTATATCACTTTATTATTGAAACAAAGGTTCAAATTACATAAGTATTATAAATTTTTCCTTCTAATACGGAGGCAAGAAGACATGTTCTGGAATGAATGTATGAAGAAAATTAGAATAGTTTGTGTGATTATTGGGTTGACCCAAAAGTTCAGGTTTTTTTCTTTAACTTCATGTTTGCTTCCATTAATCTTGTTAAATGATTTAACCACTAAGTTATATTTTTTATTTATTTAGGAAAATTGTGAAAAGGCAAAGGTCAGTAGAGCAAAAATGAAAACATCTCGTAATGAAGGGTCAAATTCATTTTGTAGTTACCTAAAATGAATATGTAAGAATTTTGTTTGCAAGTTATATAAATAAACACTACATTATTTAATGTTCCTTGTATTTTTGTTTCATAAAATAAAGTAAGAAATAACTATATGGACAAGAGCATGATAGGATTACACTATATAAAGTCACCCACTATAAGGAAGGTAAAGGATGGGAGCAAAAGAAGCAGATAACAACTATGTAAGTATAAAAATTTGTTCAATATTTTAGTTCATTTATTAATGTAGTAGTAAGTAGTAATATTTGAATTGAATATTGGTTTTCTTTTTTCAATTTTCGAATAAAATGCAAAAGTTATTATAAAAATCTATGTTTGAGGGGAATGATCTCAGTGCATAAGTCATTTGCGATATAATACTTGGTACACGTTGGCTATATGAAAGGTTTTGGCTATAGCCTTAAGCCAAATGTTTCAACCTCAACTAATAAAACAATCATTGAACACCTTTAACGGAAAACAATAAACTTAAGACTACATTACAAGCTAAAGTAATTAGGGGATAAGAAACTTGAGCAAAATTAGCAAAACTTGATATGTTATTCAAAATATTACTTGGCCCAGATTATGATAGAAATGAAGAGGAAAGCGAAAGATAGTAATTTTATTTCCTATACTTTTTTTAATTCCCTATGTACTATAATTTAAATCTAATACTTATTTCTCGAATTACATAATGGGTGAACATGGAACTGATGGGAGATTATATCATGAATGGTAAAGTTATGAGATGTTTGCTTTAATTAGAACCAAATATTTATTGTATCAATACTCATAATATTTTTAGTTAATTTTAACTAAGGTTTTTGGATGATTACAGGTTCATTGACATGGATAACACTAGGTTGTTGTTTGAGTTACGCTCTAATATCTTAGCATTTATAATTTGTAAACTAATCTCTTTATTTATTATTTTCTTCATAAGAATTACTAAAGTTGTCACTAATATCTTGTATAGGAAGAATATTTTTTGTTGGCATTATTTATATATATTTTGCTTTATGTATACATGATATTTTAAACTAATAATATTTTTGTAGGATTTATTTGTATAATAAATTCACAATAAAAATATATCGATACATTATATACAAAACATATTGTTCAATATCATGGATTAAAAATGTAATAAATAACATATCACAACATTATTAAAAACATAGCAAATAATATTTGGCTACGTTAATAACATTTGGATACATTATATTAAATGTAGCTAAATATTTTTAGGGGATGGTTGGTTCACATAAAATAATAGTAGTAGGAATGCGAATGAATATAGTGAAGGGTTAGGACGAAGGAATGGTTACTATTATTATTGATAGTGGTTGGTTTATTGAAAATCTTGAAAAATATATTCTATTCAATTATATTTAATTAATTATATTGTTTTACTAAAAAGGAAAAATAAAAATTTGTTAAATTTTTGTTTTACACCAAATTTTAATATATTCTAATTAATTATATTGTTTTG
>JAOQMP010000001.1:18865228-18876805 GCA_027563575.1 Erythroxylum pedicellare
AAAACTTAAACCCTAAAATGAAATTATGAAAAAAATTTACCGGACTTAAACCTGGCCCCCCTCTCCCCACCCTACCCCACCCAATCCCACCTGTCGCATGCACTGCACCCCTCTCACTTCTCTCACTCTTAACTCTTTGGTCTCACCATCTCAAATGTCAATCACCATCTTAGCCATCACTCGTCAGCCTGTCGCACTTGCTCATTGCACTTATAATCCTACTACCGCACTACAACTGCACCGCACTTGCACCCAGACTTACAACTACACTATAAACCCACAGCAACACACCATATTCCATATGCAAAACAACTAACCTGGCCTACACCAATCCAGGGATTCACTAAAGGTTGAAAAAATTGTGAATTTGTGTTATGCAGTGATATAGTGAAGGTTGCAAAAAATTATGTATTTGTGTTCAATCCTTATTCGAGATAGGGATTTAGAGAAGGTTGAAAAAAATTGCAACAAATTTTGAGGAATTGTCGATTATGAAATCATGGAATATGGATATTGAAACATTGAAATATTATGTTGATTGTTAATTTAAATATTGAATTGTGTGTTTGTTTTTGTAGAATACTTAATATAGATAAAATATTGAATTGCAAATTTATGATGAATTATGTATTTGCGTCTTGTGAGTTTATGTTGTGTAGTAAATGTGTATGTTGAATTGTTCGTTCTTGGTAAATTGTGTTAGATGAAATTGAATTATGTCGTGTATCATGTATATTGACTCTTGAATATTTAGTTAATTTAAGTAAGAAACTAAGAATGTTGATTTAAATTGGTGAATGAAAGACTATTAAATTAAAGTTGGGAATTAGGATTTTAGTATTAATATTGATTAAAATTAGTTGAGAAAATAAAATAATGATAAACATTACAAATTGAATTGTATTAGTAAACAAAATAGATTATTTTATAGTTAAATTATGTGATTACATAAATTAGGTTGTAAACTTATAATTGTAAGTTATGGTTGAAATTGAATGGGTTATAGTTGTGAGTTTATTTCTTTGTGGTTGAATTATGTAATCATACAAAATGAGTTATATAAGATTTATGTGCTTTAGTGTTAATTATGAGACAAACAATACATACTTTATAATAGTAGTTGATAATGAAATTAAGTGTTCTTTATTTTAATATGAAGTTATTAATTTAATTTGACATATGTCTTTATTTATTTTACAAATAAATGAAGGGAAATTCAAGTGCTCCTGATAATTCAGTTGCTTTAGGTATGACAATATTCGATGATTCAGCTTGGGCTCATACTAGATTAGTTCCTGGATAAAGAACCATACTATTTATTTGTATTGCAACAAACATTTGAAAGGTGTGTGAATCACTAGATTAAAGAGACATTTAGCCGGAGTCAAAGTTGACATAAAGCTTTGTAAGAAAGTGAGTCCTGATGTGAAATGGAAAATGAAGACTTTGCTTGAAGAGTATCAGTATCAAAAAGATAAAAGGCAAAGATTGAATAATGAAATGGGTACTAAAAGTTCTTTTGTTAGTGGTTAGAATGATAGTAGGGATGTTGAAGGTGTTAGCATTCATATCCAATAAGAAGGAAATATTACACCTGATGTTAGGAAAAGAAAAAGACATGTATATAAGCGACTCATAATGTTGACATGACAATGGTTAGATGGTATTATAATTTAGGTATAAAATTCAATGTTGCCTAATCTTATTATCATCAACCTATGATATATGTTACTACCTCCTACGTCTTAGGATCCAAAGCTCCTTCAATTGATGACTATAGAGGTAAACTTCTTAGTAGCTCTGTTTATGAAATAAAAAGTTATTTGGATGAAAGAACAATGACTTGGGGCTACTTATAAGTGTTTAATAATGTGTAATGGTTGGACAAATAAAAGATATGAGCTTATTCTTAATTTTTTGGTTTATTCTGTAAAGGAGACAATGTTTTTGAAGTTTATTGATCATCTCACCTTATTAGGAATGTTGATACTCTATTTCAAATATCTGATAAAGTTGTGAATGAATTTGAGTTAGAAAATATTGTTTAGTTCATTGATGATAATGATTCTACTTATAAAGTAGCTAGAAGAAGATTGCAAAACAAGTATAATTCTTTTTATTAGACTCCATGTGCTGCAGATTTTATTGACATGATATTGAAAAATATAGGAGATGTAAGGTATTTTCCTATTATTTATAAAACTATACGGAAAATAAAAAATGTGACCAAGTTTATCTACAACCATGCATGAGTCTTGAATTTAATGAAAAAGGATTTCACCAATGGTAGAAATTTGTATCATCTGACTATTACAAGATTTACAACTAATTTCATTTTAGTGTTTTATCCTGATGAAGGAGTTTAGGCAAATGTTTACAAGTCATAAATGATTTGTATCTCAACATGCTATGTCTAATGCTGGATTGGAAGTTTCTAGAATTATATTTGAATATAATGAATTTTGGTCATGATATCAATTTATGATATGAGTTTATGAGCCTTTGGTAAGGGTGCTTCATCTAGCTAATACTGATGAGAAGGCAATAATGAGTTATTTTTATGATGTTATGGAAAGGGTAAAGGAAATAATCAAGGTCAATTTGAAAAAACAGGTCTTCTTTGTACACACCTTATCTTACAGTCATCAATGAAAGATGGGAAAGGCAACGTTGCTCTTTATTGTTTATAGTTGAGACATTTTTAAATCCTACTACTTATTTCAAGCCAAGTTTTAAAAAGAACGCTAAAGTTCATAGGGGAATGCTATTAACTATTACAACAGTTATTGCTCATAAGATGATACAAGATATTTTAAGCTCACAAATGGAGATTTATAAGGATGCTTTTGGTGATTTTGGAATGCTAATTATTATTCATCAAAGAGATAAACTTAATCCAGGTATATATATTTTCCACTATTTATACTTATTAAAAATTAATCATCACTTTATTTTGTTTATAATGCTACCTTTATTGTTTTGCAATTACTTAATGGAAGCAATTTGGAAGTGGTGCTTCCAAAATTATAAAGGTTTACAATTTAAATTTTAAGTCAATGTGTGAGTGCAATAGGGTGTGAAAGAAATTGGAGCACATTTGAATCTATACATTCCAAGAAAAGGAATAAATTGAAGCATAAAAGATTGAAGGACATGGTCTTTATTCGATATGATTTAAGAGCTTCAAGAAATGTATACTATTATCATTATTAAGGTGGATATAATTTATTGTATTTTTTAATAATTTTATTTTATTTGTTTATTAGAACTCTTAATAGAACAAGTAGTTCTTTAGATCCAATATGTCTTAATCATATTGATCTTTTAGCGAAATGGGTTTTTAAGGAACATGGTTTGATAGATAATAGTGACTTAGAAGATAATCTTGGATGAGAAAATATTGACATGTTATTTGGTGCAATAAATTGAAATGATAGTGATGATGAGACTCATCTCAATGATGATGATTTTGTATCAAATGAGAGTTAGGGTCAATATGATTTGATCGAGTATTCGATTAAATAAAAGTCAAGTTGTTATTTCTCTTTTTCTTTTAATTTTACTTATATTTGATATATATGTTAAATTCTATATATGTCATATAAATATAATTGTAACTTTTTTCAGGTTTTACTTCTAGTTAGTTGTTTCCTCAGCATGAAATCTTGTTGTAAATTGTAATAGTTAGAATGTCATGGGTACTTATTATTCCTTTTATTTGATATTTTGATGTAATTATTATTTATTATATGATGAAATTGTAACATTTTAAATACTTAGTATTGTCCTTAACTTTATATTTCTGTAATGATTAAATAAACTTTTTTCATACTAATTTTAGTTTTTATTTATATTTGAAATATGTGAAAACTAATATAAATAATAATAAATATATTGTTATTATTTCAATTTTCTATTATTATAATTTTTAAAGATAGAGTTAATGTAAAATTATAAATTATACAGTACAATATATTGAGTTAATATTTTGTAATTTTAAAAAATTTAAGGACTATTTTATAAATTTAAAATATTACAAGAAACTTGAATCCATAAATGGATAACATATTCTCCTTGCGACAATATACTTATCTCAACCTAAGGTCTATGCAACTTAAGCCTCATTGGACTCGCATAATGCACAATCAAAAACTATTCTTGCAAGTCATCACCAAGGGAAATAACTGATAACTCTCTTCCATTTTGGGGACCCCCAGTGTTCAAGCTATCCTTGAAAAGCATGTTGCATGAATTTTGAAGTGGCTTAGGACAGAGAAAAAGACCAAGAGGCCCTGAAGCTTGAGATGAATTATAATACAAAAAGAAGCCATAAATGGGGACAAGGGCTTCCCAACTTGGTAGGGTTGCATTCTATGTCATCTTTCATAAGCTATATCATGTATGTCATCTTTCATAAGCTATATCTTGAGGAAGGCAAGAGATTTTTACAATGAGCTATACTGTGATTAATTCAATAACAAAATGTGAACTAACGTTGGTTGATTCTTATTTTATGATTCCAATCATTCCTGTTGTGAGTCCAGCCCTATGTTAAAGATGTTTTCTAGATTAATTCCATTAAATTTGGACTTTGAATTTGTTATCTATCTTTATATATTAAAAGGAACGAAGATCAAGAAGATTCAAGGTAAAAACCGTTGAATTGAAACTATTTCTAGAACCCATGTCCATGTATGCATTGCACGCGTCCTTATCAATGATGGACATGACCCTATGGATGAATATGTAAGCTTATATAACCATATATGAGTTGAAAAATGACGTTTAAGGAAAAACATGTTTATGTGGAGTCAAACACAATTATGTAAGTGGAGGACACAATCGGGTCTATCAATAGTGTAAATCAATAGGACCATATATCTCCATGATGTTGCGGTGTTAAGTGACATAGTCAACACATATGGTTGTATAAACGATTGTATATGATTTAAAAATATTACATTCTCAAATTTAAAAGATTGGATAAGAGACAAAAGTTGCATTAGACATAAACACATAATGATAAATAAAAAAAAGTTTTAGAGTCCAAATAACATTGTTCAACTATAGTTTTATTGAATTTTGATTTCTAGGATTATTTGGGAGCTATATATATATGTATGTATATATACCAATTTGTACTCAATTATAGAAGCTTTTGAGAGTTAGAGAGGCTAGAGGTTAAAGAGAGCTAGCTAAAGAGATAAAATGTAGTTGTCCTATGAGGTGTTCTTGAGTGAGATAACTTGAAACTTCAAAACATTTATATCCTACTATCTTGATTTAGCGGAGTTTATTGATAGTTTTTCCCATAGTTTTTACCTCTGCATTAGAGGATTTTTCACGTTAAAATCATTTGTTCAATTTATCTTTCAATCATCTTAATCGTTTGAGTATTTTCTATTGGTTGATTGATCTTATTGATCTTGTGAGTGTTATTGTTTGGACTCCTAACAACTACTATTAGAGCCTTAGATATGGAGAGTGATAATAGCTCTTTAGTGAATTTGACGTCGGTCGATTACTCTATACGGAGACATATGATGGAAAATCTCCTATATTGTAAGGATCTCTATGATCCAATCAATATGGACAAAAATATAGAAGAAAATGTCTCGTCAAAGCAGAAAATAATTATTGATAAAGGGTGGGAAAAGATGAAGTAAAAATATTTAGAAACTATTAGAGAGTGAATTAATATCAGTATATTTATCCTAGGAGACAAATCCTTTATAGATGTAGAAGAAATTAGAGGGTTTTTATAAGAGGAAGGCTGCTTACAATAAGATCTCCTTGATTAAAAGGCTTGTGAACTTGAAGTTGAAGGCTAGGAAATCAATGTCGAAGCATCTCAAAGATATTTAGGATATCATCAACAAGCTGAATAAAATGACGATCATTATTGATGATGAGCGACAAGTCATTTTCCTATTTAATATATTATCGGATAATTGGGAAACTTTTTGGTCGTGACTATCATCAACTCTACTCTAGATGGCGTGCTTTATTTAAATGTGATTAAAAAGAGTATGTTCAATAAAGAGATTAGGAGGAGGGAGATCAGTGTTGATAACAAACAAGCTTTTATAGTAGAAAATAAAGGAAGAAGCAAGAGTAAGGGTTCCAAAGGGCAAGATAAGTCTAAAAATAGGAACAAATCTATGGTAAAGAGACCATAACTTGTTACTATTGCACTAAACCTAGTCATTTAAAGAAATTCTACTACAAGTGAAAGAGAGATTAGAATAAACATGACAACTAGAAAGATAAAGATTATAATAACACTACAGCAACAATCTCAAGCACAAATGATAAGGTATTGTTGATTTGTAAGACCAGTAAGTGTCTCCATAGTCACTCAGATTCTAAGTGGCTTGTTGATACAGGAGCTTCCTATAATGTTTTAAAGAGGGAATACTTCACTAATCATAGGAGTGGTGATTTTGGAAGTATGAAGATGGAAAATCATAGCTCTGTTATCATTGTTGGGATGAGTGAGATTCGAGCTCAGACCAACATTGAGTGCATGTTGACCTTAAGAGGTGTACGAAACCATTTTGACTTATGCCTTAATTTATTGTCTACAAATGTGTTTAACTAAGAAGGATATTGGCATATATTTAAGGATGTTAAGTGGAAGCTGTCTAAAGGAGTATTAATTGTTTCTCGTGGTGGATTATGTTGCACCCTATACAAGACACACTTAAAGTTATATGCTGGAGAACTACATACTGTTGAAGGGAATAATACTCCAAATTTATGGTAATGGAGGTTGGGACATATTGCTACCAAATCACTTATCCATACAAAAATCATTGTTACTCTCAACCCATATTATCATTGCATGGCTAGAAAGCAATATCGAGTTTCATTTCATAAAAAATTTACTAAAAGGAAGGCTCCGATGTTTGTGGTCCCATGGAGGTGAAGTCCTTGGGTAGTAATAAATACTGTATTATTTTTATCGATGATACTACACGCAAGACTTAGGTCTTTATATTGAAATTATATATAAAAAAAAGATGTTTGAGCCTTTAGGAGATTTCATTCCATAGTGAAAAGTGTCCCTGAACTAAGAATGGAGTTGAGTGCAGCTTTAATGAGTTTAAGGAGTACTGTGTAAGACATGACATAAGACATAAGAAAGCAGAACCTAGTACCCTACAGCACAATGTTGCTACCGTGAGGCTGAACATAACTATTATGAAGAAAGTTTAGTGTATGCTCCAGATGTCTAACCTACTGAAGTCCTTTTAAGGTAAGACAGTCCGAACTATAGTTTATATGATCAACAAAACTCCTTTTGTACCATTATGTCTTAATATTCTCGAGAGAGTGTGAAAAGGGAAAGATTCGACTAAACATTTAAGCATTACCAAAGAAATAAAGACTAAAGCTAGATTTGAAGACTACTTTTTATATATTTGTTATATATGGACATAAGAAGTTTGCATATAGACTCTACGACTAAAAAAAACGTAAAGTTATCAGGAATAGGAACATAATCTTCTATAATCATGAGATGGGTGCAGATATTATAAAAAAGACAATACTACATCCAACAGTTTGTCTTTCGATACTACATGCACTTCTCCCATTTCTACCTCCATTGATTATCCTACAAGTAAAAGAACGTGACAGAAATAAGCTCGTATAAGATGATAATTAAAGGCAATCTAATGGAATGAGTCATAAGAGCCACATCTTGTGGATGATGTAGAAGACGTTCATGAGCATCATGAACAAGGGGAGTAACTTGCTCAATTGTTAGAAGATGTCCAACCTCAAAGGTCAACTAGAGTAAAGAAGCCTTCGACTAGATGCCCATGTTTAGAATATCTCCTAGTCACTGTTGAGGGGAAGTTAAAGAATTTCCCAGAAGTGCAATCACTCAAAGGCAAAGAATTTTGGCTCAAGTTAATACAAGATGAGATGGATTCTTAGGACAAAAATGGTGCCAATATGTTGACAAAGGTGGTTCTCGAAAGCAAACTTGAGCTTTGTAGTAAGCTCGTAGTGATGACAAGTGATTGATGAGGTAGTAGATTTTTCTTTCGAAATGGGCTAAAAAGGGAGATTTTTATGGGTTTAACACCATTTTAAAGATGTTTGCTAGATTAATTTTTCTAAATTTGGGCTCTAGAAGTGTTAGTTATCTTCATGGAATAAAAGGAACGAACATAGGGGGAATTCAAGGTAGAAACTGATAAGTTGAAGTTGTTTCTTGAGCACATATATATTTGTGAAAACGTTGGAAAGGCATGTGAATGAATATGTAAGCTTTTGTAATTGTGTACGAGTTGAAAGATAATGTTTAAGGATAGACATGCCTGTGTAGAGTCAAACATGATTATGTTAGTAGAGGACACAACCATGTCTCCTAACCGTGCAAGTCACTAGGATCGTTTATCTTTGTGATGTCGAGTTATTAAGGGACATAGTCACCACACATGACCGTGTGGGCTACTGTGTGCAATTTAAAAATATTATCTTCTCAAATTTAAAAGGTTGGATAAGAGACATAAACACATGATAATAATAAAATTTTTTAGTCCAAATAGCATTGTTCAACTATAGTTTTATTGAATTTTGATTTGTAGGTTTAGTTTTGAACGTGTTTGTGTGTGTGTGTGTGTGTGTGTGTGTATATCAATTTATACTTCATCCTTAAAGTTTTTGGAGTTGAAAAGGCTAGAGGTCAAAGAGAACTAGCTAAAGAGAGAGCTAGAGAGATAACTTGTAGTGATCTTACAAGGTATTCTTGCGCGAGATACCTCAAAAACTTAAATGCTTGTATCCTGCTATTTTGATTTGGTGAAATTTATTGTTTCGTAATTTTTACCTCTACATTGGAATGTTTTCCACGTTAAAATCATGTGTCAAATTTATCTTTCACTCATCTTTACTGTTTAAATAGTTTGTTATTAGTTGAGTGATCTTATCAAGCTTATGGATGTTATTGCTCTTAGTCTCAACAATTCTAGCCCTAACAACTCTTGCATTTCTACAATTGGTTGGAAGGAACCAAAGCAAGAAATACCAGTAAGTAATCTTGAATAGGGAATGATTATATGATTATTATTAAATAAGAAATTTTTTATTTTATAAACAATAATATATTATTGTTTATAATGTTGACCATAAAATTTTGTATTTTTGGCAAAAGTTCGTGCCCAAATATTCATAGTTAATTGTTACGGACTCATCTTCTAGTTCTACTCTTCTAGTAGTCTGTGCTTGATGATGGCATGTAATATATATCTTAATTAATTAATATGGATCATTAAGGTGGTATCTTAAACTTTGCAAATTGGATAATTTACGTATTAGTTTCTAAAGTTTCATTACTACGAGTTTAATATAAAATTTTTCGAAATCTACATAATTCACCCAAAAAAAAAGATTATTATTGGTTAAAAATATCAGGTATTTCTCCAAGAATATGATGAAGTCGATGTGTTGTCATTGTAGATGGTGCTTGCTCGATAAATAATGGCCCGGTATGGCTGTTTGTAAAACTCAAACTTCTACTGTTAGCTGGCTTGATCTTTTGCAAGGACTTGCAACTCTGAACCCATTATTGAACCACATTGACCTACACAACAGTAATTAGTCATCCCTCTCTCTCCAAATTCTATACGAACTTCAAGTGGTCAATTACTTAGGCCATAATTGCATTGAACACAATCATCTCATTTTCACTCTGTAAGCCGGTTTTGTGTAATGTATAGTGTAATGTCATATTTTTTTAGCAAAATTGTCACTCTTTCGGCATATGCAACAGGCACACCAAGCTAGGAATAATGTTCCACAGTAAAGAATAAGGAATTCAAGAATTGGTATCTAATTCCTAGGATTTCACTAGTTCTCTAACAACAAAAGGTGCCAGGAAAGACTAGCCTTAAAAAGAATTGCAGGTGCAGATTACTATAGCGGACACTAATCTGAAGTGAGCTCAAACTCTGCACCAATTGGTAGATGGTCACTCGGATGGTAGTAGTTCGGTAATCCGCCAAGAACATCAGGTGAATTTTCTTCAGGAAGTTGAAGGATGCTCACTGGTTTTATTCGATCAGTGGGGGAAAAGAATATGTAATCTAGCGTATTTGTGAAGTCGGGAGTGCAGTTTGTGAAAGGAGGCTCATTGCCTCTTACATGAGCATATACGCTGCATAAGGGAATGGAAGGCTCATCCGAGCAGTCCACTGGTGCAACTGAATTGTTCCCTGAAACAAGGTACTGGTAAACCTGAAACAATGAATCGAGGAATGTAAGAACTAAGGCTGCAGTAGCATCCAAGTGTTCCCCATAGCCAGAGATAGAAATGTAACTATATTTTCTCAACTAGTATAAGATTAGGAATTCATGTGGTAACAAAGAAAAGAGAAGGCAAAGGTATAATCACAGACCTTGTCCCCTGGAACTGAATTGAAGTCTCCGGCTAAAACTACTGAAGGTGCGCATTTATACTGGTCGGATACTACTTTCCTGAATTGATCTAAGCGAGATAAAAGATATTTAGCTTGGGCAAGCTTGACATCAGCCCATTCAGGATCCCTGGAACAAATGGGACCCAATATGGTCACCTAAGATTGTCAAGCATTAATGTTTCTATAAAAGCACTACTAAATTCTTCCAACAAAATCAGGAAGATTGGCTGTTCCAAGAAGACTGGTTGCATGACAATAAAATACCACAGTGCATCTTTCAATTTGAACAGATTAACAATATGAACTTACCAGTAAAGGTGCGTGTTTGCAACTATAACGACATGACAAAAAGGTTTATTGAGTTTAAAGGCCGCCATAATTCCAACACAGTCACGTTTCAATCGTACGTGAGGATCATCAGGATCTCCATGATCCTCAGAAGTGCCTTTTACTATTGAATCTGAAGGCAGATCATTGAAGGAGTAAGTTAACAGCTTGGTATTTAGTATGCACTATGTGCAAGAAACATATTGTCAAAAGTCCCCTCACGAATATAATGGAACAAGTACAATGTTGCATGCCACTTGATAAAAAATTCAAATAACTATATGGAAAATATAGATACATAACTATAACCTTGCATCTAAAAATTCGTCAACATTAACAAGAGTAACCAAGAAAAAGAAGGCAAGCAAATGAAAACAAAAATCATACAGCAAAGGTGAGCATAACCAAGAAAAAGAAGGCATGCAAATGAAAACAAAAAACATACAGCAAAGGTGAGCACTATTTCTTGGTTTACCTTTTTTATATTCCTTGTCCAGTGTATAATTGTCTTTCTCAACACCTGAAACAGGATCATCTTGTATTGTGTTCACAAGATCATTGTATTCTATCCTTTCCTCTACAAGTAACTCTGCACTAAAACCATGTTTTTACATAATTAGAAAATAGAAACACGTAGGATAGTTTTTTTTTTAATGCTTTACTCATCATGGAGAGCATGAAGAAAAATATTTGAAGAACCAAAGGCATTCATGTTAGAAATAGCAAAACCTACAGCCGTGAAGTCATAAGCAAATGCTCTTTGGAATGATAAAATTAGGCCTAACTCCAATCCAAATGGTACCTCAAGGAGAAGAGGATT
>JAOQMP010000001.1:18907600-18925586 GCA_027563575.1 Erythroxylum pedicellare
TTATCTAGATTGAATTACGTATCTTAACTGGTAATTTATTAAAAACCAAAATTATAATTAATAACTGTCCATTTAAAAAGAGAAAGACAAAAATGCCCTTAACCTTAAGGGCAAAAATGTCTAACAAAAAGTGCTCTAGTTCTTGATTTTCTCAGGCCAAAATTTAAGGTTCTAGACTAATTTGCGTAAGTTGAAGTTAGATTTGGCTCAATTTCTAAAGACTTTCTGTTAGTGCTCTAGTTGAATTTAAGGTTTCAGACTTATTTGCGTAAGTAAGATTTAGATCATATTCTAAGACCAAGCTTTCAATCAAGCACTTTTATATTCCAATATTCAAAAAACATTAACAGTCTTAAAGACTTCTTATCTGGACATAGTATTTCAAACTTCAACATCACCATCATATTCAAGTCTTCTGCCCGTTCGACAAGTTTCCAAGTGGCAGAGATGTTACGAGGCATGAAATAATTTCAATGTGCACGCAATTCAAATTGATGTCTCGGTTCAGTGACAAGGCGACCCCATTTGAATTGAACTTGAGATGGTGGTGGCCCAGGATCTTGCAATGATTATTTATGAATAACAAATAACCCAAAAAAAAAAAAAAGGGGCTCTCACGCCTCAGATTCCGAACATTATTATATGAAAAAGTTCCTTGATGCCCAAAAGTTCCTTGAATTTATAACCTGTTAGCTGCTAAGAAAAGATTAAAAACTAAAGATAAAATTTGAGGATCCACCGATCATTATGTCCTTTATACTTTCTAGAGTTTGAAACTAGCAATCATCTATGTTTTTCAATAAAGTTATTTGGACCAACATGTAACACAACATGAATCTGATTTGGCCATCTGATTCTTATTTGGGCTGAGAACCAGTATAAAGTGGCGAAAGATCAAACTAACTATTATGTATACTCCATCTGACATCAAAGGAACCACAGATTGTTCCGAAATTATAAAATAAAGAAACATGTTCTTTGCTGCTGGATTAAAGAGATACTATTAGCTAACAAAATAACAGATAGAATGAGCAATTCCCTGAAAAGCAGATGGAGCTTGGAATGACCAATGCCATCACTTTAACTAGCTCACTTGATCATTGGATGTCAGATCATATGACTATATTTGTAGCAACTTGGCATTTTGTGCGGCCTTATGTTGAATCGCTCTTCACTGGGCTATGTAATGAGTTATTGTATTGAATCGCTCTTCATTGGGCCATGTAATGAACTATTTTCACTTTTCTATATATATATATATAGTATTAAAACAGGGTGACTCAAATTCTTCCAAACCAGAACACATATCCCTCCATAAGCTTTGTTTAGGCAGCCTTTTGTTTTGGTTACTTACTGACTTACTCTCCTAATAATGAAATTTATTATGTATGTTTTGTCATTTATGAACTTTACCATCTTGTTTTTTAAATAATTTACGTTAAATATTTATCCAAAAACTTTGTATTTTGTAACATTCGTCTAACTATCTTTGTTCTTATTTATAACGGTACAGCCTGCAGTTATTAGTAGGTGTACTGTGAAATATTTAAGTCTATGTGATATTTAATAAATTATTTGTTAATTTTTTTAATGAGTTCATAATTTAAAATTAATTAATATCAATAAATTTAGCCTGCCTCCACTTTCAAATACAACATTTAAAAGAATTATGGTGGGGACTCGACCATTCCAAGTGTAGTTCACTGTTCACCCCTGACAGGCACTCTGTTCTTTTGTTTTAGAATAGTAAAAATTATATATGTAACATAGTCACCATTGTTATTTACCCAAGTCCAGCCTGGAAGGCTCTGTGTACCCAACTTGGATCGAAGGCATGATGCACTCACAGGTGCGAAAAGACAGTTTTTTGTCGCCACCTACTGAGGGCAACCCAGTTCCTATCACTTCGTCCACTTCCCACGGTTGTGCTGCCATATAATAAGATCTATCCCATGTCACCTTCATTGGATGAGATAAACACTAGGCAGCTTCATATATACCTTTAATGCTACAAAACGATTGAGTGTGACTATTTGGAGTCCGACAGCAATCAAGCGGCAATTATTTGATTTGGCAATCGTTACAGGTAATTCTGAAAAAGATGTTTAAAACAATTGGTGAATTGGTTATTAATGTTGCCTGCTGGCCAACTGGAATAAGTACAAGCCTAGTTAATCATAGGTTAGCAAAACTTGACGGATGAGGGAATGAAAATTTCCAGGTGATCAAAGATTAATTGTCAATGTCAAAGGAAGCTTATTGAGAAAGGATTATTCATGTTTCTTGTCATTGCCAAAGTTAACGTTATTACATAAGATTTTGATAAGCCGGTCCCAGAACCTTTTCCTTCTTCCTTTTCTTCCTTTTTTCCCCAACTGCGGAGACCCCTTAAACTATATGAAATAGTGTAATTAGTTAAGAAATAAGTTTTGGAACTCTTATGTTAATGAATTAGTATACTTTAAAACATTTTCCCTTTTAAAGGGAAATTAGAAGGGAGGGAGACTTATAACAATTTGCTCACATCACATTAAAAAGGGAAATTAGGAGGGAGGAAGACTTATAACAGCTTGTTTACATCACATTAACTAGAAGGTTTTGGATCGAAGTTCATCGCAGAAGCATATAGCCAATGCTACAAAAGTTGCGTGAAAGATGAGGTGAAGGATACGTTAGCTTTCTTCTGTCAATTGGTTAATTGGGACCCTGAAAATGAAAGGTAAAGAAAGTTGTGCCAGACACGGGCGACTGATTGATTGTCTTTATTTGTTTTTTGAAAATGACTGATTGATTGCTGCCGGTGCATACTTACCGTCTTTGGGAATTTATGGCTATCGTCTTTACTTCGTCCATTTGTATGCCAAATTAAATTATTGGCATCTTCTACTCGCCCCATGATGTGTCTCTCCTTTTTTAAGGACGGAGATTTCCACTAGACGCTCCTCTTAGCACTATGTGATCCTGTTCGATGCCTAAAAGAGTCCTGGCCCAAAGTAAAGATTCATATGCAACCACTTGATATCGAGCACACTTGTCATGCTTGCTACTGTCTTCGGATAATCAAGTCTATTGAATGATCTCGTCGTTATTTATCTGTAAAATAGTGTTGAAGGTGTCATCCGGCCCTAACAAATAAAGTTAGTTTTTTGAATTTGTAAAATTGAGGGAATAATTAAACTGGGAAATCCCTTTTCCCTTTATCTTCTTCTTCTTCTTTTTTTTTGCCTCTTATTATTCCTTTTTAGTTTTTCATTACCTAAACAATGCAACTGGAGTCAAATGAGCCATTGTCTCTCGTGCGCCCATTCCAAATCTTCAACATGAGGAATAATATGATGGAAATAAGACATCTTAATGAGGATGCTAATAAGAAAAGTGGCAGCATCGAAATATAAATCTGCTGCAGTGACGGAAATTAAATACTCATTTCCAAGTTGTCTGTATTAATGGGTTTAGATCTTGCTGATCCAATTATCATATTCCAACCTCAAAAATAACGTCATTTTATGTTTGATTTAAAATATAGCTATATCGTTTTAGGATATATTAATTGCTAATAACTAATTTATATCCATGATAGTTAGGAATGCCAAATTTGACTCGGCCCGATTTTAGCCCGGGTTGATCAAAACAGGACCCATGGCCCAACCTATATTTAAAAAATGACACAAGTGGTAGAGCATGTAGTTTAATTCGATGCAAAATGAAAAACCTTGCTAGGGCTTGACATGCCACGAATCCTCTTGAAAGAGAGGAGTGCTCTCGGGAACATGAACACAGGTGGTGCATGGCTGTCGTCAACTCGTGTAGTAAGGAGTTGGGTTAAGTCTCGCAACGAGCGCAACCCTCATATTTAGTTGCCTACATTGAGTTTGGAGTCGTTTTTTACGTTTTTCTTTTTTAAAAATATATGGTGGGCTAACTTGGATAATTGTTGGGTCGGGCCATGGCCTGATCTATCCTGACCCGTTAAGCCACAGGCACCCGAGCTTGCGGACGGACTCCATTGACACCTCAGATGTGATGGCATGAGTTCAAGGATTTTAAGTTAATGGGAGATTATATTTATGTTCATATGTATGATCATTAAGCTCTATAGTTAAAGCATATGATATTAATTTATCACCTAAAAACCTATTCATTGAATGTTAAAAGTGTTGGTGCATACTCCAATTATGATGAGGAGCAGAATCCTGCACAGTATAATGTTTTACAATTACAAAATTTTAAGGCATGTCGTGCGACACTGTTAAAATTTACGTGATTTTGCTTTTGCATATCCAGTGATACCATACTAAGAAAGTGAAATAATAGGCTGAGAAGTGGTTACCTGCCCATGCAAAACTTAGTTATCGCGGTAAGGCTCATCCAGATCCAGTGATTGGCTTGGTTAATTTGAAACCGCGCCAGTTGCCGCCAAAGTTCGGTAGTTTGCCTACTATGTAACATGAAGGTCCCTTGTCATCCTACCAGGTACGTACGTACAAAGTTATCAAGAATCACACAAAATTATGTTCCTACGAATTGTTGGCCAATCAAACCGCGTACCGTATAGAAGAATGTACTGCAAGAAGGAAAGAAGCAAACATGTCCCTTTTACGTTTTGATTCATTTTCTAACAATTTAATATTTTTAAAAAATTCTTATACTTATTTTTATTCTGTTTATTAACTTTCTGTTAAATTCTTTTACAGACGGACATTAGCATAATCTTGAACAAGCCACACGTTAGATTCGTTTATAAAAAGGGTAATGAAGACACTATAAAGGAAAAAGACACAAATCATAGGATAGGGAAGGTCATGACCCAACATACTGATAATTTAGCTGAAAATAAGTGTAGTTTTGTAGAGGATGGTCTAACCAAGTAAATCAACCGTATACCAGATTTCAATTACGATTCTCTCTCTCTTTGCTCCTTTTTCAAGTTAGCTTATTTGATATCCAAATAAAAAGTGATAATCGATTTTAAAGTATTAAAGTATTTTATTTTTAAATTTATTGTAACATTTTTAAAACTTTATAGTTAAGTAATTAATCTTTTGCAGTCCTAACGACTTAATTCAAAATGTTATTTCGTTAATAGTTTACTGATTTGATTAATGGAACTACTTTTGACCATAATCACTACAACAACAACAAAAAAATTTGTCGCTAAAAGTTCCAAAATCATCGCTAATAATTATTAGCGACGATATATATTTATCATAAAAAATGTCACCAAATCTTCGTAGCTGAAAATTGTAGGTGACGTTTTTCTCTAATCATTACTAATAATTTTTTCCTACACTTTATTTTGTAGTGAAAAACTATCAGCGACGTTTTAAAAAATTATTGTCAATAAATATAGGCTATTTTTAGTTCTCGTAACTAAAGATTATTAGCTATGTTTTTCAAAAACATAGATATATAAAAGTTTTTAGCTATGTTTCTAAAAATGTAGCTAAAATTTAATATACATTTTAACTAAATGTATACAAAGTTAATTATAATTATTAGTGACATTTTTCCATATTATATTATATAATATTTAGATTTTTTGTTGTTAATTTATTAAACAAAAATAATTGATAATTTGAAACATTATATATAAAAAATAAAAAAAAATTAAATGTGATCATATATAAGATTTTAATTACAACTTCAAAAATACTTATATACAAAATAAAAATACAAAGATTAATTTACATGATATAATACAAATCACTCAACCTCGTTTTTATCATCACTACTTTCATAATCCAAGGCAAGTCTTTTTTTTGAGGTACTTATTCTGCTTGGCCAACTTTTTTCGAGTATGTTGTAATTCAACCTTAAGCGTTTTATTTTCCTCTTCAAGATGTTAAATGTATGTTAATCTTAATGAGGGTGAACTAGTTGACTTAGGGCAAAACCCAAGACCTTTGATATATCTGGATTGTGTACCAAGCACGTTGATGCAAATATCTTTTACATTTGCCTCATTTTTCTCAAACATTGATAATTGCAGTAACTATTGCATCTTATTCTAAAATTGAAAAAAACAAAATCAATATTCAATGCAAATATTATTAGTTAGTACTACATAAATAAATAAACTTAAAATTTTAAAAAAAATATGTATAATCAATATTCAAACATTCATCCTTGACCTTTCTTATAGTGAGTGAGTTTGTAAAGTGTGATAATATCACACTATTGTCCATGTAATTCCTTCTCACTTTTTTTTATTGAAAAAATATAATGCACAATAAATAATACAGTGTTTATTGATATAATTATAACTTGTAAACAAAGATCATACATATTCATTTCCCATGACAACAAATGGTTTGGAGCCTTGGTTGTGAAGAGTTTTTATTTTTCCTTTGTGCACCTTGGCCTTCTCACATTTTTCCTAAATAAAGAAAAAATAGATATTCATTAAATCGTTTAAAAAGATTAATAAAAGCAAATGTGAAGGGAAAGTAAACAAACCTAAATGTTGGGAGAGGCTCAATAATCACACAAAATTTTTCAATATTTTGGAGACATCCGTTCCAAAACATGTCCCATTGCCTTCGCATTAGAAGGAAAATATTTGTAATATTGATGCAGCCTACAACGATGATCCCTAGTCCTTTGTTTCAACAATGAAGTAATAATTTAAAACATCAGAGTTATCGATATTGAAGATATTCAATTTCATCTATGAACAATAAGAAAAGTGTAATTAATCTTAAGATAAGTGAAACAATATTGCATATAATTAAATAAATTGAAAATTTACTGAAACTTTATCCAAAACATTCTCGAACAAGTTGCCTTGCTTTAAGTCCTTAGCATGCTTTAGGCAAGGTAATTTTGTTATGACTATTATCCCTAACTCACTAGACAATTTTGCTTATTAAATCTTATCATTCGTTGTAAATCACAACTTCTAGTTATACTTCTACCTTTTTTTTCTTCTGATGTTGATTTTGGAATCTGCAATAAATGAATAATGATAAGAAATTATGCATTAAACATGTAAATATATATTTGAGCATAAGTCTATTTATAAGTGTTAAAGATTAACAAACCTACAGATCCCTCTGTATTGGTTGAGACAGATGGAGGTGGTTGTTGACTTACTTCATTGATAGATGAGGTCGATTGTTGTTGTTGGGTAAGAACTGATTGATATGGTTGTTGTTGGGTAGGAACAATTTCGAAACCTGCCACCTTCTTCCTTTTGTTTCTACCAAGTGTCATTATATTGGATATTTATACAAAAACATAAATTTTGTTAACATTACACATCCAAGCATCATTACAAACATATAATTAACCATCAACAATCTGCATTAATATAACTCAATCATCAACAATACGTATTAACATAACTAAAATATCAACAATCCGCATTAATATAACTCAACTATTCCAATTAAGCTTAATAACACTTCGCTATCGCTTTTGTTTACTCGGGTGTTTGCTAGTATTAATGTCACCCAAAAGTGATAGTTGGTAAACTACATCATCATCAGACAAGTGCAAAGAAGTTTCACTCAATTCTACTATGCCATTAAACAATTTGTTTCTTCACTATCTATTCCTATGTTCTAAGTAACGACGATATCGGTATAACATATTTTACTTTGTAGCCTCATTGAATGAGTTTGATGGTTAACACAGGACATGCTATATACCCTTTAGTTCTCCATCTATACAAATTCCCATAAGCTGAAAAATCATTTATATTCCACAAAACAACTGCATGCATTATAAATGTTTCACCTACAACATCATAAGTTTCTAATCCAACCTCCCAGAGACGATTTAAGTCATCAACTAATGTTTGCATATATACATTGATATCCTTACTAGGAGCAGTAGGTCCTGGAATAAGTAAAGACAATAACACAAAAGGCTTCTTCATACACTTCTATGGAGGTAAATTGTATAGCACTAGAATTATCGACCACATATTGTAAGAAGTACTCACATTACATAATGGATTAAATCCATCTGAGGCTAAACCAAATCGAATATTATGACAATCCTCTGCAAACTATGAAAACTTTCCATCAAAGTCTTTCCTTTCTATTGAGTCTGTTGTTTTTGTTGACATAAAATGCCTTTGTAGTTGTGGATTGATAGGAAGTATCTCAAGATTTTATACAGTATTTTTTTCTCGTTCCTATCATCCATTTAACATTTTGATGTATCACATATCGGACATTCTTCAAGATCTAAACTATCCTTCAAAATGTCACATAATCATACTTACAAACATGTATTGATATATATCCTAATCCAAGGTCCCTTAATAATTTCTTTGCTTCATAGTAAGATTTACGCAATTTGTGTCCCATAGGTAATGCATCATTGAAAAAGTCAATTGATATGTCAAAAGATTTATTACTCCATTTATTATAGACCTTCAAATGCAACAACTTGACAATAAAAGATAGCTGTGAGAATTTTGAGCACCCTGTATATAATTCTTCTTAAGCAACTTTCAATAACTTCCTCCAATTATCTTTTATAATACTACCAATTATGTTAGGCAAACGGTTTCATTTATAGATTCCATCCCTCCATCACCATCGTCATTAATATCACAATCTTCTATATTATTATTATAACTACCATCAATACATGTATAAGCAATTCTACTCCAACTTGCTTTTAAACGTTTGCCACGATAAATCCATACAGTGTAGAATTTATCTATGCCTCAGATTAGCAAATGATTATATACCACATATTGACTTTGAATGTTCACATTTAAGCAATCTATGTGTGGACAATGAATACAGTATTCTAAACCCATTTGATCTTTTACAAACTACGTGAAACTCTTAACTCCTTCTAAGTATTCAGTGGACCATTTCCAATGCGACATCCAACTTTTGTCCATCTAATTATACAATTGAAAATTAATTACTAAATGAAATTTAAGTGGTAAATAACATAATGGTAAATCAATACAAATTAACATACTTAGTTTTAATTCAAACAAATAATGACATTAAGCCTACTAAGAATAAGAAACATGAACATAACATAAAAGTCATCATGTACATTTTGTGAGTTTTAAATACGCCTCTTCTCAATATGACCCTTAAGCTCGTGGAATATTTCATCGATAAGTCTTAACGAAGCTGCATCATAGGTTTCCAATATATATACCATCCAAGTGATTTATAAAACAGATCATCCATAATTATAAGTGGATTTCTTATGTTTTAAGTCTAAAATTGTGAAATGAGTAGTATATTATCTATCACAATCATATTGTAGCTTGTTCTTAAAAAATGGTGTAAGGAATTTGATTGTCCTGGTGGTTGTGACAAAGAATTGCATAAACACTATGACAATGTTATATGATATATTAGGTTTCCTAAATTATTGGGTTAGATTGTTATAAAACTCAAAATTTAGTTACAATATGATTTTACAATTAGAATTTCATTAATATTGTAAATTTATTTATCATAACTTAATAATGTTTGAAAAAGTTCATTACTATTAGTTAATGCTCACTTATGTTTTTTTTTCAAACTTTATATATCTTATTACAAAATTTTTTCTTTATAATTCATTCAAAAAATTAAAATTTCATATTATTAGATAGAAATACGTACTTTTTATATTTGTTTAAAATTCTCACTAATTTATCTGAATTCTCTGTAAGGGTCCTAATGTTCTAAAAACCTATTCTTAATCTGTTAACATCTTCTCTTTTCTTTGACTTAAAACTCATTGAAGGCCTAGCCCTTTCTCTATCATCAAAAACCAAGACCACCACTTCTATCCTAATTCCTAATACAAACTATAGAATACATGCCCAACCAGAGCTTAAACAACTGTAAGATTAATCGAGAAAGGAAACAAGGATTGATAACAACCACAAGCAAATCAAAATTTAGATGGTTCAAAATCTAAACTAATAATAGTTGCCTTGTACCCTACTCTCAAATAACTAATAGCCAATGACAGAGACTAATTTGTATAAATAAATAGCAACTGAGTTTTTCAGAATGCTAAGACACAGTACTACACAGCTGAAAAAGACCAACCAAAATATTGTAAACTATAAACAAAAAAGAACTAAAAACTTTCAATGATTCAATGAAGACTAAAAATTGAATCCCAACAACCAAATAGCAACGAATCAACCATAAGCAAACATAATATAAAACCAATCACAAGTATGTCCAACAGAGAAGAAAATTTTATGAGATACTAATTATCTAGATAAGGGAAACAATTAAACCGATATGATTTGTTTGAGACGCCACACACCAGCTCCATATATTCTCGTCATAGATAGCACCATTTAATAAAAATTCCTCCATTATGGGGCTTACTCCGAATCTACAAAAGAAGAAAGCAAAACACGACGTTCTCCAAAAGCCAAACTAGGAAACATCTAAAAAAGACTGAAAATAAACCTGGTAAAACCTAAAATATTGTAGATAATGGTTAAAATATTAAAGCAATAAGAGCCAAATGTGGAAGAGAAAGGCGAAGGTTAGGTTGGATTCGTTTTTAAGGTAATAAATATTCAAGAGTTGATTAACTAACAACGACAATTGGTCAAAGTTGCTCCTGTTTCTAACAGTGGTTGGAGAAGAGGGAGTGGAGGTGTAAATATCCTTAACTCCACATCTGTGTCCATTAGAGTAAGTAGCTACAAACCCAATACCTGAAAGTGTAACTAACACTAGTTCCAATCTTTAAGCTCCTATAGTACTCCAAGCAACAATCTTTGATCAAATCAAGCCTCGGTAGATCGAGATTGAATAAAACTAGTATCAAAACCATGAAATTCACACAAATTATCAATCTAAATCAGATTCCAAAGGCTGCCATTAAAATGTAGAATATAACCAAAACTAGGAACTCAAATATGATAGCAAAATACTTGGTATTGTCCAAACCCCGTCAACAAATCCTTTAAAGATAGAATAAAGTGGGAGTGAAAGAGTAATGTTTCCTTATCACTTTCTCTTGAGTCCTTTATTGTAAGGTACAAGCAGAAGCTAAAACTAAAAAGACAGAATAATCTAATTCGTTATAGGGAAATCTTACAAATAGACCACAAATTGTCAAAGTAGTTTTATACTTAATAAGAATAAAAAGGAAAAGAAACAGAACATGCTTGTCCGTAGTTTTTTTTATGGTTAATAATTAATTAAAAAATTTTAATAACAAGGTGTTGCCTCAATTAAGCCAGACCTTTTGCAACTTAATGGACAACAACAAATTTAGCCAACACAAACACCAATGGCACATTTGCAACTTAATGGAAAACAACAAATTTAGCCGACACAAACACCAATGGCACACAAATGAAGGAACAAACAAAAAGATGCGGGACCTTATTGGTGGGTGTTCAAATTGATTAAAAATCTCAAACTCTAAAAAAGAATCAATAAACCACAAAATGAAGGTCAAATTGGACGCAAACCTGAACAAGAATTCTAATGCAGGCTAAGAAGAGAAGAAAAGGAGAGAGAAGAAAAGGAATAATGAATTGGGAGGCAATAATGGATTGGGAGGGAATAATGAACGCATAATAGATATCAATGAGAAAAACTTAAAAAAGATAGAAAGGCGAACAACTCATTTTAATAGTGAATTGATTTTGCATCTATATTATCATAGTCCATAAAAATAAATATTTGAATAAAAAATAAGCAAAAATAATTTGTATGAATACACTAAGACGAGGATTAATGGTTGTAAATTCAAAGTAGATTTTAGTTTATACATGAATTGCCAACAAAACAAGGCACTTTAGCAGGGCCCACTTTGATGGCTCCTCCATGGCGGAGTGAGAGTACCGAACTTCACAACAACAAAGGAAGCAACAGAAGTGTGATGCTTGTAGGGTCCACTCCAATCATGGGACTTGGACATGGCCATTCTTTTGTTTCTTAATTTGGAACCCGCGACGTCTACGGCACCTAATAATTAATAATAAAATAAACAATTGATGATTAGATTGTAGTTTTAACGACGTTACGAATAATTATTAAAAGAAAATTATTTGATAAAGGATTTTTTTAATAACTTGGGATTAAATATTTAATTTAAAATTTTTATTTTTGTTATAATAAAATAAGATGCATGTTGAATTTGTTTGTAAAGAAAAAAAAAAAAGGACACTAAGACTTGCACATTCTACTTAAGATTTTAGTTGATACCAATTGCCCTAGAGATTAATCATTAACAAGCTAATTTATTTGAAAAATGAAGAAGAGTTTCAAGTTTGAATCCATTTTATTATTATTTTAATTCAAGGAATAATATCTTTAATTTTCTTCACCCTTGTATTAATAACTAAAATGAAAAAGGAAAAAGGATTGCATTTGAGGTTAGAGTACTTATATTTGCATTAATGATAAAAATATATTTTGTTTTAGAATGGAAATGATGATTTGCCATATTACTTTCAATCAATTGAATTCTAACAAAAGCTTTATTTCCTCATAGGCGCCTAAGCCAATAAGATTCTGTCCCCTTGCTTTTAGCCGCTAAATTTTCGGGTCGGGTAATTTGGTCCGTAACCCGAGACATGTCCAATATAAAAGCTGAAGCCGAACTCTTCCTCCCATGGTTGTGTGCGTGTGTTTGTGTGCTTTAATAAGCGAATGTGTGTCGGCTGCTGTTCATTTTTCCCGCAGCAAATGCACTTTTAACAAAAGCGCTTTCTTTTCTTCTGCGAAGCACGCATACAATCGCAGCTCGAACCACCATCGTCCTGAATTAGTCCCGTTGTTTTTCACTTAGATGCTGATGTTCTGCACTTGTCAACTTATGAACGGAACTGGGTCTCACACGCATTCTCTTCCAACCATTTCCATCTCCGGATTTTGCTCTCACAGGTACGCATGAACCATAGACTTTCTTCATCAAATAACTCCACTTTTGGCCTTCTCTTTCTTTGTTCTTGTGATTACAGTTCATTGAGAGAAGCTTGCAATGTGAACTATTCTGTCCGCAAGCAGTGTTCCCTTGCTGGAGCACTTGTTATTTTCGACTGTTAATGTGCGTTGATCATGTCATTACAAGCTATAGGCTGATGGTTGATGTGCTTCCATTTATGATATTTGGCCTTTCTGGTTTTGTTTTCCATTGAAGAAAGCGCGAGCAATCTAATATTCAAATTATTTGAGCGCAAGCATAGTATGAAAGTAAAACTTTATAGTTCGCACTATATAGTGCTCGCTTTACCGGTGGACTCGATGCATCCGAGCTGAGTTTTAATTGTCAGATTAATCCATTATGGGATTTCTCTTTTTGGTTCAATATGTAATGATATTAGTAGTAGCTTATTTTTATGTCATTGTGCTCTAATAATATGCGTCGATACTCTTAAAATGGGGAATCATAGTCAGTCCATCTCATATATATATATTTTTAATATCTATAGTGCTTTGTAGTGGCTCTTTGCTTGTCCAGTAAGCTTTTGTCTTCTTGCTAATTATTGTGTTGATTGGGTAATTAGTTTTTGATATGTGCAGAATGATAGGTTCAACTCCAAGCAGATGGTTGAATCTTTTAGCTTGTTTACTGTTGTTTCCGCAAACTGAAGGCCTATTCGTTGAAATTACATATGTAACAAGTGCAGTAGCAAAGGGCGCTGGTAAGAAATTGAGGAGCGTTGCTTAATATCATTAGCTAGAAGAAACTGAGAAAGCTTCCTATTAATACCCTGATGTTCTAATTGCAACTGAAAATGTGATATGTTATTGCAGTTTGTTTGGATGGTAGCCCCCCAGCTTACCACTTGGATAGAGGTTCTGGTACAGGAATCAATAATTGGTTGGTTCACTTTGAGGTTTGTAGTTCTACAGAATACACTTCATCGTTTTTGTCTCGAACAAAACGAAACAAATAGCAAAGTGTTGTGACTTGTAAATGGTATCTTGAAAATGAAGACAGGGACAATGAATTGCGAAAGAAATTGTTGGATACAAGTTCTTGAATGCTACTTGGTACAGCTTTGGATCACTAATAAAGGGAGTTAGAAGCATTAAAAGTTTCACAAGTCCTTTAGAATGATGAAATGGAAAAATTGAACACAAAAGATATCACTTTTAATGTTTTAACAATTCATCACAGTTAAGTTCACTAGATATCAAATATATATGATTAATCTTGGAATCGTACGATACCAATTTATGACCATGTTATAATACATACTTTTGTTGTATTATCAGGGAGGGGGGTGGTGCAACAATGTGACAAGTTGCCTTGAACGTAAGAATACTCGTTTAGGCTCATCTAGGCAAATGGACAAAGAAATTGCTTTTTCAGGGATCATGAGCAATTTGGAACAATCGAATCCAGGTATATAGCCAAGTAAACATGTAATTTATTATTGGATTTTGGCTTTTACCTAGTTCTTAAATCTTATATGAATTTTTAGATTTCCACAACTGGAATAGAGTTAAGATCAGATATTGTGATGGGTCGTCATTTACTGGTGATGTGCAGGCAGTCAATCCTGTAAGTTGTTTCAGTTTAGCAGGAACCAATTTAAGATTACAGAAGTTTAGGTCTTAACCAAATAGAATTTGACCAGGCTACTAACCTTCACTTCAGAGGAGCAAGGATTTGGCTTGCTGTCGCTGAAGATTTATTAGCTAAAGGAATGAAAAATGCAAAAAATGTGAGGTTCATCTGAACGCCTTTCCACATACTTGGCTTCTTGTAAATGATGTTCATTTGATCGCTTCTCCACTTTTTTGCTTCTTGTACATAAATGTTTCACAATAACTTGTTTGGATGTGTCTCCGTAGGCTCTTCTTTCTGGTTGTTCAGCTGGTGGATTGGCTTCCATACTGCATTGTGATAGCTTCCGAGCTTTGCTACCTGTGGGAACTAAAGCAAAATGCCTTTCAGATGCTGGTTATTTTATCAATACGTAACCTAACTATGGAACCCTATAACCAAAACATGAATCAAAGGCTACAAGAGTTAGACTATATTCTTTTAATCCCTCTCTAACAGCATGATTTTTCACAACAGGAGGGATATTTCTGGAGCATCACACATCCAATCCTACTTCAGTGATGTGGTCACAACGCATGTATGTTGTCTTCATATTGTAGCTTATTTTTGCTGATCTTGTATTCTATTGCCTCTCATTAGCTAGTATTGCTAGTGAATTGTCAACTAAAGCAGAACTTTCCTAAATGCCAGCGGTAAGTTCTGTTAATTGAGGTATAGTCTGCTGATTGAGTATTTCAAATGTTGTCTTCAGGGATCAATTAAGAACTTGCCACCTTCCTGCACCTCAAGATTGAAACCATCTTTAGTAAGTCTTTCTCTGATAATGTTAAGTTCCTTCTTACCATATCATGTTGAGTCTCTTTTTTTGGCTGTATCATCTTAACTCGTACGAGTCACAACGTCTCCAGTGTTTCTTCCCTCAATACTTGGCATCGCAAATACAAACACCACTTTTTATACTCAATGCAGCATATGACTCTTGGCAGGTGGGTACACTTCTAATAACTTCTTTTTTGCAAAAACTGTTTCATGTCACAGAATGTTGCAATCAGGTTTTGACCTCCATAGCTTAGTTGAGAAAGCACTCAAGTCTTAGTTTATGATTCATTCCTGAGACATATGGGGATAAACATTATGATAACAATTACAAAGAAAGTTGTGGAAAAGGATATGCTTGGAATAAAAAGAGAAATTTTACATTCAGAAGAGCTACTCTCTTAAACAAGTGAAATAACAAAAGTATCACATGATCAAATGTAAGGCCCTTTTCTTGACACATTTACTTTTGAAATCATAACTTCGTTTAGATAAGGAACATTTTGGCACCCGGAGTTGACGATCCCAGTGGTTCCTGGAAGGCCTGCAAGCTTGACATTAGTAACTGTTCTCCTGTTCAACTCAATATAATGCAAGGTAATTATAAGCAAACCTGGACAATCTTCCATGTATAGTTCATTTTAGTTTCCAGCTTAGATTATACTGGAATTTTTACACTGTTCTGTAATGACATGGAGACAGCCTAAAATCTTGGCCGTAGATCTTATCAATTCAATGCAGTAAATTTCAATGAGAAGATCTAAAAATTACATTTACAATATGAGATCTAAAAATTACATTTACAATATGAGAATAAAAAGCAGAAGTAATTCTTGTGATATTATCAATATCTCTGTTATTTTCTATTCATGAATGAGCAGTCTAAGCTAGCCATTGCTACAACTTTACAAGTTCTGCAGAATCAGTGACATCAACTACCGGTTGTAAATTTCCCTTGCAGATTTTAGGTTGCAGTTCTTGAGTACACTGTATGGATCAGCAAACTCCTCAGCCAGAGGACTATATATAGACTCTTGTTTTATCCACTGCCAAACTGAAAAGCAAGAAACATGGTTCATGGCTGACTCTCCAATGCTCAAGAATAAAGTAAGAGACTGCAATTCTTCTTTTTTTCTTCCAAAATCCCTAGTGGTTCTCTTGGACTCTTTTTTTTCTTTTTCTCCAACTTATCCCAATTCACAAAAGTTAATCTTTCTTTTGCTTTCAAATGTATGTATATTATGCAGAAAATAGCGAAGGCTGTTGGTGATTGGTTTTACGACAGGACACCATTCCAGCAGATAGACTGTCCTTATCCCTGCAATCCCACTTGTCTAAATCGCGAAATTGATCATCAACTTCAACCAGAACGATAATTTTCTCCATCAAGATACACCATTCTTTTACAATATACAAAGACAGGCACACAAACCTTAAAAAAAGAAAAAAAATCAATTGAACAAGGTTTTTAAATTGAAAAAGAAAAAAGACCTGGCCACCGCTGCACTAAACATGTGTGCTGCGTGTTCCTTATCATAGTTAATGCATTGAACTCTTGATTAGTTACTTACAAGTAAAGTATGATCATTTTCAGTCCAGAAATAATTTTCCTGTAATCCAGTGAAGTAGAATCACCTTGCAATGCGATCTCAGTTTTTCCATGTCCTATAGACCTTTAAGTAATATTCTATTTATGAGTCCCATGATCAATGTAAATTTTGAATGAGCGTAGCTTTATATAACCAGTTAAATCGACAGAATTTAACAGACAAACTTGTCATTATGAAACTCTAGAAAGAGTTTTCCATTAAGTTTCACAGTTTCCATCTTTCTGGTTTCTGACAGAAGAAAGGAATATATGAAGCAAAGACCACAATGTGTTCAACCTCAACCTGACGCATATGCTCATATGCTCTATCGGAAAAAGCAAAAACACATTCCACTTGAAAGAACAAACAAGAAGCCAAAACGGAAATGAAAAATCAAAAGGAAGATGCACAGTGAGATGGCTAGTTGGTTACTGCTTCTAGTTTGGCAGAAAAGAAATAGAAGTGAGTCAACAGCATTAGTGAAGAAGAGTTTGGGTGAAGTGATTATTTTGTTGGTTACTGGCACTAACCTGGAAAATAATGCAGGGTTCCATATAAGCACAACAAAGCAAAGATGTTAACACAGTTGCAATGTGTGTAGGTGTAGATTTTTTTTATATTTTTAATATCATTCGCGTTATTGGATTCTTATCCATCTCTTTTACACATGTAGAATTGGATAGAAAGTAGTGTAGAGATCAAACAGGATGTTTCTTATCGTTCTCTCACCTTTGATTTGAATGTCATTATAACGGAAGAAAACATTCTTGTCATAAAAAATAGAAGAACCGATGTGTCCTGTAATTCAAATCATTTCAGCATAAGCAAACCCAATATGGTGGTCCCCAGAAAGATACATGTTGGGGTATTTATAATATTTAAAAGGATGTTTTATAATAGAATAGAGTTGAATGATATTAAAAAAAAAAAGTTTTACATTACATCTTCTTCTATCATAAATAGTAAAAATAAAAAACTGCTAATTTGGAGAATTTAGGATGGAATATAAAATGATAAATAATTTTACATTATATTACATTATAAACCCTTCTTTCAAACAATATTACACAATATTACATTATGAATCATTTATACTATATTACATTATA
>JAOQMP010000001.1:18925686-18941272 GCA_027563575.1 Erythroxylum pedicellare
TAATTTGGAGAATTTAGGATGGAATATAAAATGATAAATAACTTTACATTATATTACATTATAAACCCTTCTTTCAAACAATATTTCACAATATTACATTATGAATCATTTATACTATATTACATTATAAGTCCTTCATTCAAACAACATTTTACTATATTACACTACGAATCCTTCCGTTCTTTTTAAATAATAATTTTTTAATATTATATTTATTTACGTTCTATTCCATTATAAACCATTCTATTCCATTCCGTTGAAAACTTTACGTCCAACCTAACATATCCTTATTAAATATTAGCATGTGCATGGACAACATGATTCTGTACTGTGCAGCCTTAATATTAATTCATGTACAAGACATACAAAAATATTATTACATTCACCGGCTTCAGTATGGTGCTCAAAACAAAAAGCCTCAGTTTGCAAGTTTCAAATGTTGCATTTCAATAATATTAAAAGATTGGTAATATAATTAGCTTGTCTGTCTTTTAGGCTGGGTGACAATTTGCACTCTTAGAGGTAGTGTCAAACTTGAATACTTCTTGATTTCAGAGATCAAATAACGTGTGAGATGAAGACTTTAAATTGTTTCCCTTTATCGTTTATAGTATTTAGCTTGAACTTGACCATAAAAAGGCCAACAACAACATCCCATGTAGTTGATTCAACAAAAGCAGACATTGGAACAATCCAAATCCACGCCTACCTGGTATTGCAAAATTTAAACTACTTGATGTTCTATAACTATTCCCATGCACTTTTTACCACTTCAATTCAACTATACCACTCTTTATGTACACAAAAAGAATGGTAATGCAATCCAACTCATAAAAACTACTGTAGTGGAGATTAAGACTTTGCTTTTTTACCATTCTAAGAATTTGGAGAAAGGGCGTCGTTCCTGTTATGTAAACATCTAGTTACTGTTTAGTATGTCACACTCAAAGAAGAAAAAAGGAGTAGGCCAATCACTCCCATCTACAACTAATAATTATGTCATCAGCAAGCAAAGCTGTAAAGCATCAAGCATCGAGTGTCTTCCATTTCGGTTAAAGAAAAGCCAAGACGCTTCCGCGTGGCAAGCACCGACAAGTTGCCAAAAGGGAAATGACAGTGTGCAGATTAAATGGAGCAAACCCCATTTGTTACTCTCTGCATTAAAAGTTCGATGACAAACAAATGAAACCCAACTTTCATCTTTAGCCCACAGACAATGATTATTTGACTATGTCCTGGAAAGCACCTCGTAGGTGGCATTTGGCCTGTGTATCTGTATCAGGCACATGTAGTTTTCTTGCATTATTGAACTCTTTCATCGTATTAATAGCGCTATCCGCCCACATTATCTAAAACAGGTGCCACTTTTGAGTCTGTCTGCTAAAAAAAAAGCGCGACCAGATCTACACCATTCTTCTGAGGCGAATCTAGGTAATAACTCCTTAGGTACGATTGCATATGTATGTAGATGCATTATAAAATGAACTTCTCAGTTTTCTCTCATTGTCTGCACCTCTATCTTATTCTGTAAACTTAGCAGAATGGCTGATTCAAGATTAGGCCGGTGGATATGTCTTCTGCTGGCTTGCATAGCTTTGATATTGCTGAACGTCGAAGCTGCTAGTATACCTATTACTATAGTTGAGACTGCAAAAGCAAAGGGAGCTGGTTAGAGACTTTTCTTACCAACGATGCTTCATTTAATTTGTTTCTATGTATGTTCCTACGTGTTATCTTTTCTTCCATTTCTAACTCGTTTGCTTGAACCATGATGAAAATACTGCAGTTTGTTTAGATGGGAGTGCACCAGGTTACCACTTGGAAAGAGGATCTGGTTCTGGGATTAACAGCTGGTTGGTTCACATGGAGGTTAGTCCTGCTAGTCTAAGGATAAGCTTTTGTTGCTAACTATATTTGCTCAGTTAAGAATATTACGCTGGACAGAAGAAGTGAGAGGGGGAACTCATCAATTAACCTCATACATAATGAGTTCTTTGGTGCTCTATGTTCTTGTTTTGGTTTGTTAAGTTCAACGATTTTTTCAAAATTAATTCTTTGTCATGTATGGATCGGTGCAGGGAGGAGGATGGTGTGAAGATATTGAAACTTGCCTTTCCCGTAAGAATACCTACAAGGGTTCTTCAGATAAAATGGAGAAAACAATGGGATTCTCTGGCATACTAGGAAGCAAGCAAAGTTCTAATCCCGGTATCAGCATTTTCGGTGTTCTAGATCTCGGTTTCTAATCTGTTTGTTGAATTTCTCGTTGGCTTTGATTTGCTGTAATCATAGTACAGCATCTCTAATTGACTTGCGTTTTAAATTTGTAGACTTTTACAACTGGAACAGAATCAAGATCAGATACTGTGATGGTTCATCTTTTACTGGTGATGTTGCTAATGTTGATCCGGTAAAGTTAACTGAGACTATTTGTCTTTTTCAGTAGGAAAAACTTGAACCAGTGAACATAATGTATCATTTTCTTTTTGTTGAGCAGAAAACTAACCTTTACTTCAGAGGAGAAAGGATTTGGCAGGCTGTTATTGATGATTTGTTGGCAAAAGGAATGAACAGAGCTCAAAATGTATGGTTCAAATGACCTGAAAGCTGGAACCTCCTTTTTTCTTTTCTTGTTCTTAAACTTCTTTGTTTCATAGACTAAACTTGTAATGACAGGCTATTCTTTCTGGATGCTCCGCTGGTGCGTTGGCTGCTATACTTCATTGTGATAAATTTGCATCACTCTTACCAGCTACCGCTAGAGTAAAATGCGTCTCTGACGCGGGTTATTTTATTCACGGGTAAGCTTTCAATTTCATGTAAGATCCTTGTAAATCTTGTCATTATAGTTAAGGAGGTTTGTTTATGTTCTTCTACAGAACTGATATTTCTGGAGGGTCATATGTCGAAAGCTTCTTCGGGAAAGTAGTGCAAACACATGTATCATCTCTTCCTTTTGATAATCCTTTTACTGAAAATCTCATTGGTCACATAAATAATCTATATACTGAATACTCGCATATCGGAACATTTTTCTGATTTAGTAACGATTCTCGTCCTGCTTGTTTATGCAGGGATCAGCAAAGAATTTGCCTGCATCATGCACGTCAAGAATGAGACCAGAGTTGGTGAGTTTTGCTATTCTGTTAACGGTTTCTTTTGCAAGTCCTTTCAGCTTGATCACCAAGTCTTTATCAATCTCCTTAACACTTAATTGTTTTCATGAGTTGTTTCAGTGTTTCTTCCCGCAATATGTGGCTCAGACTATGAAAACACCGTTATTTCTCATAAATTCTGCTTATGATGCCTGGCAGGTTAGCACATAAAAAGTTTTTACTTTTCAGTTGAATGAAATAATTCTGGCCAGTTCCTCTACTTCTTATTAAATAAATACTTATTGGATTGTCCCTAAACCCTTCAACTTTTTCTGGAGCTGATCAGCTAAAAAATATTCTTGCACCAAGCGCTGTTGATTCAAAAGGAAGCTGGAAGAGCTGCAAGCTTGATTTAAAGAAATGCTCGGCAGCTCAACTCCAAACTGTGCAAGGTGATTACCAAGACTATGAAAACGCCAGTTTCTGTCAAAACATATAAAAAAGAAATTTAAGGACCATAAGCCATATATTTCTGCAAGGAAGGAGATATCTAATTTTAAAGGTCTGTTTCAGGTTACAGGCAGCAGTTCCTAAGGGCTGTAAACACAGGGCTTGGCAGCTCCTCGTCAAAAGGATTGTTTATAAACTCTTGTTATGCTCATTGCCAATCCGGATCGCAAGTTACATGGTTTAGTGATAAATCTCCAGTTGTGAGCAACACGGTATAGGCAGAAGCATCATTTCATTTTTAACCATGTTTCTCCTTAATGACTTCGAAGACGTGTACTAGCTCTCGTCTTCTTGGAACGTACTAATGTTCTTCCTTTTTGAAACCCTTCTCTGCAGAAAATGGGAAAGGCAGTCGGAGATTGGTTTTATGATAGAAGTGCAATCCAGAAGATCGACTGCGAATACCCCTGCAATCCTACTTGTGTTACCGTTGATTCTGACTCATAAGAGCAACGGAAAGCTCCAAAATTGTTAAAGACAAAATCTATCACCTTTTCTGGTCATTATACCCGAAGTTAAATTGGTATTCAATTATTTACAACAATGTATCCAAGACTTCAGAAATAAATAAAAGACCACCACAGCACAGAAATTATGTTCTGAATGCCGGTCTTTCTGTATGTACCCTCTCCTTTATTGTGAAATAAATCAATTTTTAATAGAAGTTCAATTTTCAAAACAGCAGCCTTCAATCCAATCTAAGATCTGAAGAAGACACCAGTACGATCGTGTCTTTCCTTGCACACAAGGTGCATGAAAGCTAGGTGATTTTATAATCTTCGTACTGCATGGGACTAAAAACAGGAAAAATGACGAGGTCAGAAGTTGAACTATTCGAAGTTTCCATGTTTTGTAAATGATCATCAAGCAGATGAACACAGAAAGAGTGAAGTTTGATTTCGTAGGACTAGGGCAGGAAAAGAGTTGCCACTTAACTGGTTTTATAACGCCACGTAAGGACAAACCTTTTAACAAGAGACATGTTCCAGGTGCTTCCAACTTGGTTTAAAACAAGGGCCTAAACGTAACCAGCTCCATTTAACGAAGGAATGTTACACACCGTGGAGAAATTCCAAAATAAAGACCCTCAAAAGTAATAAAAGAAAAAGGGAAGGTTGTTCGACTCTTGAATTGCACCTATTTTGAAATCCCAACATTTTACTTAATGTCAAGCACTGATCTGGTATGGCCAAGATATTCAAGAAGGGGAAAAAAATGGAGAAGGCCAGTAACTTGTAATAAAGAAACAGTGCAATACATAGCAAATTTCAATGCCCCATATTGGTCATCTATTATGAAGTGTTAAGTCTCTGGACCGTCATACATCCCAATTCTTCATATTATGCATTGACAACCGCATTCCAGCACTTAAAACAATACATCTACACAGGTCTTCATGCACCAGCCAACACTGGAAACAAGGAGCACAATTTCAAACTGCTAAGAGAGTCATTGGAAGACAGTTAAGTATCTGGCAGTTCCCACCAAAGTAATTGACCAATCAAGTGGCTTTATTATCATTTGTCACTGGGTAGTGCATGCTGGCACTGAGAGGGGAAATTAAAAAGAAAGTCTCCTGAAAGGTTGACATTTGCTATAGCCTTGACTGCTCACCTAGCCCACGATTCCGTGAAGGTCAAGGAGGCGCTAATAGAATACTACCATCATGAACATAAATTCAATAAACATAGTTACAAAAATTTCTGCTACACATTTGTGTCATCAGCTAGATTTAGACTCAAAGGCATCCCAAAGTTTTTCATGCTTGACTACATAGGACAAAACGGTTAAGAAACAAAAAGCATCTTCTCTTCCACGATAGCAGACAAAACAAGGAATTCATATATCAGAAACGCGAACTCTCATGATCATACCATTGTAAAGATTAGTCAAAGATTTCTTCGCCCAAGCTGCCACACCAAATGATCAACAGCCACCATGGCACGAGATGCTGCCCCAATTGAACCATCATACCTGTCCAAATGAAAAATAAGATCATAAATTTCCCATGGGCATTCTTTTCAGAACGACAACTCAAGCTGATCCGAAAATTTAAGTCTGAACTAAATGACTTGATGGGCTTACAATGCAACCAAGAGAAAAGCAGATGTCTGCATGACTATAACACCTTCACCAGCAGGTTTTGATGTATTCATGCACCTCGCACAGAACCAGTTCTCATAAATTGAAGTCACCAGATCTGTCCACAAAGTTTACAATCTAGGATGTAAAATGATTAAGGTAGGACATAAATTTCCAGAATGTATTTGGGGTTAGAGGTTGAAAAGGTTATTGTTGAGAATTTGCAAAGCAAAATCCTGTTGGTCTAAACAAGTTCTAGCATATAAGGAAGTTACAATGATCAGAATTGGATAGTACGCATAGAATTTAAAGTAATATGTTTTCTTTTACCATAAATTTTCAACTTCGTTAATCTGAGATAGAGTAGAAAGAAAAGTTAACTAGATAAATAAGTCTTTCTATCCATACTGCTCAACGTATACTCCTCAGTTTTTACAGTCTGCTAAGCCATATAATCCATGCTAAGATATAGGAACCCTTTTTCTGTCAATTAAGGAGCCACCTTTATCTTTCAATTATAACCCAGCTCTGAACAAATGACACCATCATTTCAAACAATGATGTATATATCAGTTGAGGTAAAATGGACCAGGAAAGGACTATATCATTTGAGATCTGCTTCACCAGATAAGTTTATTTCATTGATCCAAGAGACGTAAGGATTAAACTTAAAAGGTGAAGATGGCAAAATATACTGGCATAACACAATAGGATGCAGCTTCTTTGGGTGAGCTCGTCAAAAGGTACTTACAAGAAAGCCCACTACTCCTTTCTTCCTCCTTCCACTATTAGATGCAAGATTGAACGCAAAGCAGTGACTATGAGGAAATATCTTTTCTTATCTAGGTCATAAAGCACGTGTTAGGCGCATTGATATAGGAAAAAACAGAACTCACATTCATTCGCACCAATGATAAAGCTCTCAGCTTGCAGTTTATTGCGTTTGAAAAAATCAATGAATTGCCTCAGTTCCGCAGGACTTGCTTTGATACCCTCTTGTTCTGCACTAAAGGCATCAGGATCCAAATTTGAGCCCAAAATTATAAACATATCAAAATATCAACATAAAGCGTAATAACTACAGCTACAACATTCCAATTCTAAGAGTCAAATTACTTCTAAAAGAAAAGCAGGGATGTTTCTCTTACACAGTAGAGAGCAAACGAGAGGGCGCAGTTGGTTCGTAATTGATAAGCAAAGCAGCCTTTAGAGGCTCACCTGAAATTAAAAAGAAATTACATAATTTGTGTGATTGAGGGAAAGATATAAAGACGAAGAAAGAGAGAGCTCTGACCTGAAGAACCAATATTGATGGAAGCCCACTTGTCCCAGGCTCGGTGAACAAAACCCCAATCCATTACACCGCAAAAGATGCAAACTCTCTGCTGTGTTTGACTTCAGACAAAGAGAAGCGAAAACCAAATTCAAATCAACTCCATTGACATTCCTGGACTCCAATTGCTGCAAATGCAATAAGTGAAACGTCTTTTTGTTGCAGAGACAGTGCTAGAAAGAAAATCATAACTCAAACCTAATCGCAGAGCTGCATAGACGAAGTGTGTAGAAATAAGAAGCAGAATTGAAGTAGTCGGCCTCCAAATGGTTACCTGGTTTGGTAAAATCTTTCAAGTGGATGATTTGGCATCACGAATATTTGTTCCTCTTTATTCATATTAAAGAACGAAATCAAAATAATAAATATATTGTATGATATATTGGTATCCTCTAATTTCTAATAATCTAGTGTTTAGTTACACCAGAGGGGTTCGAATAAAATGTAAGGATTTTGAGTAACAAAAAACTCGCGAGAGACGGTGGGATATGGAAGAGTCTTGCAATTTAAATCTTTCTCTTCATTTCCAAGCCTTACCACCTTGAAGCAAAATCTTTCATTTTTTGGTATATCCATCTTTTACCTTTTATTTGGGTTAATTGTTTAAGAAAAAATTGAATTTATATACATTGCAAAGGATCTTGAAACTAATATTTTTCACATACCTGAATTTGATGAAGAAGACATGATGTTTGACCTTTATAACAATTACTTTCTTTGTGTAGAAAAATTAGTTTATCTCCCTTTCTTTAGTTTACACATTCTTTTATAATAGATGCGTAAGTTTTTCGCAACCGTGCACATTAGGGCAGAGAGGACCAATTTTATTTTTGCCTTTCTTTTAATAGGATACATCCGTTAAGTATCAATATGTAATTAATTAACAGATGAGAATTTTCTATATTAATAATTTTCTCTAATAATTCTCTAATAATATCATATTTGAGTAGTTGTATCTAAATGAGAACTTACCTCAATTCCTAATTTTTAGGTCACTTAAGAATGTTGCCTTACGGCAACTTTCAGCATTCTCCCACTTGGTCTAAAATTGGATGAAACTAATGCATAAGTATGATGTATTTACAATTAAGCACCAAAACTCATCCTTGAAGTATCATAATTATCTAATTATGATAAAATACTAAATGTGGGTTATGACGGTTGTATCTTTATTACACAATATACTCCCTCCCATATACCACAAACACCAGTGTTTTACCATAATAGACCTATAAATGACACATAAATTTCAGCATGGTCCACAGTAATGTTTCTAGTAAATCCAATAAATGGTATATATCAGAAACACATCATTGAGCTCAAAATGTCAACTTCATTAGATGCATCATTCAAAAGGACAACCAAGACCCACTTTTTATACATGTTCTTTAAACGTCTTTGGTTGTAAACCTTAGTTAACGAATTCGCTCTCATGAGATTTGTTCTAATATGCTCAATAGAGACTTTCTGTTTCTGAATCTCCTCCTTATACTTTAGTTTCATATGTTTGGCACCTCTTGAGTATTTGTCGTTTTTGGAGAAGAACACTGCTATAGAATTATCACAATAAATTTTCAGCTACTTAGTAATGGTGTCGACAATCCCAAGTCCTGAAATAAAGTTTCGCAACCATAATGTATGTATTGTGACTTCAAAACATGTCACAAATTCTCCTTCCATAGTGGATGAGGTAATAACATATTGTTTAACACTTTTCCATGATAATGCTCCTTCGGTAAGAAAGAATAAATAACCATAAGTTGACTTTTGCTATTAATGTATCGAAAAAAATTTGAATTTGATTATCCAATCGCTTCTAAGTGATTAGATCTTCTATATATGAGCATGTAATTTTTTGTTCCTTGAAGATATCTTAAAACTTTCTTTGCAACTTTCCAATGATTAATTACGGGGTTATTTTGATACTTGCCTAGCATTCAAACTGCAAAACTAATATTCGATCTTCTACAGGTTTGTGTATACATCAAACTTCCCACAACAGAAGCATAATGAATTGATTCCATTTGCTTTCATTCTATATCATTCTTTGGATATTGCATAAGACTTCTTTTAAAACCGGAATAGTTCCAAAAGAACATTTGTGCATATTAAATATCTCTAAAGTTCTTTCAATATAGGCCTTTTGAGATAATCCCATCAGTCATTGTGATCTATCACAGAATATTTCAATTCCTATTACATAAGATGCCTATCCTATATCTTTTGTTTCAAAATTCTTTAAGAGATAATCTTTTGTCTCACGCAACATAGTCGAATCATTAATAGTAAGCAAGATATCATCAACATATAGGATTAAAAATAAAATTTTGCTCCCATTGATCTTTTGATATATACAACGATCAACAAGATTTTCTTCAAAATCAAAAGAGTTGATGGTATCATTAAACATAATATACCATCGCCTAAAAGCTTGTTTGAGTCAATAAATTGATTTCTTAAGTTTACACACCATATGAACTTTTCCTTTAATTGAAAAAACTTCAAGTTGATCCATATAAACTTCCTCTTTAAGATTTCCATTTAGAATGGTTATTTTAAAATCTTTTTGATGTAACTCTAAATCAAAATAAGTTATTAGTGCCATAACAATACGAAATGAGTATTTCTTTAAGACAGGTGAAAATGTTTCTTTATAATCAATGCCATCCTTTCGAGTATATATTTTAGCAACAAGTCTAGCCTTATATCATTTGATATTGTCATTCGAGTCAAGTTTGGTCTTAAAAACACATTTACACTGAGCTCATTTGGAACCTTTTGGCAATTCAATGATATCCTAGACTTTGTTCTCATTCATGTATTTTAACTCTTTCTTCATGACATCAACCTAATTTTCTGACTCAGCACATTCTATGACTTGTGAAAATGAAATCAGATCTTTATTAATTATAATATAAAGATTTGATTTTTGCAAATAAACTTTATAGTCACTTAAAATAGCTAATTTCCTTATTCTTTGAGATCTTCTCAAATGCATTTCTTGTGACTCATTTACTTCAAATCTGTGTGAGTTCGTTTTTTCAAGGGATATTTCATTATTTAAATGTTGTTCATTATTGTCAATACGTTCTTCAACAATTGGAACAACACTTGGAATAACAATGGATGAAGGAACACCTGTAGATAAAGAAACATGTATCTTTACTTCCTTTATGTTTATAGTTCATTGTTCCTCACTCCCACTAACTTCACCATTTTAAATAAAATTTGCACTGCCAGTTTCCATTATTCTTGAACTATGGTTTGGATAATAAAGTATATACCCTTTAGATTTCTATAACCAATAAAGTAACCATTAATAGTTTGAGAATCTAACTTTCTTTCATGTGGATTATAAACTCTGCTTCTATTGGGCAACCCCAAACATATAGGTGCCTCATACTAGGTTTCCTATTTGTTTATAACTCAAAAGGAGTTTTTGGAACTGTCTTACTAGGAACCTTATTCAGCAGGTACATAACTGTTTTTAGCACATACATCCACAAAGATTTGGGTAATGATGAATTACTTATCATGCTCCTAACCATATCCATCAATTTTCTATTACGCCTTTCTACCACACTAGTTTGTTGAGCTATATATGGTATAGTGTATTATGTACATATGCCACGTCTTTTAAGAAGTTTAACAAATGGACCTGGACATTGTCCTGTTTCATCATATTTTCCATAATATTCACTACCTCTATCAGACCTTACAATGTTCACTTTCTTATTTAATTGCTTTTCAACCTCATTAATGTACAATTCTAAAGCATTCATTGCTTGAGATTTTCTTTAAGCAAATAGAGTATCTATAGCATGAAAAATCATCAATAAAGGTGATAAAATACTTTTCTCTACCAAAAGATGAAGTATCAAAAGGTCCACATACATTAGTGTGTATAATTTCAAGAAGCTAAGTGCTTCCCGTGGCTCCATTCTTGTTATGTTTGGTTTGTTTTCCTTTAAAGCAATCCACACATAAACCAAGATCAATAAAATTATGTAGAAGCTCATTCTTTACCAATCTTTCTAATCTTTCTTTAGATACATGATCCAAACATTTATACCACAAAAACCTTGAACTTTCATTAAGCATACTATGCTTAATTCCAATAGTAAGTAAGGATTCATAAAATTGATCATTAAGTTTCAATTTATATAATCCATTAACAAGACCATCAGAACTAATAAGTATAGAATTCTTATATAAATTGAAAAAACTATGTCCAATATTAAAATTAATTCGATAATCATCCAACTTTGAAACAGAAATAAGGTTCCTAGAAATTGAAGATACATAAAGAGTCTGTAATAGGTATAAATAATAACCAATAATTAAGCCCAAATGATCAGTCCCTATGCCTTCAATTCGAGCCTTGTTACAATTTCCCATATATAAGAAATTCTCAGTTTAGCTTGTGGTTTGGATCATGAGGAATCCCTGCATCATATTGGATATATAAGTAGTAGGTTCAGAATCAAGCCACCAAGTATTATGAGGAACGTCAATTAAATTAGATTCAGAAATACCTTAACATTAAGTAAATTAGATTCAGAACATGCAAAAGTATTAGATATACCTTTCTTTTCTAACCATGTCTTACATTTAATGCGACGTTTCTGATAGTGTCTTTCTTTCTTACAAAACTAACACCTATCATCATTATATTCGTTCTTTTCAGCCTGGGGTGCTTTAGTAGACCTTTTCTTTTACTTAAAACTTTTGAATTTTACCTTTGGTGCTTTACTAGCCCTTTGAAATATGAGGTTGACTGATGACTTCCCATATTCCTTAGTTTGTTTTTCCTCTTGAATAAACTTACCAGTCAATTCATTAATATCCCACTTTTTCTTAATAGTGTTATAGTTAATTTGAAAGGCACCATATTCAGGAGGCAATGGGTTCAAAATAAATTGAACTAGAAAGGAGTCATCTAGAACCATACCTAATGTCTTCAATCTTGCTGCAATATTAGTCATCTCAATGTATGTTCTTGCATACTCTATGACCTATCAAACTTTATGGTTATGAGTTGTGCAATTAGTGTACCAACAAGTGACTTAGTTATAGAACGAAAGTGTTCTTCCACAAACTTTAGGTATTCCTTTGCATTTTTGTTTGTAGAATACTAGTCTTGATGTTATTCGCTATAGTCATTCGCATAAACATAAGGCTAAATCTATTAGACCATATCCAAGCTTTATATTTGAACTTCTCTTCCTCATTGCTTAAATTAGTAATAGCAGTGGGTTTTTCTTCCAAAAGTGTCAAGTCAAGATCCAACACACCTAACTAGAAATCGATTTGTTCATTCCATTCAGAGAAGTTCAAACCATTAAATACGGTAACAAAAGAAGCTTGCGAATGAAACAAAATTGTTGAAAATAAAAAATAAAAGCTCATAATTAATCCTATTATAGATTCAGATCAAGCATCAAAGTATATTGAAAAACACCTTTGGGTATATACTACAACACATAATCATAAATAAATGCCACTTTTCATCATTATCAAGAAACTAAAATTCTTAACCAAACATATATGTCATCTTTGGATAAACAAAATATATTTGACTTAAGAAATTTAATTTCTTCAATTATGCTCATTGATCATAGAATAAATGATTTTCCTTTGGGCAAATCCTAAAGTTCTAATAATCAATGAACGCCAATTATTCATCAATTTTCCTAATTAGCATTTTAGAGTGTCACGAATAAATGACTATTTTATGCATGATATTTTTATCACTCTAGCCTGGGCACTTTGGTGATCACAAACTTTAAATTCTAACATAAGATCATGCATATATAAATCATAAATTTTCATTTAAACATATATCAAACAAAAAGACAACACATAATAAATATAGTAATTTCTCAAGTATTATCATAAGGAGAAACTTTCTACGCCTAAAATAATTAATCTGTGTACATTTTGGGAATCACATTGTGTGAGAGAAACACATAACATAAAATTCATAACAATATTGTCATACTTCTTCATACTGTTACAAGTGCAGAATTTATATCCCTCTCCTGTTGCATTTATGGATAGTTATTTTAGATTCCAGCCCTGTAATTTGCAAAGATGATATATATGCAAAGTTTATAGGTAGAAGACACTATTCATCATAAATAGGTTCTTCAACAATAATTATTCACCATTTTAGATGGAAAATTATAGGTTTCTAAACCATGCTTTGATACCACATGTAAGAAAATTTTGAATTTCTCTGAATTGTAAAGGATCTTAAAACTAATAATTTTCACATACCTGGATTTGATGAAGAAGACATGATGTTTGATCTTGATAACAATTACCTTCTCTACATAGAAAAATCAGTTTCTCTCCCTTTCTCCCTTTCTTTCGTTTACACGCTCTTTGCTTATGAATGCGTAAGTTTTTCTTAATCGTGTACATTAGGGAAAAGAGAGGACTAATTTTATGTGTGTCTTTTTTTAATTTTATGCGTCCATTAAGTATCAATGTGTAACAAATGAGAATTTTCTATATTAATAATTTTCCTTAATAATATCACATTTATGTAGTTGTACCTGAATGATAAGTTATTAGCCTCAATCCTTAATTTTTAGGCCATTTGAGAAAGTTGCCTTACGACAGCTTCCAACAAATTGTGCTAGACTTCATACTTTTTCTACTTTAATCTTTAATTTAAAAAAAAAATGTTATACTTTTATAAAGTTTGGGTTTTATTTTACCTATTCCTTCTTACATTATTCTCCGTCAGAAAATATAACAAAGAATGGACAAACCACATCATATGGCTTGATTAAGTATTATATGACATAATCATGACTTTGACTGCTATCGTCTCCCAAAGTCACAATCTCATCTAAGTGTGGGACAAACTTATAGGTGTTACATCACTTAAACTATATGATGTTGTGTTTTACATAGCACAAGCTGAAGTAAATCACGCAAAAGAATACACAATTCAACCCCCTTTCTTGTGCATTTTATCTATTGAAAGTAAAGTCTATGTTAACGCGTGATTTACTTCAATTGGTATCAGAGCTTGGTTTCCGAGAACCACCGTTACAAAGTGTGGATAAAGATCCATGGCAGAATCACACGTTTATATAGCTTAAGGTGCCTCCATCACTAGACCTCCTGCGTTCAATGGTGAAGATTATCATTATTGGAAAGACAGGATGCGGCTCTTCATTGAATCTACACATTTTGACCTTTGGGAGATTATTAAGAATGGACCGTATACACCGATGGATGATGAAGGAAATGCCATTCCACGTACCAGATGGTCAGCTAATTAAAAAGCAAGATTCCAGCTAAATTCAAAAGCTAAGTTCTTTCTAAGTTGTGCCCTAAGCAGAAGTGAATACAATAAAGTTCATGTATGCGACACTGCGAAGGAGATATGGGATACTCTATCCATCGCACATGAAGGAACCAATCAAGTGAAGGAATCCAAGATAAGCATTCTTGTACACTAGTATGAGTTGTTCAAAATGAAGGAAGATGAGTCTATCGATCAGATGTTTAGACGATTTTAAACCATCGTCAATGGACTTAAAGCTCTCGAGAGAACCTATGATAATCAAGATTATGTTCGAAAGATTCTTAGAAGTCTACCGAAAATATGGAGAACTAAAGTCACCATAGTACAAGAAGCTAAGGACCTGAGCGTATTAAAGCATGATGAATTGCTTGGATCCTTGAAGATACATGAAGTAGAGCTTGATGCAGAAGATAAAGCCAGACAGGATAAATCTATAACATTGAAGGCTGGACAAAAGAATCACAAGATTCAGAGAAAGAGAAGCTCATCGTCAAAAGCCTTAAAGATCGAAGAGGTCAAGAATCACGACTCTAGTGAATCTGAACAAGATTCAAGCGAAGAAGATGATAAATTATCTTTTATATCAAGAAAGATCAGACTCGTGTGGAAGAAGAAAGCAAGAGGAAATAAAGAGTTTTCTTTCAAGAAGAATAGCCAAGTTGAGGACAAGAACGAGAAAATATCTGTCATTTGCTACAAATGCAATAAACCTGGACACTACAAGTCTGAATGTCCATTGCTGAAAAGAAAACCAAAGGAAAATAGAGAAAACAAGAAAACTATGATGGCAACATAGGAAGAATTGGATTCGTCCGAATCTCACACTGATTCAGAGGCGTCAGTTCAAGCAAACATTTGCTTGGTAGCCGAAAGAGAAAGTGATGAGGAGGTAAACTCTAATTTTAATGAATTACAAGATGCATATTCAGAATTATTAGAAGATTCTCATGCCATACTTAAGCAGTATATATCATTAAAGAAAAAGTTTGTAGAAAACTTAAAGAACACGTAAGTGTTAGAGAGAGAAAACGTCTGCCTAAAGAACCAAGTGGACGATATGAAGAAAAAGATAGCTATAGATAGATTTGATTAAATCAGTCAGCTGAAACAAAGAATTAATATCCTTTTAGCCGATCTATCAACATTCACTGAGAGTACAAAAAAAATGAATGACATGCTAGGAAGATACAGACACCCTAATGATAAGAGTGGTTTAGGGTTTGCTAAAAAGAATACTCAGTA
>JAOQMP010000001.1:18941372-18957405 GCA_027563575.1 Erythroxylum pedicellare
TCATTTAACCTAGGTCATGTTATCCCTAATGATTACGAATCATTAGTCGCTACATATGAATTTCAACATAACAATTACGGATTATATTGAAATTCTAGCAATGGATTTGCAATTAATAATTCAATGAATGCATTAAAATCATCAACTCACAATACCCAATAGATTTATACACAAATAACCGAATAATAACGAAAATCCGACTATCAATACACAAAACCCAATTTAATCAACGTAGGATAACACAATCAATTCCTAATGAGAGAAAGAAACAACAAAATAATAAAAATACTTAACCTAAGTCGTCGGCATTAATATCACCACCGAACTGATAATGTCTAACCCTTCATGGATCTTTTTCAGAAAAATACTTCAACCCCCATATAATAGCCTGACCAAAAATCCCCAATTGGCCCTCACTGTTTCACTGTCACAAGCTTCTTTCACTGTTCATCGATTTGATGAATAAAGTTGGCGGATTTCTCGTTAACACTACTGTTCACTGCTTCTCCAAAGACCCCTGCAGCCTGCTCTCCTCACGCCTGCCTAGTCACTCCTCCTGTGCGCTCCAGCCACAAGCCCAAGCAAGCTGCAGCCACAGATCCTCCTCAGCCCAGCCAAGCCATAGCCGAAGCCTCTCCACGCTTGTGCCTGTTGCGCCCAGCCAAGCCATAGCCGAAGCCTCTCCCTTTTAAAACCTTCATGTTGGTCTTTGCTCAAATAATCCTTGCTCTTGTGCTATGGGACGTCAGCATTTAACGTAGCATTAACACTTCTATTGCTGTGCATTTTGTATAAAATGCACATCAACAGTAAACACCCTTTTCTTGCTTTTTTTTTTAGCTAATTGCATTTAAATTTTTTTTCTTCTTTGTCTTCCATTTTTTGTCTTTTAATTTTCTTTGTCCACTCCATAAAAACAAACAAATATTGATCTTCATAAAATATCCTAAATGAGGTATTTTTGACTCACTTTAATTTCTTTGCTTCCAAATTGTACCTAAAATCACATATGAATTAAAGTGAGTATCTTAAACATTTTTGTATCATTAATCACTAAGTGTAAATAATTAAATATATTAACAATTAAACACATATCAATTTCCCCCACACTTAGCTTTTGTTCGTCCTTAGGCAAAACATCAAAATTAAGCTCAAATACCCGAAACATTTTCTCAATTCCCATATTTTCCAGACAATATAATCATAACTAAAGATGAGTGACTTTCAAAAATCATAACAAGAAATCAACATTCCAAGCTTTTACTCATGATTAATCAACATTAAATATCTTCAAAACTGAGCAATCTAATGGCAGACTCGGAAAATGTGTTTAGTTAAAATATATCCATGGTACACTCAACACTATTCATGATCACGATAATCCAAAACTTTGCATGTCATTTCATTTCTCCACCACTAATATTCACAGGCAAAAATTATGAATCAAAGGACTTTTCAAGGTTATAATGTAGGCAAAGGTGAGGTGAGATATATTAGGGTCAAGTAGCATGCAAGCCATCAAAGTTAGTGAAATAAAACAACACTCATCACAAACTGGGTACCGTCAGCTATGAAGAAGGCAACATTTATATTTCAAAACTTCATTTAGCTCTCATAAACAACCACAAGAAGCACATATTAATCCGAAGGAATCACTCATACAATTTATGCCAATGAAATCACAAGAGTGAACATTCCAAGTCAACCTCTACCTCATATTCAACATACTCAAATAACAAATCCATTACAACTCTAAGAAGATGCATAAGCCATAAACAACTTTTCAACACATATGCAATTCTTCCTTGATACATTTATTTTAAACAAAATTTTGTCTTTTTGTCTTTTTGTCTTTTTTTATTTTCTTTTCTTTTCCCTTTTCTTTTCTTTTTTTCTTTTTCTTTATTTTCCTCATAAAAAATTAAAATAAACTACATCAACATGGGAATTTCAGTGACAAGACATAAAATAGCATCCCAACATTATAACCAACCCTCACTTATGTACACCCCCACACTTAGAATTTTGTACATTCACAAACTCAACGATCACAATTGTTCCACTAGCTTTATGACTTGGGTAGGACATTTAGTTAAAAAATGTGGTTTATACAAAAATAAAGGCTAAAGCTCAAGGGGGTTTATCAAGGAAAAAATCATGTCAATAGGATAGGTTATTTGGCCAATGTAGTTTATGAAAAACAAAGAATGCCTAATCATATCCAAGTTAATCCATGTGATGAAAATATGGTCTCGAATAGAAATTCAACGCAAAATCGGGATGTATATGTCATGAAGGTCACGCATTATCAAAAGGCAGTAAGACTGACATGGATGTGTTAGTTAAATAAGGCTCAAAATCTCATCGACTTTATCTACCATTAGTCATTACTCTTCTAAAGATAATGCATATTATCAAATCACAACAGCAAAAGATCATGCCAAATTTCGCTGTGGAATTTACTAATCAATTCACACTCTAATTATGACTAAATAATCTTAAAAGCAATAGAAAACTAGAGAATTTTTGATTTTGTTTGTTTAATTTTGAAGACTACCTAAGGAGTCATATAAGCTACAATTAAGCTCAGAAACATGCATTAAAACTAATGTGGCCCACCCCCTCACTTAAAACTTGCGTTGTCCTCAGTGTAAAATCAAATGCCAGAAATGGAGTAGCTAACAAAAATAACAGATGCAAAAATGTAAAAGACATAAATTAACTTCCCTTGGGTTGCCTCCCAAGCAACGCCTTTGTTTAATGTCATTGGCTCGACCTCCAGTTGCATGCTTTAAGTGACACCAGTCACATCCTCCAATATCAACACCTCCAAATCCTCTGTTTGGAAGCCCTCACAATACGGCTTCAAGCGATGACCATTCACTCAGAATGTCTTGTTAGTTTTGAGGCTCCATATCTCCACTGCACCAAAATGAAAGACATGAGTGATAACAAATGGACCAACCTAATAGGAACGTAGCTTACTAAGAAAGAGCTTAAGTTTGGAATGATATAGTAACACTTTTGGGCCCACCGAGAATCTTTTCCTTGAAATCATAGTATCATGAAAAGTTTTCTTCCTCTCCTTATATATCACTGCATTTTGATATGACTCATTGCTCATGTTTTCCAACTCTTGAAGCCACAACTTCCTATGCACTCCCGCATCATCTAAGTGCATGTTACATCTTTTGATAGCCTAATATGCCTTATGTTGTAATTCTACTAGAAGATGACATGGCTTTCCAAACACTAGCTTATACTGAGACATTCCAATTGGGGTTTTGTAAGCCATCCGGTAGGCCCATAATGCATCTTCCAGTCTTACAATCCAATCCTTCTTATTGGGTTGCACAGTTTTCTCTAAGATTAACTTGATTTCTCGATTTGAGACTTCAGTTTGCCCGTTAGTTTCATGATGGTAAGAAAGAGAATCTTTGTACGTTATGTGATATTTTCTGAACATTGCTTCCATTACCCTGTTACAGAAGTGGATTCCTATTGCTAATGATGGCTTTCGGTATCCTGAACCTAGAAAGAATGTTAGCTTTAACAAAATCTATAACAACCTTAGCATCGTTAGTCCTAGTGGCTTTTGCTTCCACCCATTTAGAAAAATAATCAAACGCAAGCAATATATAAGTAAAGTTAAAAGACGGAGGGAAAGTTCCTATAAAATCAATGTCCCAAACGTAAAAAATTTCACAGAAAAGTAAAGGGCTTTGTGACAATTAATCCTTACGGGACAGGTTACCTAACCGTCGGCATTTATCACAGGATTTACAGAATGTATATGCATCTTTGAACAATGTTGGCCAATAGAAGCCACTCTCCAGAACTTTTTGAGCTGTCCATTTTACTCTAAAATGTCCTCCGCAATCATACAAATGGTAGAAGGCTAAAATTGATAATGATTCATTTTTTGGTACACACCTCCTAATAACTTTATCTACACAGTGTCTCCAAAGATAGGGGTCATCCCAAATATAGTACATTGCTTCACTTCGTAGCTTATCCCTCTAAGCTTTAGACAAACCAATAGGTAATTTGTTAGTTACTAAAAAATTGACAATGTATGCATACCATGGTGGTATCGCATCGGCAAAAAGCAATTGCTCATCCAGAAAGCTTTCTCATAGAGGGATATCATCGTCTTCCTTTATAAAACAATTGAGATGATCCGCCACCACGTTTTCTGCCCCTTTCTTATCTCTGATCTCTAAGTCGAATTCTTGCAAGAGGAGAATCCATCTAATCAACCTCAGTTTGGCTTCTTTCTTTGTGAGTAAGTATTGTAAAGCTATATGGTCAGAATAAACAATCACTTTAGCACCAAGCAAATGTGATCGAAATTTTTCCAAAGCAAAAACAACAGATAACAATTATTTTTCAGTAGTGGAATAATGCAATTGAGATGGATTTAAAGTCTTTGAAACATAGTAAATGGCATGCAAAGCTTTTCCCACTCTTTGCCCTAGAACTATCCTCTTCACATAATTTCTTGCATCACACATGATCTCAAATGGGGGTTCCAATTTGGCGGTTCATCACCGGTGGGGATGTTAGAAACTCCTTAAGTTTGTTGAATGCTTTTCTACACCTCTCGTCGAACTCAAATGAGGCATCTTAATGAAGAAGCTTGCATAGTGGTGTGGCTGTCTTTGAAAAGTCCTTAATGAATCCCCGATAAAAACCCACATGCCCTAGAAAAGAACGCACTTCCCTCACAGTAGAGGGGTAGGTTAAAGAAGAAATGATATCATCTTTGGACTTGCCAACTTCAATACCCTTAGCAGATATCACATGACCTAGAACTATACCTTGGTCCACCATAAAATGACATTTTTCCTAGTTTAACACAAGGATAGTTTCTATACATTGTTCCAAGATAATGGCAAGATTCTCAAGACATTCTTCAAAAGAAGATCCATACACACTAAAATCGTCCATGAATACCTCGATAATCTTCTCAAAGAAAAAATGCATACCATACACCTTTGGAACGTGGTAGGTGCATTACACAATCCAAATGACATCCTTCGGTAGGCAAACGTATCGAATGGGCATGTAAATATGGTCTTTTCCTGATCTTCCAGTGCGATCGGGAACTGAAGATAACCTGAAAAGCCATCTAAAAAGCAATAATAGTCATATCTAGCCAATCTCTCAAGCATCTGATCAATAAAAGGAAGGGGAAAGTGATCCTTACAAGTAACAACATTTAATTTTCTACAATCAATACATACTCGCCACCTAATTTGCACTCGGGTGGGAATTAACTCACCTTCCTTGTTTGTCACAACAGTGATTCCATACTTCTTTAGAACCACCTGGACAGGACTTACCCACTTACTGTCAAAAATCGAGTAGATAACCCCAGCATCCAGAAGCTTCAATACCTCCTTCTTCACAACTTCCATCATTGGAGGATTTAGCCTACACTGAGCTTGCCTTATATATTTTGCATCATCCTCTAACAAAATACGATGCATGCATATGGAAGGGCTTATCCTTTGGATATCTGTGATGGTCCACGCGATGGCCTTCTTATGCTCCCTCAGCATTCGAAGCAACCTCTCCTCTTATTTTGAAGTCAACTTTATCGAGATGATAACTGGAAGATTCTGTTTATCTCCCAAATAGGCATACGTCAGATGTGTAGGGAGCGGCTTTAATTTCAATTCTGGTGCCTGCACATCAGAAGGTAACAACTTCTGGTGAGCTTCAGGTATTTGTATATAAGCTAAATCATACCTTTTTGGATAGCTTTCCAATGAGTCCAAGGTGGTTGTCATTTCCACAAGCTCCTCTCCCATCTCAACATCAGTGTTGGCTTCTAATTCCATATCCTCAGTTAAAGCTATTTCCAAATGATTCCTGTAACTTAATTTAAACATTTCTTGCACCAAAGGATCGATCACATCAACAGAAAAAACACAATGATCATTAGGAGGATGTTTCATAGCATCAAAAATATTGAAATGACTTACTTCTCCATCAAATTCCATTGTGAGGGTGCCTTTACGAACATCTATCTTAGTTTGAGCCATATTAAGAAATGGTCTCCCCAACAGGATAGGTATCGGATTGTATGAGGTGTCATCATTCATATTCACAACATAAAAATCTGCAGAAACACTAACTCATTCACCTGCACTAAAACATCCTCAACCACACCATCAGGATAAGCATTAGTACAATCAGCCAATTGGATGACTACACTCATTTTTTTCAAAGGGCCCAAATTCAAAGAAGCATAATTCGAATGAGACATCACATTAATAGAAGCACCCAACTCCAACATTGCTCTATTGATCACAGTATTGCCAAATTTGCAAGGAATGGTGAACAAACCTGGATCCCAGCATTTTGGAGGCATCTTCTTTCTGAATACTGCCGACACATTCTCACCCATCATCACTTTCTCATCACCACTCAATTTCCTCTTATGTGAACATAGTTCTTTGAGGAATTTGGCATACCTTAGCACTTGCTTGATTGCTTCGAGCAAAGGTATGTTGACTTCTACCTTCCGGAAAGTCTCCAATATCTATTTATCCTTGTCCTCCTTGTTTGGCCTTGTTAATATGCTCGGAAGAGGTGGAGGGTTAGTTTTAGTAATGTTGGGACTTTCGACATTTACCTTCGCATTTGATGATAAATTTTCTTCCTTTTCCAATTCCTTCTCAATCTCTTCCTCGGTGGCAAGCTTTGATGGGGTGCTTTTAGGACCTTCAATCTCCTTTCTGCTTCTTAGGGTTATGGCACTGGCATTCTTTGGGTTCACCTCGACTTGTGATGGTAATTTTCCTCCACCTTGCGATTCTAGGTGATTGAACTTTACTGCCATTTAACCATTTGGTAGTCCATGCTCTGTTGGCTTGCTTTTATTTCCCGTCGAAATTGTTGAAAATACTGCTACATATCCTGTTGAAATTGCAAATTGGTAGCAACAAGTTTGTTAACAATTTCTTCTAAAGATGCACCTGAACTGGAAAAAGAAACTCCCTGTGCTCCTTGTTGCCTTGGTTGAAATCCTAGTGCCCCTTGCGGCTGATTTTAGGAGTAATTTTGATGTCTATTCCCTCCTGCGGCATTCACGTATTCCATACTCCCTTCTTGCAAAGCTGAGCACTCATCAGTTGGATAACTTGTGTTTGAACATATCTTGTACACTTTCACTTATGCCTGTCCAACTGCAATCTATCTCACAAAAGATGTTAGTTCATCTAAACGATGTTCAATGGATGAAGTACTTACCTCATTTACTCAACGAACATCATTACGAGTGCTGAATTGTTGGGTGTTAGCGGCCATCCGCTCAAGTAATATCCTAGCTTCAATGGGAGTCTTCTCACAAAGTGTCCCACCACTCGCCGCATCAATCAAACTCCTCTCTATTGGCAACAATCCTTCATAAAATTATTGGATGAGAAGTTGCTCTGCTATATTATGATGTGGGCAACTGGCACATAACTTCTTAAATCACTCCTAGTATTTGTAAAGAGACTCCCTATTGTGTTGCTTAATACCACATATCTCCCTTCGAATACTTGCTGTCTTTGAGGCCGAAAAATATTTTTTCAAAAATAATCTCTTCATCTCCAACCAAGGATTCACACTTCCAGCAGGTAAATCAAATAACCAATCTTTTTCTGCATCTTTGAGCGAGAACGGGAAGGCCCTTAACATGATCAGCTCATCCGTCTCCCTATGAGGCTTCATGCTCAAACATACCACATCGAGTTCCTTAAGATGCTTATGTGTATCGTCACCTCTAAGGCCATAAAAGTTAGGCAATAAATGAATTAATCTAGATTTTAACTCAAAGGTAACAAGTTCAGTAAAATTCGGAAATGTTATGTATAATGGTCTATGAGTTAAATCGGGTGCGACCAACTCCCTTAGAGTTCTCGGATTTGTCAATGTCTCTTTAGACTTTGCTTCTAATTCATTTACCAAAGTTGACCTTGCTTCCCTACACAATCTTTGCAATGTTCTCTCTATCTTCGGATCAAGTTGTTCAATTTCTCCACGAGGGGACCTGGTCACTACCATACACCAACACTAATGGACAATTAAAAATTAACAAGTAACAAAAAGAATGATTATAAACAGATATATTCACAAATAGGGGGGTTCTCTTAGGTTTCAAACAATTTAGAAATTAAAGTAAAAGCAAACTATCAAAAACAAATTAAAACAAATAATCAAAAATGAGAAAAGTGTTGAGTATAAGTAAGGTCCGGTTCTAGGGTCAATCTTAGCCTAAACACAATCAAGCATATTCCTTCATTCTAAACTCTTTACAATTCTTTTCAAAATATTGATCTAAGATTAATAGAACGCTCTACAAATCTCGATTTTCCCTTAGGTTGTATTTAATCAAGATACGATCATTATTTAAACATTACCACTAAATAACCTAGGATATGATCTTTAGATTCAATTTGGCAGTCGCATTATGAATTGGAAAATGATCAATATAGGCAATAACCTCACATGTTCAGGTTATCCAAACTACGTTATATTGTTCTTAATGATTAAAGATCCTTAGGCGTTACTCACAAACATTAACAATAATGATTATGGATTACAATCAATTTTTTAGCAATAGGTTCGAAATAAAATGATCAAAATAATATATTAATATCATTAATCTCAAACCATCAAAATAAATACCAACAACACAACAATCCGAAAAGAAATTACAACTTTAAAATTGATAGAAATAGCTTAACCGTGACTTGGCGTCAATACTCTTGTTAAGCCTTTCATTTCTATTTTTTTCTATAACTGTGGGCCATCTCCTTTATGTTTTTTGGCAGTGTCTTCACCCTTCTCTTATGTTTATCTTCCACGCCTGCCTTGCTCCTCACTGTGTTCCGCTACTGCTTGATGTCCAGCCTACGTTATATTCCTCCAGTAGCTCCTTGCTTTAGTGCTTCGTTTTCTTTTGTAATTGTGCCGTCACTGTTTATGACAAGATAAATAAGTTTGAAACCCTCATTAAAAACCCTCCTGTGCTGCTCCTTTGCGTGTTAAACGCAGCATTGCTACGTTCACGTAGTGTTAATGCATGTGTTTAACGTATGCGTTGCTGCGTGAATCACAGCGCAACCATTTATCCTTTTTTTAATAATTGTGCTCCAATTTGCTTTGAATATCTTCTCTTTTTAGTCTCAAATATATCGTCATATCTAACCTAGTAGTCAACATAAATTGAACACAAATTGAGTAATTTATCTTGAGAATAGGATTGAAATTACATGGAATTACATTAGAAAATTTAAGATAATTCAATACTCTCAAATACCCCCACACTTGGTCTTTGACCATCCTCGGGCAAATCGTCAAAATCAAAATCACAAACCAAAACTTTAACTCATTTTCCACATTTCTTAAGAATAGATGACCATAAGTAAAGGTGAATAACTTTCAAAACCTAAACAAAAACTCAACATTCATGATATGTGTAATTTTATGATTTTCATTATGTTTATTTAACTAATACGAGAAACAGGGTAGCTTAGTTATCTAATATTTTATTTTTTCCACTTATATTAAGCATAATCCTTCCTCAATCCAACATATATTCGATATATTTCTATAAAATTGGATCATCTACTTTTACTTAACAATGTATTTCTTATCATAACATAACCATTGTAATAATATTGAATCCAAATTTATTATCAAATACTCAAAGCATGAATTAAAAATATATATGATCTTTATCATATCATATGTTGATAAGAAAAACCATGTAATCAGATTTCTTTTAATGAAAACTATTGTCATACTTAAGCCAAAGCCTTGAATTGTTAATATTGTTTATGCTTTTAGTAAGCTACAATGAGTGAAATAATTTCATCAAGATATCGTACGTTTCAACTCTACTTCATGTATATATTTGCAGTATGCAATCTCAATGTTGACATTCATCTAATATATTGCAATTAAAGTTCATGAGACATTAATCAACTCAAAATGATATACCTGTAATCTAAATGATAATAACATATCTCAAAAACTTTGTCACCAAATACTCAATAGGGATTATATTCTTTCTATCTTTAAGAAATCTTCTTAAATATGCTCTATGTATAAGATTTTCGGTTCACTAAGTCTTAGTGTTAAATATACTAAAAAAGGTCATTTCAACTTAGAACAAAATATAAATGTAAGAAAATGGGTATTGGTTATATGTCCTGACTACCAAACAATATTATTCAAAATGATTAATTTAATCTCTCTAGTGGGATAGGATCTAATTTAAATTTAGTTGATCTTGAGTCACTCAATAGACTATCTAAACTTAAATTAGGTAAATAACATCTTTCTCAATGACACCTCATCAAACTGATAGATCTGTTAGGTGACAACTCTTGTCGAAACATATCTAATATGTTGTTTGTAACATTGCCTCTAAATTTATATAATCATGAATCTCTCATCCAAATCATACAAATTTAGTTAAATATAACACATTAATTTAAGATAAAATATATTTGAGTCAAAGGTTCTTAAGCCACTTAATAAGCCTTGTAATCAATAGAACTTTGACTTTATGCTTAAATAATGCAAAAATCACAGTCTTCACATGTTAGTAATGTTTTAAGTAGGTCTTAATTCTTTGGGGTCTCATTAGGTATAAATTACATATAAAACGTCATACATTTTAAGCATACAATTGCTTATGCATAAAAAATCAAATTGTAAGCATACAACATTGTTTGATTCTAATTATCAACATAATCTCCATAATCTAAAATAATATTGCCAACTCGTTAGATAATTAAATTAGATTAAACAATTGATTCCTAGATAAATAAAGATCCGAGTCTAAGCAGGACTTGGAAAACAATTATCAAATTCGATTGAAAACTATTTTCAATTATCTTGACTCCTTAAATGAAGTTAGTTAAAATGAATTTTCAATAAATCACTCTCCTTACTCATTATAATTTGAAAAACTTCCTTCTCAAAATTTTATTAGTAACATATTCTAATCTGGATATAAAACTACTTCAAATCTAATTAGAAAGAACCTTTTTTCGAAATTACAATTAAAAGTGACTTTTTTAATTAGAAAGCTATTTCTGAATTTCAAAAGGAGATAACTTGCAAAATTAAATAAAATATTTTATATTTAATTAAGGAATTTTATTAAATTATTTTAGAGATTAAGTTCGTAACAAATAATTGGAAAACTCTTTCCTAAAATGTTAAGGAAGGCTCATTTTTGTTAAATAATAATTGGAAAAAAATTTCAAATTTAATTAAAAATACCTTTTCTAACTAATTATTAAATTTAATAAAGAAATAATTTCTAAATAAATGAGAATAATTCTAAATTAGTAATTTATCTTATTCCAATCAAATTGAAATAAATAATTTTAACTAATAAACATCTTTTTCCATTTTTTAAGAAGATAATTTTCTTAATTTTAAAGGAGTCTAATTAAATGCTAAATCCAATCATATTGAAATTCAATTATTTAATTTCTAGAAATCAATTTTCTAAAATACTATTTATGAATGAATTTATCTTTATTTTAATTTAATTAAGACAACAATTAATTTAAAATTAAAATCAAAATCTCATCTTAATTAATATAATCCCATTATGTGAAATTATCTAACATAATCTAATTAGATAACCCTTTTAAACCTTTGTTTGATTCAAATTCCTGATTTGCTAAATAATTTAATCTAAAAACTAAATTTTAAAATATTTATAATAAAATTAACCTCTTTGAAAATAATTTTTAAATAACTGGAAAACATTTTCAAATTTATTTGAAGTAAAAATAAAATTAAAAAATGAATGGTGACCTTTTTTTGTGACAGCACGCCCCTCAATCAATGTCCAACATTTGATTGACCATGTTTGACTTAGTAAGACGTGATTCCATTATAGGGGTTATGTCTTACATGAGCCCCATCACTTTTAGAATTAGGATTTTGTATCAAGTCGCTACCTTCCTTACTAGGATTCTAGCTACCGCTTAGATTTCTTCGTCTACTTCCATCCCCAAGTTATGCTCCTCCCAATATCAATGGTATGTCTCTTTTAATGCTCCTAGTCCTATATGAGTTTTTTCTCCTCAGGTAATTTTTTCCCTTACTAGTGTTAGTGGTGCCTTCTCCATCAACAAATTCAGGCACATATCTAGTAACGCAAACCAAGGTTTCCAAAATAATATAATAAATCTAGAGATAGATTTTATGTATGGTTATGATATATAATTTAATCTTTTTATCTTATAATGTTCTAATTCGACATAGAGTATCGATTTAGTTTTCACTCTATTAAATCTAATCATAATCATTCCTGCTAATTAGTAATTGATTTATAATTCATATGTTCGACATTAAACATGATACAACATATGTTAAGTCAAAAGGACTTCACGTCGAATAATTTTGATGACATTCAAATAATAATAATCTTAGAAATTGTTGAACCATTTTGATCAGAAAGAAAGTAAGATGGAAGCAGAAGCAAAAGTAAGATGAAGTGGAAGCAGAAGTAAGACGAAGCGGAAGTAAAAGTGAGACGAAAGAAAGTAAGAAGAAGCGGAAACGAAACTAAGACAGAAGAAAAACTAAGACGAAGAATCGATACTACGTCGAATGGTTAACTAGTTTGAGTTAGTTCCAGAACTCAACTAAATAACTGTTTCTTCAAGAATCAAGAAGCAAGAAGAAAGAAGCAGTTATGAAAAAGCAGTTGAAGACGAAGGCTATAAATACAAGTCGGAGACGAAGATTAAAAAGTTAGAGATTTTAAAAAGTTTTTGATCTTTAACAGACACTGTATTCATTGTGCGAAACACTAGAGCTATCATTACTATAACAGAGCTCACAATATCTTTCTGTAAGAAAGAAGAAAAGATGAGAGCCTGAAGATTTTAAGTGAGAAAAACAATACTTAGTGTAAGAGACCTGAAAAGGCTCTGTGAAAAAGAATACTTGTACTTGTGAGAAGAATACTGAAATCTCATAAAGGATTCTGAGGACTGGATGTAGCCCACGGTTTGGCTGAACCAGGATTAAATTACTGTGTCAACTTCTACTCTCTAACTCTCAATTTTCAATTTCTATTGTTTTATACAAGTATATAGAAGTTAATTGCAATACATTGTGATTATTTACTTAATAGTTTTTGAAAAAGTTATTTTTCAAAGAAATTTGAAAGGGGATTGTATTCACGGGAAAGAATACACAGTTCAACCCCCCCTTCTTGTGCATTTTGTCTATTGAATGTAAAGTCTATATTAACGCGTGATTTACTTCACAAACATGACAAATATTGTGTTATGTAATACCTAATCAAGTCACACGATGTTTTTTTGCTTATTTTTTGTTAGAACTTAATGCAAAATAACAATAGGTTATGAGTGAAACAAAACCGAACTTTAGGGGGTATATGATGGTTTTCAAAATTTAAAGACTAAAGTAATAAAAGTCCAAATCATAGGGGGTGTTATATAATTAACTCCTTTTATTTTATCTTTTCTAAATTGAAATGTTAAGTTTTAGTGTTAATATTTCTTGGCATAAATTCAAAGCTTCTAGCACTTATAGGGTTTCCAATAATGGTGAATTGATGGGAAGGGTAAAGGGATGACAATTTGGAGATAAAGTCTCGCATTTAAGGAAAATAACAAAATTTGAAGCTAAGAGCCATATAGGAAAAATTAAGGCTAGCGATCTTTAAGAGATGAGGATATATTTCTTCATCCCTTCCTACAGAAAATTGACATCCTCTTCCTTATGAGAAAGCTTGCTTTACTAGACCTCAAAAAGTAAGCATGTAAATGATAAATTCAAATGTAAAATGAAACTTTCATATTGAATCCAATATTAAATAGTTTGTGAACTTTTTTTTTGTAATGCAAGCAACTTTTCTTATTTTATTAAATACTCTCTTTTCTGTTTTAAAGGCTCGAAGGAAGGATCCATTTTGAGCCCGTGAGTGATTATGTATGAACTTATCCCCTATAAGTCTAAAGGTGGCCAAGCAAAGATATCACTATCTTTAGAAAAATGCTACTTCATTTCTTCCATTTTAGCTTATCAGATCCCTAAACTTTAGGATGCCTGCATCTCCTAGTTCATTAAATTAGATGTGAACGTTCTTTTACAAGTTTAGTTGTCAATAATCATTTAAAGTCCTATACATCTAAGTCTCAAATGGCCAACTCCTCCTCCTTTTAATTTCCTTTAAAGATAATATAAAACACTACCATACATGTTCTAGTCTCCTTGAACCTTTCCTACACCTTGTTCTATTAAGAATTTCATTGTTAATTGGTAAGATCTTATAATTGCCTTTATTATATAGAGTAGTGGTCGCTTGAAGATACTATGATACAATACATGCCTTCATATAAAATAAATATATAATATTGATCAAAGGTTTTAGGAATTTTATTATTTATCATATTGATCGATACATAAATATATATAATAAAAATAAGTATAAATATATAAACTAAATGGCTATTAATCAAGTATAATAAAAGAAGGTTTGACTTAGAATCCATAAAATATGGTCATCTATACTAATCTTCCAATACTACTCCACCTCAAGCTAGTGAATATATATTAATAATTCCTAACTTGCTTATATTTAGCTCAAAACTTGTTTTAACAAGTGCTTTTATGAGGAAATAATCTTTTTATAAATTGATTGGCACTTAGACAAACAAATTTTCTGGCCCTTGATATCATTATCGATAAAAATTATGTCAATGTGAACATTTTTCATTTATTCATGTTGAATAGGTTGTAAACTATTGCAACAACCAACCTACTATCACTATTCATCTTCATTAGACTTGTTTTCGAAACATTCAAATTATAAAGCCAAATTAGTTCACATATGCATCATGCAATCATTATGTACCCTACTCACAAAAGTTTGTTTCTTGTTATGCTAAGTAATAACATGCTCTCAAAGTATTGTACAATACGCTTAGTTGATGTTGGCCCCCGAATTTTTCTTGATGAATAAGCATGACTTAAATTAATTTTGAGGTCTTTATGAGATTGTTTTGAGTTAATTACCATGTTAATGTTAGTAGGATTTATTACATAGTTTAAGTGAATTAAAGTGTTAAGGTGGTAAGATTGTATAAGGGTATTTTTGGCAAGTCATTTAAGCATATAAGGCTATAAGGATTAATGGAAGGGCAAAGTGGACTTTGATAAGTGGAAGAAGAGTTGTTGTCTTATATTTAGAAGGAGAAGAAAATATGGATGAAGAGAGAGAGAGAAGTTAGGGTTTTTGGAGATCTTGAAGAGTTTGAAGAATTTTGAAGCTAAACAAGTAAGCATAAGCATCTTTCTGTTTGATTTGATGAATCAAGAAGTATGTTTTGGTGATAGTTAGAACTAAAATGAGAGTGAAAATGATGTAAATGACGAGTTAGAATTGGGAAAATTTGGAAGATGAGTCGAGTTTCTGTCAATGTTCACCACGGTGAACATTTATCTTCGCCACAGCAAAGTCCCCATAGTTCTCTACGGTTAACTTTGAGGTTCACCGCGGCCAACCTGCAAGAAATCAAAGTTCGCCGCAGCAAAGTTTTCTTTGCACAACTTGAATATGGTTTGGTATTTTAGACATAACTTTTTGTGTAGTTATCCAAATGGAGTTATTTTGATTTGAAGTAAACTAAAGATATAGGGATACAAATTGTCTGATGAAATTGAGTTCTATTTCAGTCTCTAAGAATTTCAATTTTTGGATGAAATTTGAACACAAAATACTATTTCAGCATAAGAACAGTCCAAAAATGTTTAAGGTATAAATTTCAGATTTTTGAACCAAATTGAATGATTTTGGTGTCATTAGAAATGTAAGACTATGAGGAACATTTTTCCAGAAGGAAGTGTTATAAAATTTCTTCATTTACTTAATCAGAACGATCATAGAAAATTGACCCAAAGGTTGGAACTTTTGGAAGAGTTTGAGTATTTAGAATTTATCTTAGTGAATATGCAATATATGGGTCCTCAA
>JAOQMP010000001.1:18984228-18999678 GCA_027563575.1 Erythroxylum pedicellare
CTGTATCCATGATCTCGTGTTCGTTTCGTTAGAGAATTCGTTAAATACTTTATTTCCTCTCGTCTTCTTGCTTTTCTTGTTTTTCTCAATGGTTAAGAATAATACAATTCTATAAGTTGTTTCAACTTATATATCATCACCAAAGGACATGTCCTTTGATAAGTGAAAGAGAGAGGAAAAAGGTCCGTGACCCATTTGAGACCCATTCGTATAATACTCAATAATTATTATCTTAGGTGCGTTTCATAGGACTCAATTCGATAAATTACATGGGACATTTAAATAGTCTAACAATCTTCTGTACTACTCATTTAACCTGATGCAATCTATTGCTGTCTTAAATTTATTTACAAGAAAATAGCATTAGAATAGATTTAAGTGATACGGGAAATACAATACGGACAACTAACCCCTCATTTTAAACCGTCGGCATGGTAAATGATTTTAATGCCGAAATCAGGCTGAGTGGTTGTCCCGAATGTCTGAAAGGATCAAAGGAAGGATGCTGACAAGGAGCGGAAGAAAACAGTAACAAGTATCTAAGAAAAAGAACGAAGTTGGCGGCAGCAACGAGGTAAGCGCGGGCAGTTATTTAAGAAAAGTTCACAGGCAAACGTTAACAAAAGCAAAGATAAGGGCACCCAAAGTTCATAGATTCCGTGTTGGTGTTCCAGCGGACACCCCCCCTAATGTAACCTCAAAATGTTTTTGAAGTTTGAACAACTAAGCTGCAAGCCCCCATTCCTCCATTACTCTACTGCTCAACACTAAGTTGTGCTTTCTTTTAGTACCTTATCACATTTCCACCACCACACAAGAGAAAGAAACAGTTCCTCAGAAAAGCAGACTTCTTTCAGTAATTTTTTCGTCTTTTCGTTCCCGTCGTCTCTTTTTCTTCAAGTTACTTTGCGTCTTTCTTTCATCGAACTAATCCCATTTTCACCTCCTAGATTGCCCTTTTATTACTCAACAATGCTCTGACAATGTAATGCTATGTTCATCTCCGTGCTTAAGCTAAATCTTCGGAAAAGGGTTCCTGGAAACCCACTTCAAATATTTTTCTTTTTCCTCTTTTTTGGGGTCGTCTTTATTGTTGAAAACTTTAACTGAACCCCTAACTGCCCAATACTTGTTTCTTATAAATGGAATGTTTAAAGTCCAATTTACTTTTATCAAGCGAAGACCATCTTTCAGATTTCAAAAAAGTTTCAAAATTGGTTAGAAAGGTTTGGTCTTTTTGGTGGCAATAATGTGATTTGAGGTGATATATTAGGGAAGCAAAACCTTTTCAAAAGGAGGGTGGAGATGGGATCCGGTGGAAGCAAGTCCTACTGTGGTGGTGGATCATCGTCGTCGTCGTCTTCAAGCGGAAGTGGGCTTGGAAATGGACAGAAAGGAAGATCTAAAGGGGGTAGGGTGTTTCAGTCTTATTGCCTGCGAACTTCATCGGGATCTCGTGATGATACTTACAATGGTGACCATGTCAGTCAGTCTATCATTGTTCCCTTAGTTCCATTCTTTTATTTGTTTTACTTTTATCCGCGTGTTGCTTTTTCTTATTCGATTTCTCCAAAGAATGCAATGGTGTTTGCTTACTTCTAATCAGCTAAGTTTTTTTTCCCCCTCATATTCATGATTTTTTTTTCTTGTTAATATCGTGTCCTAATTTTTGTTTTCGGATTAGGATGGCATTATATTTGAGATAATGAGTTTCTTTTACTATTTGGAGCTTGTGTTGTTTGCAGCAGTATTTCACCCTTAAATACCTTAGGTTTCCGTTTTGTATGGGACTCAGGTAGTAGAGTGACTGGGTTTGTCGCAATGGAGGTTCCATGAGAAGTTGAGTTTTCAGGGACTTTGGTTTTCCTACTTGAACAAAAACTGCTGTTCTTATTTGATTGTGTGAGGAGGAATTCTGATTAAGAACACTTGTATGTCATCTTGAGACATGATTACTTTTGATCGTTTTCATTGGAATATGGGTATGCACATTTTTTTACACTTTGTGGATGACAACATATTGGAGCGATCATAGACGTTTCTACCCAAACACGATTTTAACAATTAGCTTGTCCACCTTTGAATTATGTTCTCATTTTCTGTTTGATCATCAGGTATCTTTTAGTAGGTATTGTTGTGTTTACAGCTAGCTTTATGAAGAGTGTAAGATTCTTGACAGTCAGCTGTGTAATTCTTCAGGTTTGTGATCATGAGAACGAAGAAAATGAAGGCAATGGTTCATCTAGAAGTCAGGCCAACGTTGAGTCATATCAGGTGCAAAATGAATACTACAGGAAGCTTAAAATCGAGCAATCCAATAAAATGCCCCGTATATCTTCTAATGTTGAGCATAATGAATGGAGTAAAGCAAGTGTTAGAAATAATACCCCCAGAACTGCCAGCAGCTCCATACAAGCTCCTTCTACCCAGTCTTTGCCATCCCCAAGTTGCTTCCCTTCACGCTTTAGCTTTATTCCTGGTAATATGAGCTTTAGGTTAAACAGAGCAACTAGCTTAGGCTCCTCAAGAGCATATTCCATGCCTTCTGGAAATCGAAGAATGTTTACCGATGAGGATGAGATACATAATCTTCCAAGAACAACCAGCAGTATTGTTGATGGATGTGAAAGTCAACAAAGTCGTAACCCACTACCTATGTCCCTCATCAGTCCAACTCAAACACAATGTGATGAAACCACTTCTAATGGCCTAGATTTTGATAATGAAGCAGGTAATTACTTGGAAATTCTGCGAGAGAACAGGGCAACTTCTTCTGTCCATGATATTGATAGAGATGGTGTCAGATCCACAGGTGGACTTGATGGGAATTTGCATTCTCCAAGAATTTTTGGTGAAGCGGATATTGTTGAAACAAGACTTTCTGACAGACGGCCTGGATCACAAGAACCTGTTGAGCATAATGTTCATTTTAGCAGAACTCTTAGTGTTGGGAGACTTCGTCATAGAGTTCTTCAACGATCATCACTTACTGATATTTCATTCTGTCCATTGCAACCCGAGAGAGAGTCAAGAGATGCTAGTCAGGGTAATAGGAGACGGCCCTTGGGTGGTGGAATGAGGGTATTGGAATCTGAAGATAATATTCATGTTTCTCCAACCACATCTGGCTACCATCCACCTAGCATGTCCTCCTCCTTGTTCAGCATCCAAGACAATGATGTGGAAGCTTCACAGTCAAGAGAAGGTAGATATCATGATCTGCTGGAACATAGGTCAAATTTCCTGGAAAGGAGGAGAAGAGTACGATCTCAGGTTTGTAGAATCAGTGATTACATTGTTGAATGGCAGAAAATCAAGATGTTTTACATGGATTTTAAAATTAATTGGTTGTGTTTCAAGTTTCAATTGGTAGATATAATGTAAACAGAGATTATATTTTGAGTAGAGTTGTACCTGTTGTTTGGAAACCCACTTTAGGAGAGTATAGGATAAGCCTCTTGGATCATCTTAATTCCCTGCCTGCCAACTCCCTGATCTATTTTCTACTACAAGGCAGTAAAAGTTGCCAGCTGACCTTGGACTCTATCATGTTTTGATGTCTTTCTGTCCACATGATTCATAATAACTTGAATGCCATGGCTTAGTCACCAAAACATTGCCACTGTGTAGGTACGTGCTCTTCAGCGGTTGGGCAGCCGCTTTGAGAACTTCTCTGGACATGAGAGGTCTTGTATTTTATCTGGTCAACACAGAACTGGTCATTGTACGTGTCGTGTAGGTAATCAGGATACCAATTTAAGTGATACAAGCGCTAGGGCTAGCATTTCTAGAATTGTCATGTTAGCTGAAGCTCTATTTGAGGTAATATGCTGTTTACTTTTTGTGATGACTTTCCTCCCTTGTTTCAACCCTTTTGTATATAATTTTGATTTTATGTACATATTTAATTAGGTTCTGGATGAAGTTCGCCAGCAATCAGTGGTATTGTCCTCTGGCCCTTCTGTCTCTTCTCTTGGATCTGTCCCAGCACCAAATGAAGTTGTGGAATCTTTGCCTGTGAAACTGTATAAGAAGAGAGAAAAATATCACAATGAGGAGGCAGCTCAGTAAGTATTTCTGCTTTATGTTTAATGAAGACTTCAACGAGTTCTCTAGGTTCAACTGGGGCATTTATAAATTTTATGTTGTTTAATGGAATAGTTTGCTTGCTGTTTTACTTGTACTAAACTTTAGCTTTTGCCTTACTAATTCTATTTATACTTTGTGGTGGGGATCGAATTGCTTCTATCATTGATATTTCAATGTAATCCAAAAACAAGGAAATTTGACATTGTATTTGCAAAATTAAGGCTATTATTTGCCTTTTGTTTTTGTGGTAGGTTCCAAGGTAATTTATATATTCTGAAGCCACAAACAATAGTGAAATGCATATTCATGGTTCGTCAATCCTGCATTTAGAACAATCATCTACCTCAATATGCTCTATCAATAACATAATTCTCAGTAAAAGATCTGCAAATTTCTAATACATTCAACTCCTACAATTAAAAATGTCTGACACCTCCACTTTCAATACGTGCAAACAGGTATTGCAGAGGGCCATTAGGAGTCTTAATGACAATATGCTATTTCAGCAGACATAACATCATAATTACTGGCATAATTATTTGGAACAGTTTTCTTTGAATTCAGAAAATGTTTTTCATTGCCTGTAAAATGCGAGTAATCAGTTGAATATGCAACAATTAGATTACCCTGCTTTTCTTGGTTTCAGATTAATTTAGTGTTTGAGAATGCACTCAGTTGTCTCCCTTTAAGGGATTCAAGAATTTTGCATTTGCATGTCTGCGGTGCTTAGTGGAGTGAAGGGTCTTTATCTTGCCTCTAACTATTCATTTGTTTGAACACAGATGTTACATATGCCTTGTGGAGTATGACGATGGAGATTGCATGCGGATACTACCTTGCCATCATGAATTCCACAGTACATGCATAGATAAGTGGCTGAAAGAGATTCACAGGTATGAGGTGGAGTTGTGATATTGCATCTTGCGCCTTTTTGACATCCTGCACTGCATGTGCTACTGGCAACATAATTTCTAATGTTTCTTCGTCATCTACATATCATTGCACTTGTCTTATCCTTTCGGTGCATGTAGGCTTTGTATATATCGGAAAGAAGAGTGTTTATGGAAATTTAGATAAGTTTATCCACGAGTAGTGCATCCTTAACATATTATAGTTGTTGATATTGGTACGGACAAAATCCCAGAAACAAAAAAGTTGAACAGAATTGACTGACATATAGTATACTTGTGAGTGGAGGAGAGATTGAAAATTTTCTGCTAGTTCTGCTTAGCAGTCATGTTCTTGATTGATGTCATATCTAAAGTTTTATAATTAGTTTCTTTCAAATAAGTTTTGCTTTCTTGTGTAAGTTTTGTCTTCAAGTACTCTGCATATTCGAAGTCTGCCATTAGTGTCGTATTTTCTGTATTGTTTGAGTTGATTTTGTTTTTGTTTAGCAGAGTCTGTCCACTTTGCCGAGGGGATATTTGCAGCATGGGAGAAAGATAAGGGCATCAGCTTGTTGCCAACTTGCCAAACTGCATCTTTTATGTCCACAACAGGAAAAAATATTTAAGTGCAGCCATGGACATAGTTGTTTTCTTCTTTGTGGTGGAAATGCAGCAATTCTTTCAATAATAATTATGCATTTGACTTGGACACACATGGAATGTAATATATATTGAGACGGAAAGGTAAAGGTGGCAGTGCTGTAGTTGTTCACTTTCAAAATTGAACCGACATATTGTAATAGACAACATTCATTATTGACCTACCTATCAACCATGCCTGATCATAGCTAGTATATTTTAGAAAATATAAATAAAGAGGTCTTTGATAGCCTTCACCATCTTTTCTCGGGAAAGCAAAGGCCAAAAAGGTCGATCTTCCGTTCTATAATCTGTATGCACCCCACAGTATCAGCATGATTACTTATTAGGAGCAGCAGTCGAGTGTAAAATTACAATTCAGCCCATAATAAAGAGCCCATTTGAGAAGGCTATTTCAAACGAAAACATAACGAGTTAATGTATTTGTAAAACGATGAACACATCCCAAAACGACAACTCCCAAACGCAATTCCCCAACCAACAGCGCCGACCCCGGGGCTTCGCCGCCACCGCCACCGCTACAGCCACCACCACCAAAGCGACTGATGCGCCTGGCAAAGGCAGAAGAGAGAGGGAGAAAGAGAAAGAGAGGACTAAGCTTCGCGAACGCCACCGCCGCGCCATCACTAGCCGCATGCTCGCAGGACTCCGCCAGTACGGCAATTTCCCACTACCCGCTCGCGCCGACATGAACGACGTGCTCGCAGCCTTGGCTCGCCAGGCCGGTTGGACAGTTGAGCCCGACGGCACCACTTACCGCCAGTCCCCTCCTTCCCAGATGGTTACTTGCACATTTTTCTTCTTTTATTGTGATTCTATAGCAAATGAAAGTGAAATATTTTGATTCGATTGATTGTGTTGTTGTGTGAAGCCATCATCATCGTCATACGGTGGTGATGCTGTGAGATCATCACTCGAAAGTCCGGTTTCCACGAGTTCTTTGAAGAGTGGCTCCTTGAAATCTGGTGGTGGTGCACTGGACTGTCAGCCTCAGCCATCGGCTGTTCACCGATTGGACGAGAGCATGTCGCCGGCGTCCCTTGATTCGGTTGTTATGAGTGAAAGAGATGGGAGAGGGCAAAAGTACCCAACTTCAAGCCCTATTCATTCTGTTGATTGCATTGATACTGATCAGGTTCGAATCTTTGTTTTTTATTTTTTAACTTCTAGGTTTTCTATTCTTGTTTGATATGATGGTGATTGCATTTACACTCGATTGATTGAGTTGTGTGGACAATTTGGTGTGCAGCTTATACAGGATGTGCGTTCTGGTGAGCATGAGACTGATTTCACTGGCACTCCTTTTGTTCCTGTTTATGTAATGCTTGCAGTAAGTTCCACTCGATTCCCTTTACTTTTTATTTTATATATGAGAAAATGCTTTGTCTTCTTAAGTATAGTCATGTTTCCTTTTCGGAATTTTTTCACTTGCTTAAATCAAAATTTCTCCTTTTTATCGTCCCTATTATAGTTTGAATTATAACATGAATTGCTGAATTCACATGTTCAAATTTCGGATGGACTTGACTGGAAAGGACTTGATTTGTTTCCTTTTAAATATCTTAGGAGTCAGGACTATGTCAGTGGTAGGATTGACTATTTGGTTCACACAAACTTGGACTTTTAACTTTCATCGCAGTTTCTTTTTTATTGAACTTTTTTCTCCTTTATTTTTGTTACAAGTTTGTAAAAGGCTATTGATTTCTGTGGCAGACTGGTTTCATCAACAATTTCTGCCAGTTGGTTGATCCACAATGTCTGAGAGAAGAATTAAGTTATATCCAGTCTTTAAACATCGATGGTGTTGTTGTAGATTGTTGGTGGGGAATTGTTGAAGCTTGGAGCCCTCAGAAATATGTATGGTCTGGCTATAGGGAATTGTTCAACATTGTCCGAGAATTCAAGCTGAAGTTGCAGGTATTTTCATATAATTTATTGACCTATTATTCATTCAGATGCTTTTCTATATTTTCTGTTTAATCCCAACCTGATACTTATGAAATCTCCTTAAATTATGAAGGTTGTTATGGCATTTCATGAATGTGGAGGAAATGACTCTGGTGATGTTTTAATCTCCCTCCCCCAATGGATTTTAGAGATTGGGAAAGAAAATGAGGAAATATTCTTTAGAGATCGTGAAGGAAGAAGGAATACCGAATGTCTATCTTGGGGCATTGACAAAGAGCGAGTTCTAAAAGGAAGAACTGGTATCGAGGTACTTTATATGCGGTTAAAAATTATCTATTATTTAAGCAGCTTCTCTCTTTCCGTTAAACTGATGCCTAATGAATTGCATAGTCCCTGCTATACCTTCTTGTTCTCTATCTCTCTCTCTCTCTCTCTCTAAGGATAATATATTGGTCCATATATATATATAATTTATGTGTTTTTGCTTGCAAGTGTGTAAATATAATCTATTGTTGTTGCACAACAGTTGAATGCCATGCAAATGTTATTCTGACTGGTTACTACTTAGTCTACCCTAGTGTTTGTTTGCATAATTGGTTTTTGTTACTTGGGCATTGACCCTAAAAGAAGTTATTATTGTTCACTAGGCTTTACTGCATTCATTTTGTCTTGCCAAGTTTTATAAGGCTGGTAGGCATTACAAATATGTAAAGTGAGTAATGCAATCGAGTGGCTGGAAACACTGTTTTGTCTTGTTGTGATGTTTTAGCCTTTGCCAAGTGAGACAACCTTTCTTTGGTGGAAAAAAAATTGTGCCTCTATGTTTGGTCACTAATAATGTTTTTCATTGTGCACAGGTTTATTTTGACTTCATGAGAAGTTTTCGGACTGAGTTTGATGACTTGTTTACGGAGGGCGTGATCTCTGCCATTGAAATTGGACTTGGACCATCTGGGGAGCTGAAGTACCCATCTTTTTCGGAAAGGATAGGTTGGAGGTATCCTGGTATCGGTGAGTTTCAGGTATCTTTTAAATTGGTTTTATGGTGTGAGCATCTCCCCTACCTGTTATATATCATAAATGGAGATAAAATATTGTTTAGAATGGGAGAGAGGGATAGAGACAGCTAATAATTGTAAAACTGGGGCTGTTGCATCTTAATTGTTCTTGACCTGAAACTGATCCCTTATCTGCAGTGTTATGACAAATATTTGCAAGAAAATCTACGGAAGGCAGCTAAATTGCGTGGGCATCCATTTTGGGCTAAGTGTCCTGATAATGCTGGCCAGTATAATTCTAAACCTCATGAAACTGGTTTCTTCTGTGAGCGGGGCGATTATGATAGCTACTATGGCCATTTTTTCCTCCAATGGTATGCTCAGTCACTGATTGACCATGCTGATAATGTTTTATCTCTTGCAAACCTTGCTTTTGACGGGACAGAGATTGTGGTTAAGGTATGCAAGGTGTCCTTAAATGTTGTAATTATGATTGGTTAAGCTGGATTCACCATGAATTGCCGCTATATTATGCTAGTGGCTGAAAATTAAATCCTTCTAGTAATCTCTTGATTACTAATCCAAAGTCAAGGAGGATCCATATTCAAACTGCTAGTAATGTTACCAATGCATTTTTTCCTTTGTGATGCTACCACTCTTAGTTTGTAGTTAGAGCCACTTGCAGTTTGTTATTCTACTATTTTTATTTGACTTTCCTGTGTTCCACGCATGCATATGACACATCCATAAAGAGAATGTGACATTATAGATAAGTTTTAGTCTTCTTAAGTCAAGAACAAAGTCAGCTTGAGAAGTTAATGGTATAGATATGTGTTATAATATAGAGAATCTAGTCCCGAGCCTCACCCACCAACTTAAACTTATGTGCTTGCTGGTTTTTGACATGATATTTCGTCTCTATTACTGAAATGTTACTTGTTCAAACGAGTGAAAGTATTTAGTTCCCAGTACACACACTTAGAATTCACATAGTATGGAGCTGTGCCTTTGCTATCAATTCAAAGCGGTGGAATTTTTTTTTTCTTCTGAAAAGGCATGTTAAGGTCATATATTATCCAGTCTAAGCTACTAGTTTGAATGATTTTGTCAGAACATGTGTCTATGAGTTGACCATTTACTGATAACCTAAAACCTATAATTCTTTCACCTGACCCAACGTTTTTGTTGAAGCTTAAGGTAATATTGCATACTACATTTTTCACCTTGAAATAATCAATGACCATTGGTCCTCAGTATGAGTCACCACATGCTGCTTTCTTCCGAGAAGTTATATTGTGGTCTTTATGTAAACTACTTCCTGAGTGTTGTTGGAAAGAGAAAATCAAAGAAGCTGCACAGGTTGAATCAGTAAAAGATCACAAAGTGGAAAGAGAAAGAAGAAAAGTTTATATACCCTCCTCTAGATTACTAAATGCCTCTCTTATAATGGTGACTAAAAGGAGTGGAATGTCCCCATTAGAATTGTATGCCTGTGATATTATACACGTATATTTATAAATTATTTTGTTTTTTGCTCAGTCAATACAAATGTGTACATTGTTGGGGTCATGAAGCTCAATTAGAGGACAGCAAAGTACTTCTGTGTAGGTTGCTGAAATGGAATTTATGTAATCTGCAGATTCCTGCTGTTTATTGGTGGTACAAAACTTCAAGCCATGCTGCAGAGTTGACGGCTGGTTATTATAATCCTACAAACCAGGATGGATACTCTCCAGTTTTCAAGGCCCTGAGAAAACACTCGGTGACGGTGAAATTTGTATGCTCAGGACTGCAAGTTTCAGGTCATCCAAATGGCGATGAACTTTCTGATCCAGAAGGTTTAAGTTGGCAGGTGATGGTTCTTTTGATTTCCTCAACATTGTTCTTGATTCCCTAGCTTGAAAACCCTCTGTTTGGAAGCTTCTTTGGGGCAGCGCTGGGACTTAAACGTTTTAATTTCTGTTTTTGTGAAGGGCATAATTTTTTCCTTAAATTTTTAGAGAACTTCCCGTGCTAATTGACTATTGTCAAAATAGATGACTTCAAAAGTCAGTAGATTATTGTTGCTCCGTACAGGTTCTGAACTCTGCTTGGGATAGAGGATTGACAGTGGCTGGTGTAAATGCACTCTCATGCTATGATAGAGAAGGATGTTTGAGAGTAGTTGATACTGTAAAGCCAAGGAATGATCCTGATCGACATCACTTCTCATTCTATGTATATCAGCAGCCATCTCCCTTGGTTCAAGGAGCAATGTGCTTCCCAGAGCTGGATTTTTTCATTAAATGCATGCATGGTATGATTCAAACCTGTTTTGTTGATAAGATTCCATTTAAGATGCTTCTTACATTGAAATGCAAGTGCAACTTATATTATTTTACATTTATCGGGGCCATTAAAATGTCCTGTTAAAATGATATTGAAAAATTTTCATGTTTGTTCTCAATAAATTTTGTTTTAGTTAACAACCGTGCTGAATCTTCTGAAAAAAATGATTCATTTCATCTTTGCATTTTGAATGAAGCAGGATATGGATACTGATATGGAAGAGACGTTACACAACAAGGAAGCTGTTACTGAGTCCGTTAAGTATGTATGCTGTAGTTTGTCCCTTGGTGATGTTTGTTTCTGATTTCAATTTTTGCGGGAGAGATATCAGGTGTCTAGTTTCCTGAAAGCATGCAGACTTATCCCTTTCGTAGACGGTGGAAATAAATAGTCCAACTGCACGTCATAGCTGGAAGGATAGTGACGTAGATGTTATTGGATAAACCATAGTCTAGTGTCTGATTATTTAAGCGTTGTGTGTGATAATCTTTAGTAGATAATTACCTTGGCCTTTCGATGCCATGTAATGTTAATGTATATTTTCTTCCGCCATAAGCAAGTAGAGGTAGTGCTTTAGAGTAGTGATGATTAGCACATTAATTTGATCCAGTTTTTCTGTGACATTCAACTACTAGAGGTCCAATTCCTTTATGGCTAAGATGGCTTCGAGCTCCTTTCGTTCCATCTCTTTAGGGACATTCTTGTGGTTTGGCTGCTGGCTGCCAGCTGCCCAATATTGTATAACCGTATTCATCAGTGTTCAGGCAAACAATATTTGGAATTGATTTCTGCATAATAACAGGAGCCTTTAATTACTTCTCTGATGTAAAATTTGTCATCTTTTTCATAGCCCAATGGAACCAAATTGCTTTAGAGAAAAGGTCGCTTATTCAGTGATGATCACAAGAGAACTGATATCTCCAGTGAAGAATTGAAATGCAACTTCCACAGATCATGATGTGCATGAAATAAGTCAAGTTTCTCTTATATGTTTGTTTACAATATGCACAGGCAACATCTTATGTGAACAAAATTGTCATTTAAGAGGCAGGTTTGGTGTTTAGTACTGGACGGTAATACCATTTACAGAACTGATTTTAGACTCCTTTCAATCATGGCGAATCCCTGGGAGAATAATATACACAAGCCTCCCTTGCCCCCATTTTGACTAGGGAAAGCATTCAAAGAGATTGGTTTTCGGTTCAGAATCATTAATTTGCTAATGCTTTCCATTTGCTCTGCTCATTTGATCAAGTAAGAGAATGCCGGCGTTTCCTGATCCAAAGCTTATGTCTATTCCTGGAAAGTAGCCTGTTCTCGCGGGAGAATTGTGATTGCTCACAATTTCTTGTTTCAAGATGATAAATGTGCTGTAACCCAAGTTTCCAAGAACAAAGATCCAATGCCAGACATCCCACAGAAATAAAAACACCGATCCTGATCTTAAAATTTTATGCATCATTGATTTGATATGCCGTATTATCACTAAAAACAAAAGAAAAAGAAGTAATTTGCCTCAATTTAAATGACCTTTCCACTTTGGATTTTTCTGATATCGGAAAATGATTGGATGAGGGTTTGGATTTCTCGACCGCAGCTGCCTACTTGATGCTCTATCCACCAAAGATTCTGACTCTGACAATAGATCCGAACGTGGAATTTCCAAAAACCCCTCTTTCCGTGCAATACTACAGATTGCAGCTTGTTAAAGATCTCAAACGCACAGTTTTTAGATTTCAATCCAAGAGAATTTAACATTTCCTTAACCGCTGTCAGGACTTTGTACAGGTGACAGAGGCTGTAGAAATTGAAAGAAGTGACTGTAACATCGGTTTCCATTTTCACTATTATCTAATTACAAACGTATCCTCAAATCATCAACTAGTTAAATTTCGAAAATCGTCTCCTTTCACTTCAAGCTGCTGAAATATTTCAGAGTCAACATCAAGTACAACCGCAGCCCTAATCTAACCACATTGTGAAGAATTAATTAATTTTCAAAGGGGCTAACTATCGCTTGAAAGAGTAGATTGAAAACTTTGCATATAAGTACCTAGAAAAGAAGATTCTTCCCCGCAGATGAGTAGCGCAAGTCTGAACACTCCAATCAGCACGAGGGATCTAGGTGGCATTTTAAGCAAAAAATGTTGATTGATGGCTTTGGCGGCTTAATAAACCGCCTTAAGCTGATTGACCAACTTCTTCCTTTCAAAATCAGAAAGCCCCATCTGAGGCACCTGGGGTTAGGGTTGCCACCATTTCTGGGTCTCCTGTATGCTCTTGCTCCTTCCTTCTGCCAGGCTACCAAATTCTTGAGGACCAAAATTCTCAGTATTAATCACTGAATCCAGTGTCTCCTGTCAATGTTAAGAGACCCAATACAGCGAGTATGCCAGTAAAAAAGTTTACTGAGAATGAATTGGAGGAATACAGAGATCGCCTGCAATAAGCATAGAGTCTAACTTCTGAAGTGTTGGAAGATTCACGTCGATGTCCAAGCGGGTTTTTGGAAACATTTATCAGCAGTAAGTATGAGAACTTCCAAACTATTTAACAATTTCATGTTTTGGCGTACTGAGTCACAGAAAAGATATAATACCACCAAGCACCAGCCATTAGCCTCATTTTGCTTGGCTGGAACTAACTCAACCATATAGTTTGGAGGAGAAAGAAAGCAACTCATCTCTGTTCTCCATTTAGCCTTTCTTTCCTCATTCAATGGCTCTAATTTTCACAGCTCCCCAAAAACAGATGCTACATTTTCACCGACAATCTTTTAAGAGTTAGATGATGTGACCGTTGGAAAGAACTAAAATTAATGAACATATTGGGAAGGAAAATGCATTGTCAACCATTTAGAAGAATAATATGATCCAAAAGCATCGTTGCTAGAAGAAAAACTTGATTCATTGTCGTCCATCCACTCGCTTCTGCATCCATCTCCTCTGCTCGTGCCACTTCCATTTTCAGAACGACTGATTGTTTAGAATGAAAGTCTCAAGGCCATTATATGTCACTATTCCTGAATTATTGAATCATGATTAGTGATTATCATGTGTAAAATTTTCATGCTGACATTTGTTGATCAAACGCAATATGGAAGTGAAGCAATATTAGCAACTTCTCCTCATACTGGATGGAACTTTTGTATTAATAACCACCCAAATACTAATAAATAAAACAAGGGAAAATGACTTCCTTGATACGTGAATTCCTTGCACTAACTTCTGAAAGTTTTTCAAGGGATACATGATCCCAGGAAGCTCATGACTTTTTACTGTTCAATGCCAACGGTAAACATATAATATTCTATTTTTAAAAAAACTTGCATTGCCCTGTAATGTTAATCTCAAAACCTGATGCATTCATGAAGATATTATTCATTAGATTCAATATCTTAGTTTTCGTCTCATTGTATTTTTCAGAGCTCAAGCTCTTGATGATTATTGGACCTATAATTTAGCAAGCAAGTTCCACACCCCTACAGTAAATGCTTCATGAACTTCGACCTTTTTCTAAACTTGATTCATCATGATCATTGTAATTATACACGTGTTTAGTCTCTAATAGTATCCATACGTACATGTCGATAAAACTCTACAAGTGGTGTAGAGAGGAATAAGTAATAAGTATTATCTTTTTAAAAACCTATGCCTATTTCAAATAGGGTTTTCTACCTTTTTGTAATTTAATTTAATTACAATTAAATATCAATCGGATCCAAATAAAATTCAATATCTAATATTAGTTCTTATTTATTATCTTATATTTAACCTTTAAGGATTTTCAGACTTTACAGTTAAGTCTAATTTGATTAAATTCCTTTTTCTTTCTCTAACTATTCTTTGTCTGTGAGTTATTAGGTTCCTAAATATATTAACAATACATATAAATTATATCCCTAACGTATTAATGATTAAATAAATTAAACTCTTTTAATTTATTTTCAATTCTATAATTAACTAATTCATATTCATTAATCAACATTAATGTCTAGCAATACATTATAACCACTTAAATAGTATGAATGATAGTATGATCTTGACTAACATTTCTGTGTATGATTTTTTAATATAATTTAATCCTTTCATCATACAATTTTTCTATTAGACATAGAACATGAAGTAATGTCTACTTTATTTGAGTCTAATTATATCAGTTCACTATCATTAGTAATTAATTCTATTAATAATATTTAAAAATTATTTTCAAAGTGTCATTTTACCTTAATCAATGATTTTCTATATCAATACTAATACAGAAAAATAATAATTCTTCCTAATTAACTACCTTTATGTACTTCATTCTATATTCATTGATTACCAATTGAGTCACCTTTGACAATTATTACTAATTGAGCTACCTTTGATAATGATCTCAAGTCAAAAGATCACTTATACAATTATCATAATAAAGATTTCATAGGTATACAAGTAATGTTTGGAATTCTTATACTGAGTTAGTTCAATGAACTTGTTCTCTAACGTACATCCAAATATTTATTTAAGTTTCCATAGATTTTATCTTATACATCACTTAATTAAACAAAAAGATACAAGATAAAGAATTTATCTAGT
>JAOQMP010000001.1:19018779-19036279 GCA_027563575.1 Erythroxylum pedicellare
GTGTTTTATATATAAAAATTAATTAGATCATAATTTAATTTCTAATATTTCTCCTATATAAAAAATGAAATCATCCTTTCTTATCTCAAATAAAAGTCTATAAAAATTTAATATGGTATAGTTAACCTAATTTAGAATTGGGTCAATCAACCTAATTTAATGTTGCGTTTAGTCTATTAAAGAAATAAAGTACATGTAAATTTTATATTTTCTTATCAACTTAGCACTCAAACTTGATGCATTATAATTTTTCAATTGGCTGAGGAAAAATGTACCATATTCATACGGCTACAATTTAATGACAATTATATATATTTATTTATAGGATTCTTAATTTTCTTAACGGTAAAGCATGCTTCTCACATTTATTCTTGGCGTCCTTAATTGATTATACCTCAGATAATCAAGTAATTATGATATTAAAGGATTTATGATCAATTGAAATTAGAAATATTGTTTTATGTGTTTACCTCATTCTTCACAGTTAACGAGTCTACACCTCTCCGTGGTTTCTAGTTTTTCCAAGATTCCAATATTCACAAAAAAAATTTCTGAGAATTTTAATCAAATTATTTTTTTATTCATTTAATAGATTTGATTAAAAAGATGTAGTTTCTGGATTTAAAATTTTATTTTTAAACAATTATATAATCTACATTTACTTTTGAACTATGTAAATTACTTCTTAGTTTTAAAAAACTGATATACTATTAGGATGAATATATGCAACAGATGTACATAGGATTCAACTGGAATTTAGCTAATATTGCTCAAACTTGATTTGAAGTTCATATTCTCTAAGTGACTCAATCCAACTCATCAAAGATTTGAACTGTTCTCAGTCATCAATTTTTTTGATATTACCCTCTCCGTTGAATTTATTAGACATGAGAGATAACAAACAGGGTAAAAATACAGAGGAAGCAAGAGCACGAGAAATAAATAGCATGAAAATTAAGCTATGATACAAATGAATGATAGTGAAAATGAAAGAGAGAAATAAAGAAAATAGAGGACAAAAGCGTGGGTGAAAGAAGAAAACTAAGATATTAAATAAAACAAATGAATAAAAAGAGTCGGTTAAAACAAAAAAGAAAGAGACATAAAAGAGAACTTAGGAGGAAGAGATAGGCTCAAGAACTTTCCACTCCCGCCCATCAAATCAGAGTTCCACAAGCTGTCCTCTTTCGCTTAAAAGGCTTTACAGTCCATGTTGTAAAGAATGTGAAAGAGGTGAACTTTATTGTAATTATTTCACCGTTGTCACTTCAACTGTCGTGGTCCAGAGTCCAGGGTCCTAGACAAAGAAAACGGAACAATATGATCGGATTATTTTAAGACACTTTCCCCTCAGCTACTCATCTTTGCAGGCATATGCCTCTCTTCCACCAAATGCGTGATGTGGCCTTCAGATCATCAGAGAAGGTTACAATACAGTCAAACGTACGCCAAATTATCAGTGATCTATATATGCCTATATCTACATCATTCACTTATATTTCACAATTATAAAACAGAAGCTTACATGAGATCAGCAGAAAACAAAGAGCTCTATGTAACCATGTGATCAAGTTATATGTTTCTTCCTGCAGCTACCTAGAGACCTATCTACTGAGAAATGGGTTCACGGCCCAGTCTTAGAAAGTCAATGCCAATGGAGCATATGGACTACCTTTGGCAATGTTGGACATGTAAGCGTACCAAGTATAAACCAGTTGAGGCTCAAGAGTGCAACGGCATCAGAAGCAGGTCTGTTCCTTATAGTAGAGAATAACTGAACCACACTTTTCAAAGACATGACAACTACACCGAAGAGAGCTACCACAAGAGGCATGCAAGGATCCTCAGCTTCCCAGATGATCATTCCAACCAAGAGTGATAATACTGCACTGAAAAGGGACTGTGAAAGCGCAGCTTTTCGTCTTCGGTTCAAAGACTCGTCCCTGTCTATTTGCCGTGAGAAACATCCTGGGATAAGCACCTCTTCTTCGCTGTTGCATTCAGTTCCCCAGGCATCTTTGTGCATCATCTGTTTACTTGCTTCATAATCAGATCTCCATGATGGTATCCCATACAAAATGTCATATGTGTGAGCAATGTCCGTGTTTTTTGTGTTGTCTGAGATGTCGTCATCTTTAAAGTCCCACACGTCCTTGCGCTGAATTGTCTTCAGCTGAAGATTTTCAACCTTCAGATGCCGCAACTGTTAGAAGGGACAAATGTAAAGGTATAAATGTTCGTGCTTGTATATGAATATTTAGTAGCAACCAAATGTTTACAAAAGCAAAAAATCTTTTCAGTCTAAGCTGAGTCATAACGGTGATTATGGAGGACACAGAATGAGCTACAATATTGTGTCTTCAATATGTACTAACCCAGAATTTGTTTGTCTTGATACCCTGTTGATGTTTGTGCCTCGACTTTTACTTAAACAAAGTCAAATGAACTATCAGCTTCTACTCCGAACCATTTAAATGTTGCCTACTTTCGCAGTAGAAAGGTAAAGAATGAGATAGCAAGATGTCTATCCAGGATTCAAGTAAATGATAGCCCCTACTACTGAAAAACTTTCAAATTTAGTAGCAGAAAGTCAAAATTAAATGATAAAAGAGAAGTTTTATGCCGTCGGCAGTGTGAGTAACCACCAAAAGGAGACAAGGTGCAAAAACAAAAAGCAGGGCAATTGCACAAGAAAATATACAAGGAACAGGTAGTGCCGAGTTTCAACAGGGTATCTTCTCCTCCATCCTCATTTTCACTTTTTACTTGATATGATATACAGAATCATTTAGGGCAGGTGGCATAAATGAGAAAAGTACTGGTAGTTGATAAGAGCCAATTCAATAAGCCTTCAAAGGTTGTCATAGATTGCCCTTCTTAATAATTACCGGCAGTATATGGTAGTAAAGTATTACAGTTGTAAGCATCAAGCAGTCTCCAACGAAAACAAAGTTGCAATGTAAACAACACAATCAAGAGGGGATTCAAGATAAATTAGCACTATCAAGGAGAAGAACTTTCACCTCGTGCTCTAGCAGTTCAATCTGGGCAATGGCTTTGTCATTTTCTTCGTCAAATTCTACTAATATTGATTCCAAAATTTCACGTTCTTTAATGGCTATTTGAAGCTGGTTTTGAACTTCATTCTTGCAGTGGACAAGATCACTCATGACATTTTGCATCTCATGTAAGTTCTGCTCCAGCTGAAAATTGTAGCAGGAGAGCATAGAATTATAAAACCAAAATCAACCAAAGTTCACTCACTCTAAGGTACAATCAAGTTAATCAAGGCACAGGGATGGAAAGATTTTTCCTTTCCAAAGAGTAACTTTATCTAAATATTTGCTTAAAACCATTAACCAATTTCTAAATGCTGAAAACAATAATTTGAAATCTCTTCAAAAAACTCACAACAACTAAAGATACAAGCATGAGACGAACTCGTGTAGTAAGCCGAAGAAACACTAATGAAAACTAACCAGCCTCTCCCTTTGCAGGGCAGTCACTATACGTTCAGGAAGAGCAACAAGAGCGATTGTGCAAATAATTGTCTTGTGTAAAATATCCAGATGCACGCTGATTGCGGTTTTCACCAGATCAATCCAAGTTTGGATCATAACTAGAAGAATTGTCAGGCTGAACACGAATACAGACTTGCATACTGCAAGAGGCTTCAAAGCCAAGGTAATTAGGGCAGCCATTAACTCTGGATATAGCAGTTTCAGATTCACCAGTAACAGGAGATTATTTTCTTCTGTTCTTCATTTACATACTCATATCAGCTGCATCAATGTTCAAGAACATTCTGTTTAAGTAATATCCTAAAAAGTTTCCCAGGAGAATAAACATTTCTATAAATAACAAAAAGTTAACAGATTTTATTTGACTTGTGCAAAGTTAAATGGAGAGCAAACAGCAAAACAAAAACCAATCCAAAATTGTTAAAAGTTTTGCTATGTAAAACAAAAGCTCAGAGCTACCTCTAGTCTATGGATTTTTGAGAGATGAAATCCTGGTGTCCCACATGCTCCAAGAAGTTAAATGCTCTTTCTAAGGAGGGCTGTAGAACAAATTGATTAAGAACTATGACCGTGAAGAAAGTTCCAAAAGGAGATAAAATACTCATATCAGAAATCAAGGCGAGTATTTCCTCAAGATTGTGTTCCGTTACTGTTTCACTAGTTAATCATCTATTTTGATTTCTCTTATGTTGCATCAATCTGTTACGCAATCAGCAATTGGTGCTCCTTTAGAATACAGAATGAAAACTTCAATCGTTCTTTTCATTAAAAGAGTTTCATAATGCTATACAAAACAATCGATACTAAAAAGCCCAATTATCATAACAAAAGAAATCCTTCGGTGCATTCTTCTTACTTGATCATGAAAATATTATGGTCACATCCAACCAGAAAAAAGAAAAACAAAAACAAAAACAGGTGAACCATGACAGCAATTAAGAACACAAGAAAAGTATATATAAACTGCATATATCTTTAAGTGAATTATTAACTAGGGATGGATGAAGAGAATAAAGAAACTGAGAGAAAGAGAAGGTTAAAGAGGACAATGATTGGAAGTTTGAAGGGGTACTTACTTCAGCAAACTGAGCAAAGGCAGTAAGATAAACGAACGGGAAAAAGCAGAGCGTACGCCGGAGTTGAAAGTTTGCATCCTTTTGAGGGAAAAAGAGGAGACAGGAGGAGCAAGGTGGCAGCAAGAGCTTTGCCATGGCTGACACCTGGAGGAGCCGAAGCAATAATTTGATAAGCATTACAGTTTCTCGACCCCGGGATAAGGACCCTCCTGTTTTAAATTAGGTTGCGGGTTAAAACTGTCTTCCTGAATGTAACTGTTTAAAATTTGATGCTTTGCCTCTTATCAGAGACTTATCTAATTCCAACGAAGATTAATTTGAGAATGAATGATTTAAAAATATTTTCTTATAGTTAGACTCTTTCATAGACTTATCTAATTCCAACGAAGATTAATTTGAGAATGAATGATTTAAAAATATTTTCTTATGATTGAGACTCTTTCAGGGCACTTCGTGGATGATAAAAAAGAAACCATTACAGTATCTTAGTTCTTTCGACCAAAAATATCAAAAGGAATGAAACGATCATAAAATAAATTTCAATTTCAAGTAAATCTCGAAGGATAAAAATTTATTCTCTACATTAATAAAAAGCTATCACATGCACATCTAAAAGCTTTGTTAAATTTCGCAATCCGTGACAATATAGGCATACATTTGTTTAAATTATCCAATAGAATTGGTCTAACACATGCTTGCACATCGTCTTTTTTGTTTTCCCAGTTAGATCCTATGCACAAGTTACGAAATAATGCATATGAAATGGTTGAACACTTGAACTTGTTCAAGCCTTATTTCTGATAAAGCGAATTTAGCTCGCCTTTTATATAATTCCTCCTATATGTCATCAGCGCTAAATTTTGATGTGCCAAAAGAAAACATCGATGCCTCGGCTTCTAGCATCTATAGATTAAGAAAATAGTTTGAATACAAACAAAATTAATGAGGATATTTATATAAAGAATTATGATATAAGATATGAGAATTTCATGTCCTAAAATATTAAGTAGTTTCCATCGATTTAATAAAAAATCATTAATTTAGCTCAAATTATAATATTAAAAATAGAATTTCACATTATCATGTTGATTGATTCCCTTTTTAACTACGTAAAATTGGTTTAAATAAAAGAAATTAGAAGAGTTCGGAATATGTGTTTAAATTTGAAATTAATAAGCATTATGTGATTTTGGATTTTCTCTAGAAATTAAGTAAATAAATAATCTTTTATGCAAATGATTGAGGAGAGACTCCGGGAGGGTTTGACTAGTTCTTTTGTTGAAAAGTAGAGGCTGTTGTTTTCTTTTCAAAAAAGTTGCATTTTATTTAACTAATTCTATTTTTTATAATATTAGTGGCATCTTTTCTTTTTAAACATAGCAATTTACGTGTTTATTTTAGTTATTTGTAAAATTTATTTTAGTTATTTGTAAAATAGTTTTCTATTATGCTTCCTTTTTTTTATACGTCCTTTTCTACACTTTATCTCTCTAAATTCTCATCCATTTGTGATGAAACACGCAAAAGGAAAATGAATTGTGTGTGACTTAAAGAATTTTTGCAAATTACTTTCAAATCGTATAAAGATAAGGGCCTGTTAAAAATTTAAAACAATAGGATTTTGTCAGACGGTAGTAGCCTGTTAAATAACAGAAGTCTGTTAAAGTATAAATTGTGTTGAAACAATAAAAGAAGGCTCTTGTTAAAATGAAATGAACAATCAACAAGTTGAAAACAAAAGGAACCTATTATAAAAATAAAGGAGCCTTTTGCTAAAATGAACACGCACAGAATATAATATGAAAATATAAAAGATAAGGAGAGAGAGAGAAGAAGAAAGATGCACTCATTTATACTAGTTTGGTTTACAACTTAAACTTATCTCCAGACCCTAAATATCCAACTTGAGTGTTTCACTATAAAAATTCGAGTATTAAATTTGACAAGCCTCTTCAAACTCACAAGTATATATTTTTCAAAGTTTACGAGCCTTCCACACTTGAAGAGTATAACAAGTTTAATAGAAAAATAAAATAATAATTTCTCTCTTGGTAGAGTGATTTCATTTTCTAAGACACAATAATAATGATATGATCCTCAATAATATAGATGCTGCTCAAATATTTCAATAATCTGAATATGTTCGTTACTTCATAAGTGCTGTTGCTCTTCCTTAAATAGTAAATTTCTTCAATTAATTGTTGCTTCACTTCCATCTTTAGTCAACTGGATAGATTTAAATCTGAATAACTTCGATGTCATCTTTGCCAAAAAATCTTCTAGTAATCACAGAGCTAATATATGACCTTCATAATTTGCAGGATCCTTTCGAATAAACCATTTCTAATAAGTAAGTTCATAATAAAGGGTTTTGCAAGAAAGAAAGCGTATTTCTTATTATTTTATTTCCTTTTCAGAATAAGACCGTTAATTATACAAGAAAATAAATCTAATTTGAATTTTGAAATATTATACAACTATCATCAAAATCGTTAATCATAATCCTTGAGCTAACAATCTTCATCTTTTTTATGATGACAAGCAATAATAGATATATTTTTCAAAATTTAAAGAGTATTCGAAAAATACATGTGACTTTTATATGCCCAGACATAATTAGAAGGATCTTATCTCTTAAGAAAGTAACCTATAGTTTATATATCATAGATTTTCACAAGTTCAACTACGTAATCAATCATATATAATCAAGGCAACATTGAGTAATATGCATCGAGAAATATATCATCATATATACAAAGATATGAAACCATATATCCATTTAAAATCTTCCCCTTTGTCATTATCAAAAAATATTAAAGCATAAGGAGGAAGTGAAATAAAAAGATTGAAATAAAGGAAAAGAGTAAATACTGCATAAATAAAACATTAATATAAATAAGCCAAGCAGAAAGCAAATAGCAATAAAGTTATTTAAGGGATTTAAGGATTCTTCTGAGTGTCAAGAAGTTGATTCTACATGCTACCTATTTGTTCCGGCATTTGTTCTTGATTGACTTGAATATCCTTAAGTTGTTGTTGAAGATTTGCACAATTTTCATCTTGAGGAGGGACATGAGTTTGTTGGTTTGAAGCAGGATCTAAGTTTTCTGCTACTCTTTCAGATCTTTTGTCTACCTAGACTTTGTTTTGCAATCTGTATCCATTGATAGGGAATATATAGGTGAAACTTAGCCGGTGCATATCAATTTAGATTTGCAAAAGGAACTCTATAATGATTGAAAATCTTGATGAGCAACATTCCATAAGGTAAGCAACCGATGGTATTCTTATGATTCCCCTTATCCACCATGAACCTCAAGATCATAGCTGGAAGACTTATTCTGTTCCTTTTTAGCAGATTATGCACCACATGGTGTGGTATTAAGTCTAATTGTCTACTCTAGGGTCTCCTGTCTTAGGTGTTTTCAACATAAAGACATATGGATTTGACAACTTCGACTATCTCTAGATCATCAACATCCCACTTATGACAGGAAAAATTAATTCTCCCTATAAGAGCTACTTCTAGTATATTTCATAAGATTTCCTCATAAATTAAAATTTCACATTCATTCACCCATGAGACAATGACTAGTTTTCCATTAATTTCTTCCTTTTTCATATGTGTGTAGAATATTCTGACTAGCTCATTGCATACTGTCTCATTTAATTTTAGAAAATTTCCCAATCAATGGCAACAAAGTAAGGAGAGATAGGTATACGCATGCCATCAAACATCATAGGAGGCAAGACCCTTTAGCAACTACCTTTCTTTTATTGTATTGCATTTTATAACAAACTTCAGCTTCCACTGATTAAAACATTTTTGGTGATATTAATGTCTTTCTTTTTTGTGTAGTTAATTTTATCTTCTTTGCCTTTTTTCTTTAGGATTCATCTCTTCATAAAACAACTTATTTCTATATATAGTTCCTTCAGTCATATGCGATTTTCCCTTCTTTATTTTTTCTCTTTTTCTTTTTTTGGATTTTTCTTCCTCTTTCTTTTCATCAATAGGTTCTCATTTTGTTCATAAATTTTCTCGACTTACTTTGCAAAACTTCCTCTAGTTTGTGGTTGTCTAATCAACTGAGAATGTTCTTCATCTGAATCATCATCGTTTATAACCTAGTGCACTTCTGATACTTAAGGCTTAGAGGAGATAGGTTTAGTAACATAAGCTTCACCCTAACTATCAATAAAAGTTGGAGTTTTCTTTTATCCTTTTAATTTGGTTCGTGCCATTATAAGAGCGATGGATGAGGTGTAGAAGATTTGAGATGAAAATAGAGAGTTGGAATGAAAAGAGTCTAGAGTAGCGTTTCGAAGAACAATGAGGGTGAGTATAGAGAGAAGTTTGTTTTTGGTATATTAGGAGTTTCTTAAGCGTTGATCTTGTGTGAAGATGAATGATCGCATGCTAATACAGGTAGTGTGATTATTTGCGTATCTTCTGACAGATCCGTACTACCACTTGTCAGAGAGTGGCTTAGTGAGAATGTCAATTACTTGATTCTCAGTATTAACATGTAAAAGATCAATAGTTCTTTATAAAACATGATCTTTAAGAAAATGATGTTTGATTTCTATATGCTTAGTTCTAGAATGATGCATAAGATTTTTAAAAAGATTTATAGCACTTGTATTATCATATAATATAGGAATATGAGAAAAGTTTAGAGAAAAATCCTGTAGTTGATGCTTCATCTATAAGATTTGAGCACAACAGCTAGCAGTTGTTATGTATTCCACTTCAGTCGTTAAAAGCGCTATATAATTTTGCTTCTTACAGGAGCAAGATACTAGAAATCTTCTAAGAAATTGACAATGATCACTTGTGCTTTTTTGATCGACTTTATAACTTGCATAATCTGCATCACAATAGCCCACTATGTCAAATGAATCAGTTTTTGAATACCATAGTACAAAATCCATAATTTCGTGGAGATATTGAAAGTTTCTTTTGACTGCTAAAAAGATGGCTTTCTTTTAGATTTGATTGAAAGTGTATGCAAAGACACACGCTAAGCATAATGTCTGGTTTTGAGATTGTAAGATATATTAGTGATCCAATCATTCCTCTATGCTTTGTCTCATCCGTAGCTTTGCCTTCTTAGTCTTTATCAAGTTTAGTTCTAGTGTTCATTGGAGTACCCATCAGTTTGGCATTTTCAAAATGATATTTCGTGATGTGTTCCTTTGTGTATTTGTCTTGGCTAATGAAGTTTCCTTTTTCTATTTGTATGATTTACAATCCGAGAAAAAATGATAATTCTCTTATCATGCTTATTTCAAACTTCCCCTGCATTAATGCTAAAAATTCTTCATAAAAGGATGGATTAGTGGCACCAATTATTATACAATTATCATCAAAATCATTAATCATAATCTTTGAGCTAACAATTTGTACATCTTCTCCCTCCACATTCTCATCCATTTGTGCACTTCTCCTCTAAATTCTCTTATATTTGTACACCTTTTACCTTGACATTCTCATTCGTTTTGCACCTTGCCATTTCATATTCTCATCATCATCATCAACAACATAAATAGGTGTGTCTACATGATGAGTTATGTATACATCAACAATCCCGTGTATTTGCATTAGGTTTGCTAGCCTAATACATCTTTCCTTTGAGTCAATCACGTTCAATAAGCCCTTAAAGTTTAAACCAGGTTCTCTATAATATTCCTTATTAATTTTATCATACCCTAACTCCATTATCGTCTCATTTATTGGTCTATTACTAACAAACTCAACATCAATTTTGTTAAATGTAACAATATCCCCACCAACATATGTAAATTCAGTCTCTAACAAAAAATTTCCACCATGAAAAAGCCTTATACTTCCTTATTGAGCCATTAAAACCTATAAACATAAGCATACACGCATTTTAAATGAAAAAAAGCAATGCAATGATTAAAAACTAGCATGTTCATTATCATAAATAGTTCATAACTCCATTGATGCAATTATAGTTAATCCTTATAGATTTCAATAGTACTATATTTGCTTTAAAAGTTAAAAGAAATCTTAACATGAGGGAACTATAAGCATGTAACTTATTTGATTGGCCATTCTAAGAGTTTTTCAAGGATTATCATAAAAACAATTATATTAGAAACTATTTTATGAAGATTGATTTCCACAAAGCATGTTACTTATTTGATTGGCAATTTATGTTGCAATATTTGTATGATTTTAGATCCCTCTATTCGTTTATAAAATTGAGTAATGCATCACTACTCCTACTGATAGAATTCTCATTAACACTGAGCTTATACAACTTATTAAAAGAGCTAAAGGAATCATATAAGGTGATCTCTTTCCTTTTTTTTTTTTAAATTTTTGCATTAAAGTTCTTACAAGGCTAATTAATCATAATATAAGGAAAGAGGACAACTTTATGTTTTATAGCATGTTTAAACAATTGGGAATTTTTAGTCTTTCCTTTGTTGATGACCTGATTCTTATGGAACTGACCCTAACTTAGTTTCTTGTCTAATAAACTCTCTTAACTTCTTTTACGAACTCTCAAGTTTGACTATCAACAAAGATAAAAACTACCTTATGGTTTCAATAAGTACTAAAAATTATCTCTTTAGTCTTATTAAAACTTCTACTATTAAGAGGATCTCTTACAATGTATGATGCAGAAGAGAAATGAGCATTAGAGTAATAATTGCCTTTCATTTACTGTTAAGATACAACTTGTTATCTCTATTTAGAACAACTTGTATGTTTATTGGCTCTCCTACTTGGTTTTACCTAAGAAAAAAATTTAAAGGAAATAATGCTTTTTTAGAGTTTTATGACATGCCTCCTTGCTTCTAGTTTTAGTTTCCTAGTTAGTATCAGGTGCAGCATATATGTTTATTTCTCTTTCTCCATAAGTTATAGATTGTTAGTTACAAAAGCTAGTTAATTAATTGTTTTGAATCCTTGTCTAGGAGAAGGAGCATGTGCTGATCATAAAACATCCAAAACACAACAACAAATTACAGGCCCACAATAGGGACCAAAAAGCAGTCAAATAAACATTCAGGACCACACCTAACAATAAACTAACGGCAACAAGCATTATTTAACACATACCAATAATGATCGCATGTGCAACCCACAAGAAGGAAGCATCCTAAACACACAAAAATACCTATCATACAACAATAATCAAATCTAACATACCCAGTTAACTCAACACATTTCGATGCTCACGACTTCTCTCAAGGATTGCTGACCATTACTTTGCACGAATGATACTTCCATTGACCAACTTCACCGCAAGTGACCAATAACGATGGAGAACGATAGCTGATTATCAGAAGCTTGTTGAAGAAATGATGTGACAATTCCAAAGCACAATCGTACTCACGTGTTTCATTAATTATTAAATTTGTGTTCACTAATCTTTGTTAAGTTAATAATAATTTTTTATTCAACTAATAACATGATTAAATTTTGTTAGGGTTAAGAAAATAATCAGTAATCTAATATCTCTAGTTAAGGTCTAGTTAACATTTAATATAAATGGTGGGTCCCACAGTTAATATTAAAATAAAAATTTCTTTAATTTAATTATAATATGGGTCCTACTTGCCATGTCATTGTCAACGTGGCAAAGGAGCCCCTATTCTTTTTAATAAAATAATATTTATTAAGTGCCAATAAAAAGGTTTGAATTTTCTAGGATAAACTTTAATATTTTCTAAATATTAAGATTATAATTATTCACTTTAGAATATTAGGATCAAATTTGCCTACTGATGAAAAACTTAGGATTAAAGTGACCCTTTTGCCTAAAGGAAAGCGTTAAATAGTGCTTCAAATTAGTATAACACCATGAAAGTGGGCACATTTGTTCTCATCCCTTAAATCATATTTTCCTCTTCTTTTGTACTAGTTAAAGCCAGTCTCCACTTTTCTACTTCCCATTTTTTCATTTAATAGCTTATTTTAACTTTCATCGTGTTAATTGTAAGCCTATATATAGATATGTCATTTTAATCAATGCAATGAAGAAACTTGTGTGAAAAAGCTGTCCTCTTCTTTTATTGCAACTTCTTTAATGCTCTCGTCATAGTTATCTCTTCTTGTCCCATTTCTAGAACTCTCCCCAACACATGTATCATTATGTAAAAATGATATATTCTTATCTCCTATACAAGCTTTAAAAACAAACAAAAAAGAGAAAAACTGCGTCTTAGTATTTCTATACACCGTATGAGCAGACTACAAATGTCTGGATGAAGTTATCGTTATCCACAAGAATTGACACAAGAAGGCGCTTTACTTGAGATGGATGGTCGAACTCTTCTGGTTGCGTCTGAACGTGCCCACTGGATCTGCCTTCTCTGTACTTTGAACGAGAGAGATGGAAGGGTCAAGTCTAGCAGCTTGAACAGGGATTTTCTCCAACGAGAACGATAGTATGAAAAGTAGGGACATGAGTGAAAGGATGAAGAAGGATTTATGGTAACAGCCCATTTTGACAACAAAACCCAAGATAAGAGAAACAAGAGCAGCGTGTTATATTATATAGAAACAGGTGATGAAGATACAATTCCTATTTAATTAGATATGGAATTGGAACTGAAAGAGATAGCAGACGGGATTAATGATAGATGTGGAAGGAAAAGATTCTTGAAGTAGTTGTTTTCATGGTGACAGTGAAGTCAAAGTATTCGGCTTCCCAAGTGGGCTTTCTCATCAGATGCTTTAAGCGTGTTTGCATCGACCATGTTCACTTAAGAGAGCGACGTCTCGTTTCGCGACTTGGAAATAACTTTCGTAACATCAACTCTTACGCGGTTTGTTATCTTCTCGATGACGACTTGAGTGGATCCGTGTGGACTACCACGTAATACTAAAGCTGTTCATTGAATTAATGCGAAACTTGCATAATTTAATAAAAATAATTCAATATACATAATTCTTTCCTTATTTATAAATTTTCTGAATTCAACTATACAAAATCATACTTATTAATGATCTTTTTGTGCCTTCACGCTTCAACTGCACATTCTAATCTTAAATAACATAATCTTAAAGAATATATAAAATCCAGCCATACGTATCAATTAAATAAATATCATAACAAAATAAACATAAAATTATACATATAAAATAAAAATATCTATAACTGTATTTATATGATATAACCCAATTATTCAAAATAGTATCAAAACATGTAGTCATGCCAATGCAACATACTGAAATAATCATTAAAAATGCAATTTCTGTGGTGCTAAACTAACATATAAAGCCTTATATCAAGTGGATAGAATCGTAACCACCTCATTCTGATGTTAACTAATCTTGATTGATCAACAGATTGATTCTTGCCTCAGTCTAGACCTGGAAAATTTGCCTCGTTTAATGAAATACATAGCCCCAAATAACCTAATACACATGCACAACAGTCACTCTTTTAGAAACTCAAATTATATAAATAACAAATTTCAATCATTCAAAGCACACACGCTCTCTCTCTCTCTCTATATATATGAGCCACCTAACCGTAAAAACATGTTCATATATGATTTAATTTTAAAATAACTATAGGTGTGCACCAATACTTTAAATTATACATCACATGCCTATTAGTATCTACATGTTCACAAATCATAAAACACACACACACACATACAAATCTCATAAACTTAACCCTCAAAATTATCAATTTAACAAAATGTTTTAATTCTTTTGAATACCTTGAATTAGAGTTTTTCACTAATCTACCTAAAAAAATTAAAGGAGCAAAATAGTTAATCAAAAACAAACTAAGCATTTAACATGAAAATAACAAAAATTAAACTTATAACAACCCAATGAACATATGCTACCAGTTTTTGTACGAAAAATACTTGTAATTCATTCCTGTTATAGAGTCATTTGTCCTCTACCTAAATCTCTCCTAAATTCATCTGTATATAGCTTGAAATCCATTCTTTTTGTTTGAAAATCATCCTTAAAGCTATTATCCACACTTTTCCCTTGTTTTCTTTCGTTAATCCCTTTTATTTTTGTGAAAAATGTCAACTAATGTCATTAGAATCTATTTTTAAAAAACAAAGAATCGTAGACATAAGCAAGTTGATGGTAGGGATCGAACTAGAATCATTGGCTTTTATAAACTTTTAAATAACTTTAATTCGATGTTCTTATAAAAACTATGATAAAGATATTGAATAATATTTGGTAGTGACACGAAATAAATTTGCAAACTTCTTTCTATAAAATTGATACTATAATATTCTAAAGAATATTTCAAGTCTAGAAGTCACTTCAAATTTAATTGTATGTCCAAATTTTATAAATAGTATCATAGTACAAATCAAATATCCATTTTCAAAAGTAACAAATCAAATTAAAATTAACTTAATCATCAATGCTCATGATTATTTTCCTAAATAAATCAAATCACAAAACAACTAAACTTATTATGAACTATCTTGATCAATACTCTTTTAAAGTTAAAAATTTTATCAAAATTGTTCCTTATTAAGCTAATTATAACAAAATTGATATGTATAAGTAATTAATTCCTTTCCCTACTCTTGAATTTATATTTTCCCCAATGTACATGACATATAAGAACAACAAAAAACTAAAAATGAGAGAAAAGAGAGAAATAAGGATAATTGGTACTCCCCTGATAATAAAAAATTTTGTAGCTGCTGGCAATATATATATCACAATCCAACAATGAAAGAACATCAAAGCGTACTTAAATCTACGAATTTAAACCACTTTTAACTTAAAATACATAAATCATTAGGTTACCTCCTAATAAGCATTATTTAATATCTATAGCTAGATATGGCCACTAATTAGAGCAATTCATTGAAAAACATTATATGAATGTGCTTCACACTATCATTCTTAAAGTAGTGCTTCAACTCCTGTCCATTGAGCATAAATACATTATTATCATTGACTTTAACTTTAATGGCACCATAGGATTGCAATTTTGTCACCATCAATGGCCCAGAACATCGAGACTTCAATTTTTCCTAAAAACAATTTAAAGCAAGAGTTAAAAAGTAAACCTTTTATCCCACTTTAAACTCCTTCCTAAGGATATTATTGCCATGAAATGCTTTTGACTACTACTTGTAAATTTGGGCATTTTCAAAGGATTCCCTCTAGAACTCATTAAGCTCATTTACCTAGAGAAGTCTCTTCCCACCATCCAACTTTAAGTTAAGGTTGAGTTTCTTTACCATCCATAAAGCCTTATACTCGATCTTAATCAGAAGGTGACAAGATTTGTTAAACATTAATCAATAAGAAGATATCCCTAAGGAAGTCTTACAAGTTTTCATATAAGCTAAAGAGTATCATCAAGTTTTAATGCCCAATCCTCTAGAAGGATTGATCTTTTTTCTAAGATTTGTTTAAACTCTAAGTAAGATACTTCAATTTAGACCCTTGTTTGAGGATGATAAGATCTGGAAGTCTTGAAAATGCACTTATTCTTCATCAGAAGGGCCTTGGATAAGGAAATTTAAAAGTGAGCACCATTATCACTAATGACAACTTGAGGTACATTTATTGTTGTAGGAAGGGTAAATAGCTCCATAAAGTCTATGCCCTATATATTAAAAGGTCTAATTCTAGAACCATTTATGAGGCAGTGCAGGTTGTTTTCCGATATTTCCTATCCTTTAACATTGTTCATACATAATTATAAAGCTCATAGCATCCTTGAATAATATAGTTCAATAAAACCCACATTGCAAGACTTTAGTAGCAGTTTTGTCAATACTATAGTGTCCACCATAAGGACATGAATGACATTGATGTAAAATATATCTCAAACTCCTCTTCAAGTACACATCTCCCAATAAACCCCATTGACATATTGTTAGAGCAACAAAGGATCTTCTTAATAGTAAAATTTAACTTTTGAAAGGAATTTCTTCCTCTAATGATATGAAAGATCTTATAGGATAATTTCAAATATAAGCAAGTTCACAAAATTCACAAACTAAGGGGTTTCATTATGTTGAACAACCTAAAGCCTCTCATCAAAAAATTGATCATCTATAAGTTCCCCATCTATATGATCTACTTGCTCTAACCTCAACAAGTGATTTGCCATTAGGTTTTGTGACACTTTCTTATTTGTGATTTCCAGGTTAAATTCCTCGAAATGAAGAATACCTTTTTAGATAATAGATATTCTAAAGATACATTTTCTATGTAAATAATCACATTAGACCGAACAAGATAAGGTTTAAATTTCTCAAAAGAAAATACTACATTTAGAAGTTCTTTCTCCTTGGTAGCATAATTAATCTGCGCATCATTAAGAACTTTACTGGCATAATATATATCATGAAGTTTTTTCAATCCTTTTGTAGCCTAAAATAGCCCTTATTGTGTAATCTTTAGCATCACACATTAACTTAAATAGAAGGTTCTAATTAGGAGCAACCATGATAGGATACAAAGTTTGATCCTTTTTTTCAACTTGATAATTACATTAAAATATTCATTAGTAAACTTAAAAGGAACATTTATTTATAATCAATAATAAAGGGGCTTAGTAATTTTAGAGAAATATTTTATAAAATACTGATAAAACCCATTATGTCCAGAAAAACTAGTGACTATACAGACTAATGTCAAAAGGGGTAATCTCTTTATAACTTCCACTTTTAACTTAATCCATGTCAATCCCATGAATCAAAATCCTATATCCTAACATTATTCCTTATTATTCCATAAAATGACATTTTTCTTAGTTAAACACCAAATTGGTTTCATCACATCTTTGCAACACCTGTTTTACATTAAATAAGAAACCATTAAAACTCAAAAACAGAAAAGTTTTCCATGAATACCTTGACTGATTCCTTTACCATGTAAGAGAAAATTGCTATCATACACCATCT
>JAOQMP010000001.1:19056635-19067435 GCA_027563575.1 Erythroxylum pedicellare
ATTTGCCTATATTAGTTATTTACTAATGTCTGTCTATTAAATGTTGTATAGGATCTTAGGGAGGAACTTAGTAAGCAGCTCCAAAGGGTTGAAGTCATGTTTTATGTGAGAGGCATATTTGCTATTTGGATAGAAGGGATAATAAAGGACTTAAATTATAAAGACTATTATGTCAATATTATAAGTTAGAAAGACTATTATGTCAATATTATAAGTCATCTAATGAACCTGACTTTTTAAATATTTAACGAGTTAGAAGATGAATTGGAAGATGCTCATAGGAATTTACTAAAAATTACAAAGGAAAAATGGCTAAAAAATATTTCAATACTTTATTCAAGTATGATATTATGGATAATAATCTTTGTAAAGTCTTTAATGGGAGTATTATAGAAGTTCGAACAAAGACTATTATCATAATGGTTGAAGAAATTATAATGCACATGATAAAGAGATTGGTTAAGAATAGAAACATAAAAATTAAGTGGAGAGATGGCATTAGTCTAAGAATAAATATTAAAATGAAAATTAATAAGGAATTAAGTATTAAACTTGAGAATAATGATTATGGTGGATTTAAAGTAATACATAAAAGATTTGAATATATTGTAAACTTTCGACATTTGAATATAGTTATAGAGGTTAGGATGTGTTAGGAATCTTATGTCCATATACCATTACTTCCATTGAGTACACCAAAAAATAACCTAGAAAATATGTATCAAATTGGTTAATGAAGGACAGTTATCTACAAGCTTATTATAATATGATGGTCCCAGTTTAATGCGAGAAATTTTGTCTTAAAATCAAATATAAACCACCATTACCACCTCAATGTATAAAAATGTCAAGAAGATAAAAAAAAGAATAGAATAAAGGAGGACTAGGAGAATCCCACCCAAGATTGTTAAGGAGAGGAATGAAAATGCCTTATCAAATATACCTCTAATAAGGACATAACAAAACTATATGCCCAATGTAAGCTACAATTGATAGATTTGAAAGATTATATGTAAGTTAACACGTTAGATTTAACATTACTTATTTGTCTCTTAGTTAAATATCTTTAAAATTGAAACATTTTTCCAAATACATACTACATGTGATGTCCAAGCAAGTAGTTCTACTATTAATCTATGAAGTCTACTACCATAGTCTAAGATAAATAAAAGAAAGATATCAACTTATAGATATAGGACTTTCTAAGGTAAGGAAAATCAACCGCTAATAACAAGATGAGTCATAACTCAATAAAGGTTATAGGCATTTATAAATCATAAAGTCTTATGGATTCTTAATTTAATTTGATAGTTGTTTTACCTTTTGATTATTTGTAGCTATCTTTGTTTGGGTGGAACAAAGTACAAGGATGAGGAGGAAAAGATAAAAAAGCATATGGGAGTATAAAAGAGAGTCATTGAATTAGAGTGTCAAGAGCACTTACTTTTGCTATTTTGTAAATGTTGCAACATCTAGGATAAAGGCAACAACATTGACTTGTGTTATTTTCTAATTTTATAAATGTTAATAGCATTGACTTTTACTATTTTATAACTTACTTCTATTATTTTATAAATGCCAAGGACTTGATTGGTCTGGTTTCTAAAGAAAAGAAAAGGATGGATGTCCTATTTATTATTATGATAAAAATTCTAGTGCTTTTATTTTTTATCGATTTAAATATACTTCAAAGTAGAATTTTCTTTTTTTTCTATACTATAAAATAATGAAACATATGTTTTCTTTAAATCTACTAATACTTGACTTTTCTATATATAGATACTTTTGTTCATGTTTTTCACTACTTTTACATACAACTTACCTATATTCATAAACTAGAATCATAAATATATATGTTTTGGTTATTGTTGATCATAACAATAATATGAAGAGAATTCCTAGAGTTCTCTATTAGTTAACCTGAGATTAAAAAGTTGTCTTAATTTTGTCTTTTTTGGCTTATAGAGTGCAATTTTAATTTTTTTATTTCTTCTAAAAAGGATATCCCTTCTAGTAATGCACAAGTATTACAATTAAAGAATGTGATAAAGATCTTTAGTTTTTTCTTATTTGAAACTGTTTAAAGCAACATGATGATACATTTATGTGAGAAACATCACTAGTTGTCTCATAAATATAATTTCCTATCTAAATTAATTTTTAATTTTATCAGGTATAAGGGATTGAACTGTAATATTTGGTTATCCTTATATCACAGTCAATAGCAATGTTATAAACTAGGCTTGATAAAAGAACAAATGAATTGCAAAAGTAGTTAGACTCCTAACATAATAAATTGTATTCATTAAAACCTTAGTACCTCTAATTTGAAATTAAGTAACTACAATAATATATCAAATACAAACCAATTCTTCTACTTCTAAATCTAGTCATAGTAATTTTTGTGGTAATCATAAACAACATAATGCCTATAACTTATATTCTCAACTTTAATATTTTATTTTCTTCTTTTAGATTGTTTGCCTAGACTAGGGATGATACTTAAAGCTCTTTCACATATTAGGGGTTTAACATTTGAAAAAATATACACAAAGTAATGTCTTTTTACACATTTGCAATTACATATGGAAAGACAAGTGTCATAAATGGCACAATCAACTGAAAGTTAACTGGCTATGTAATACATATATATAGCATATACACAAGCAGGAAGGTTGTGCAACCATGGGAATTATTGTAATAAGAAACAGGCAACTAGTGCTTCTAAAGAAATAAAAGCACTAGTAAGAATACAAGCATTATAAACTAGTAAACATGAGAATGTGAATCAACAAAACCACATCAACGGTTACCAAACTCATTTATGCATTATCCATTATGTAGTCACAATTCAAGAATTCTTCAATGGGTAATAACAAAACCTGGTAAACAAGAAGAATGGGAATGTACTAATATACAACACAAAACTAGGCGGAGGCAGTATCAAAACAAACAAAATATGTGATTATTAGACTTTTCTTTGTGCAAGGAGAAAAGAGGTGAAAGAATTAGTATAACTCCTACTATTTCAGATAACAAAGTTGCATTATGAAAAGTTAAGCCCAGTCACAACCATCTTTTACTTTAGATCAATCAATCATTTTCTTTATAACACACACGTGCTTTAAACGGTTAATGAAGTTATTTGGTACTTTAGATCAATTAAGTCCGCATGACACCTATTAATCCATAAAAATATAAAATTTCTTACTCCAACACAGTCATTGAACTTGCCTCTATTTTTTGACTTATATTACTTAAACATAAATGTTTTAAATAAGACATTAGTAAAGGGTCTTGCATTTTAGCTGGGATTAACTATCTTTATAATAATTTACATCCATCTTATCTAACATTATTGGCAAAATAAGGACCGAATTGTATATCTAGGAAAATGTAGTCAAGATAAAAATAAGAACAAAATGGTAGAATGAAAATCACGCTCAAAGCTTACATATGAAATTTGCTATTATATTTTTTTATGGTAAATATTCCATTACTATGTGCTTTCTAACCTTTTTCACCTTTTATCTCCAGCATCCCATTTGATATTAGATTATGATCAAACTCCTAATTGATAGGATTTACTAAACAATAAACATTAACTTGTCTTGGAGTTCCCTCATAGAGGAATTACAAAATTACTAAATGGATTCTGCATCATTAAATTCTACAAGGCCAAAAAAAAAAAAAGCACACCTGAGAGTTTTAAGGTTACATGATGGGGCTAAAGTATAATCAATCCCTATAGCTAAGCAATAAAGAAGCAGGGTTCAATAAGAAATGATGAGGGTAGTTGCTTAATTGTATGAACAAAACCATCATTTACGAATATTCAACAAAGAAGCCACAACCATTTATCAATGCACAATAATGGGTTAACTTTCAATCATTAGGTCATGATGAAGAATTAAAACCCATTCTTAAAAATCTTAAGGAAACCTTAACAATATATATAAACTTTCAATTGTTAAGTAACATTTCTTATAAACCTAAAATGCCCAAGAACTAAGAAAATAAAAATAATTGATCTTAACAATAGAAAATACACAGTAGATGAAATCTTAACCCAAAAAAAAAACTTAACAAAGAAAGTTTAAAAAGATTTAATGAATTAAAATATAAATATAAATTTACTAATCTCAATAGAAATATTTGATGCCAAAACCCATGTAGAAGATAAAAACAACATAAATGGGTCTTCATGGTCATGAAGCAAGTAAAAGCGATTAAAGATGATTTAAAACCATATAAAATCCACATGGAGCAGGAGAGTTTGACGGGGAGTGCGACAAGGAATGCAATAGGGGTCAGAAAAGGGAAAAGTGAAGGTTATAAAGAGGAGTCACGAGGAAAAACATCTAATTTAGATGGGTTCTGTTATGCAATAGGCATCAGAAAAGGGAAAAGTCAAGGTTATAAGGGGGAGTCACGTTAGGTAGTTAGGTTATGACTTATAGGTCATTCTCTATCCACTCTACGTAGGTTCCCACATAACCATAAATTTTTATGCGTATGTTAAACTCTACGTCAAAAGAGTGTTCAATTAATTACATCAACAAAAAACTAATAAAGAAAATATTTTAACTTGAGCAGTATAAGTTTTGAAAAGTTAATTATTAAATTAAAAATTTTAGTATTGAATTATAAAGATGAGAAAAAAGTCCAAACCTATCCTAACTAAAAGTTAAAAAGCTTTAGCTGAGTTGTCTGGCTTGCTTGGGATCGTATGACGTCCCCTAAAATCCTTTGACGGGTTACGCTTTCGAAAATAGCGTGAGTTTAATATTGCGTTGTTGGGAAAACAAGGTTGGAATCTTTTGACAAAACCTAACTCTAAGGCAACATGGGTTCTTAAGGCAAAGTATTATCCGAATCGTGATTTTCTTGGTGCAAATCTTGGTTCAAATCCTAGCTGTGTTTGGCGTAGTATTTGGAATCCCGGAATTTATTAAGTCGGGGTATTTATTGGCGGGTTGGTTCACGCACACAAATAACGATTTGAGACTCCCATGGCTATTGGATGATTGAAATTCTTTTATTTCTTCCCCTAGACCTGCGGATTCTCAACTCTTTCTTGTCTCCGATTTGATTCTTCAACGGCAATGGAATGTTGAGAAGATTCAAGAACTGTTTAATGAACATGATAGGAGCTGTATACTCTATATTCCTTTGTGTTCTACTGCTGCCGTTGATAATGTTTGCCCAATTTGTTATGGTGATTCCGAAACAATTCTGCATATTTTGGTCCAATGTCCCTTTGCTGTGAGTGTATGGCAACAGTCTAGTTTGGGTTTTCGACCAACAAATGAAGTTTCTTTTTCCAGATGGTTTGGTGACACTTTTGCTAATTTGAATTCTGAGGAGGCGTGTAATGTTGTGATGGTTTGCTGGGCTCTTTGGGTGAATAGGAATGATGTGGTTTGGCGACACAAAAATAGGAACCAAGTTCAATTGTAAGGTTGGCAGCTGATGTTTTGAATGCTTGGAAGGTGGTTTGAATTCAGCCAAATATTTCGCCGATAGCTGTAAACCGAATTCCAAGTTGGTCATGTCCCCCGAAAGAATAGCTCAAGGTTAATGTTGATGTCTCAACTGGAAGTGCTACAGGTTACGTGGGTATTGGTTGTGTAGTGAGGGACTTTGGAACTTCGTTTATTGTTTTTAATGCAAAGGTTGCCGAGGCCATTGCTATGCGTGAAGTGTTGAGTTGGATGAAGGCACATGGTTGACAAAGAGTAATGTTTGAAACTGATTCTCAACTGGTTGCACAAGCCATTAATAGTGACAAGTCTGACGATGTTTCTGCTTTTGGTTTAATCATTCAAGACTATATCTTGTCTGAGATTCCAGTCGCTAGGTGTAGTTTTGTCTATAGGTCTGCGAATGTAGCTGCTCATGTTTGGCCATTGGTAGTCATTCCGATGCAAGCTTAGGAGTGTGGAATAATTTGCCTCCTTCCAATTTACTGGATGTCTTAATATCTTTTCGATGAAATCCCATATTTAAATTTTCTTTTAAGTCAAGTTTGGGCTCCTTATAGTAGTTTAGCCTGAAGCCCAGAACTTTTATACAATAAACAATGACGTCATCATTTAAGCTTTTTGCTAAAGGCCAAGAGGCTCTCTTTCCTTGCAAGCATTACTCTATGTAGTGCCTTCTTTATTCACTGCCATCAACCGTAAGATCTAATTTAATAGGGTGTGTTTATTATTTTCTCTCTTATTTTTCATTTTTAATTTATTGGTACTCCTAAATCGTCACTCATGCTCTCAATGTCTTATTAATTTCTCAATTGTTAAATGAAGGTAAGCAATTAACTATTAATGGGTTTGCTGCTATAGAATAAATGACATACTTTGAATTAAATTTTATTGTCTCATTGATGGATCCAACAATGAGAACAATGATTGAACTCTTTTCCTTTTTAGTATTGGTTTGAAATTAAAATGAATTATTTGGTAAATCTCATATGTTTTACCACCATGAGTTCATCTAAAGAAGTTCTGAAAGCTATGCTTTTCGCTGAGGTTCGGGAGCATCTCATTATGCACAATCTATACCAACATGGTAAACCGACCATCCTAGCTTCACTGTCCATACTATAACCACTTTCAGCTATGGCTTTGCTTATCTTCTTTATTTTCTTTAGTTTGTTTTGTATCGATACCACAGGTAACCCTCTATGATGTCCAACTCTTTTGTAGACTTTTATCTTATATTTATTAATTCAATTGCCCTTTTTTTTAAAAAAAAATCAATGATAAATCGAAGTGCATTGTATCTTTTTCTACTAATAAGCTGCTGTATGTTCTGCATGGTAATCCACGGATGCATATGGTACAGTCTCCGAATGCGGACAAGTGTTTTCTGGAAGTTGACTATCTAAATCAGACTGCCGTGTTAATTTTTAAGACCTGGTCCAAGCGTGGATTCTGATGGTTTGAACATTGAATTGAAATAGTAGAAATAAAAATATATATTATCCACATTCTATGTATCACCCAACAATAATCGAAAATTTTGGTTAAATAATTTCTTGGCATGATAATATAATCTTACGTAACGGCAATATATGAAGTCCAAGCCACTATACTCTCGTTTCTGGTAAAACAAATACTTGAAATAGAACATATAATTGTAGAACGCACGCCGGAACAGTGAGAGAACGATATGCTCAAAAGAAACTGAACGACACCAGACCTTAACTGACGATGGGTTGATGCTAGTGGTAGTCGATGTCTGGATGATCGGATTACTTGAGCATGGAATTACTGCTTCGATTAACCGCATGAAATCTGACAAGAAGGCGCGGGTTTTGAGACGGATCCTTTTATAAGTACATGACTTCTGAATGTCGTTGAACCCTCATGCACTTGGCTTATGTCTACAACTACAAGAATAAATAAAATTTTCGTATCAGTTAAAAAGAGATTAAAAATCATAACGAACATACTTCTCTGCTATTATTTCAAGAATTAGGTCAGAGAAACTGAACCAGCAACCTATATGGTTGAATGGAGAAGAGGGAGGCTCAGGCCTAGCTGCTCCGACAGATATCATCATCTCCAACGAGAAAGAAAGCATTAGAAGTAAGGGAATAAGAGAAACAATGGTGGAGTTGGAGCTTTTATAGCATCCCATTTTAACAACAGATTCACAAGCAAGTCGCAACCTTGTTCTCCTATATGTACTTTAAGATTGTTGTTTACGAATAGCTAGGGCAGCGAACCAAATGTATCACTGAGCTGTTTATATATCTAGTTAAGGGCCGTTGTGATTTAAAAAAAAAATCAAAGGCTTGGAGGGACGAAGCCTTTCTTTCCTTAATATAAGACGAAAATTTGGGAGAAAGTTCTTCGGTGGCCAAAAACGACTTGATTGAGCGTGTCCACACAACACGCTCTCTATGCTCTACAAGTTGGCGATTTTATTAAACATTGACATATATACTAGGAAAAAAGAAAAGAATAACAATGAGAATTGGTAATAGGTAAACCTAAGGCAAGGTACAGAGTAGATAATCAAGGAATCATGGTTGTTCAATAATCAAGATAGCTTTTAAACAGTTTCGATCACATGTTAAGCGGTTTTTTATATTTAAATCTTTCAATTAGATAGCTTGTGACTTGGCCCACATCATGATGATTAATTACACTACAATAGATGTAAAACTCCAAACTTTTCTTTTCACATTTTTATAAAATTTTATTTTGTGTGAATGATATTTTCGGATTAATGTAAATTTTTATTTTCGCGTGAATTAAGAACCCAACTCTGAATGAAAAGTATTAAAGTCAAATGCTAGGCGAAAAATAGTGGAGTTGGTTGCTATGAAAATAGACAAAAAAAATCAATCAGATGAATTTATGATAGATTAAGATTGAACTTGATTTAAATTATTATGGAGTAAATTTGAAGCATTATTAGGATGAAACATAAGGATATAAGAATCAGTCATAGTTACGGATACTTAAAGTAAATTGATCCAACTTATATGTTGATATATTTAAGTGTAACATGTTATCAAGTAGATATGAAATTTCTATCGAAATTGGACAGATTTTTCTTAAGCCACTTAATTATTTTGGACAAGAAATAATACATGTACATGTGAATAAACCTTAAGTGGCAACTGTCACATACATGAAGAAATTCTCATTATTTTGGAACAAGAATGCATGAAAACCTTGTGCTATCACGTTTATGAAAGAGTAGATGTGAAGGACATAAAATTCATTACATGAGAGACCAATTCAAGGTGTGGACACATGTCATTTTGGTGAGACAAAAATGAAAACAACTTATTATATGTGGGAGACAAGTATTGTCGTGGATGTTACAAGGTATTAATGGCTTCATTAAACAAAGATGGTGATGGACAAAACAATGGACAACTTTTGGTAGTTAAGCTTGCAAAGTGTGGACATCCCTCTTCAACATGTAGCACGTAAAACAAAGATGGCAGGACTTGCTCCACCTTCATTCTACCGAAACTTTAGCTCTCCTTTGGACCAGAATTATTGAACAGTAATTGAAGTTGCTCCCTCATGCATAGGTCTTTCAAGTTACTACCTTTGAGAAATAAATTTAGCATGTTGTTTAAGCCTCCAACCATAGACAACACCTCCATCAACGCCACCTATGTGCAGGGAAAAGATGTGCAATACATTGATTTTAGGTACGTTAAACCACTCTTGTCCATCCTCTTTAGTTGGTCACGTGAATGCTTAAGATGGAAAAATGAATTTCCTTATGAATTGCATAAATGTTTGAGCATGATTTAAATAAAGTGGTAAGTGTCCCTAACTATGTTTAGTTAAATTTTGTATTAGGATTCTCACTTTCCTTGAAAAGTTCTAGTGTTTTGGCCATAACTTAGTATATGAAACTCCAAATTGGGTGATTCCAACTATAAATGAAACCTAAGACATAGCCCTACAAATATCTAGTAGATACCTAAACCTAATTCTAGCTGAATGATATTGAAAATTGAGGTTGATTATGGTAACATGATGCTGTCTTTGTGTTGAAGCAACTTCTAATATTTGGTACGTGTTTCATAATTTAGAAGGTGAAATGGTATGATTTTGATGATATGGAAACTAGAGACATAGGAAAACAAATGTATAGAAGATTTCAAAACCTAATTTGAACGTTTGATATGTGAAAATTAAGGAACAATTGGAGGCAAGGTTAAATGAAGAGAAAAACAACATGGTAAATGGAGAGGAAAACAACATATATATCAATGTCTTATGAATTTTATTCAATGGGTATTAATTGGCAACATGTAGATGCTATATGTGTGGCTTAATGGTTGTTCAATAGTAGCATGTATGTTGTACACAGTTTAATGGTTCAAAATAAGGAAAATAGTAAGTATATTCTATGTATGTTATTTAAATGGAAAGAAGACAACATATATTAATCATGGAAGTTGTTTAATGGTTGTTAAATGGTTGAATGAAAAGAAAACATAATTTTTAATCATACTAAATGCTAAGATTTTGGTTAACCCCTTTGTTATAAAATTTGTAAAACAAGCTGGTAAGTTATGGTTATACTTGGTAGGTTTTAGAAACCCTTTAGGGGTCTCCCTCATAGCTAAGTAAGACCATAAAGTTTTCTCGATCACTGTAGACTCAAGGCTAATAAAGGAAAAGCACCAAACATATGAGGGCAGTTTACGATAAATAATAAATAGTGAGTGTACCTTTAAATTGATTTTGTAAATATGGTTCTTATCTTAATATGAAAAATATGTTTATGAATAATTCCATTGGTGCTACTACTTGAAATTAAAGGTTAATCTTCATGAGATTTACATATGCTTTGATTTAGCATTGAATTGAATTTTGAATGCACTTGGAAAACTAATGAGATGTACATACACTTTGAATTGGCATTAAATTGGAATTTGCATATGTTTTGAATTGGCATTGAATTGGAATTTGCATATGCTTTGAATTGGCATAGAAATGGATTTTGAATATGTTTTTAATTGGTATTAAAATGAGGCGCACTTATGTATTAGTTGTGATTTAGCCTATAGTACGTCGTTAGGTATTTATACATACGATTATATCGATCGGAGTACGTTCTAACATGTGTGGCAATGTTTGGGGGCCATCTGTCACTAATATAGGTGGTGTTATGTCTATCAATATGTCATGTGAGTCGCCCTCCGCACAAGTGAAGTATATATTGTATTAGCACTGTTACAAGTAAGCGATGCATAACCAGCTATATAACCACTGATTTATATGTAGTGCTAGCATTGTTATGAGTAAGCAATGC
>JAOQMP010000001.1:19105547-19137808 GCA_027563575.1 Erythroxylum pedicellare
ACAACATAAGAAGGGGTAGTAATACAAGCTTCAATTCATTTAATTAAGACCCTCAAAAAACCCATCACTTTAAGTAGTCTCAATATAAAGTTCCATTCTACATTGTGAAAAGCCTTCTTAAAATCTATCTTGAAAGCACAATTCTTTGGAGCTTTCTTCCTCGAGTAACTTCTTATCAATTCTTGTACTAGGGAAATGTTATCCCCTATTTGTTTGCCATGTAAGAAAGCACTTTGGTTATCACTAATCAAAGACCCCAAAACAATTTTAAGTCTGTTGGCAATAATCTTTGATATCACTTTATATAAGAAATTTGAGCAAGCAATAGGCCTGTAGTCCTTCAACGATGTTGGATTTCTTAGTTTAGGAACTAAGCAAAGATAAATTTTATTAATTTCCTTTAAAATAGTTCCTGAAGAGAAGAATTCTTTAACAGCCGCTTTCACCATCAAGCTAATCTCAAGCCATGCTTTCTGAAAAAAGAACCCATTAAACCCATCAGGTTCTAGAGCCTTTTTAGGATTCACTTAGAAGGCAATCTTCTCTATTTCCGAATCTTCAACAGTTTTGGTTAATAAAGTTTCTCTTCATTGGATAACTTGTTATGAATAATAGAATCCAAGAATTGAGTGTGCACTTTTGTATTTCGAGAGATATAGAAATCTTTGAAGAACCTCTCAGCTTCTTTCAGCAAATCCTCATGTTTACTTATCTTCCTCCCATTTGGCATAGTAATTTCCCTTATAGAGTTATAGTTCTCCCTGGAATTATTGAGTTAAAGAAGAATTTAGAATTTTGTCACCTTCTTTGAGCCATTTCACCCTAGACTTCTACTCCATAACACTGGCATTATTGTTTAAAGCTTGCAAATAGTCTAACAAAGCAACTTTCTCTTAAGATAAAAGGAAACTATCCCCAGGGTTATAAGAAAGAGTATGTTATACTTGGGATAACTTGTCTCTAGCTACTGATATGGCTTGAAAAATGTTCTCCCCAATTTGTTTCTTTAGTGTCTTTAAGGCCTCTCTGATTAATTTCAGCTTCTAAATACATTTGAAATGGAGAGTAACATTTAAATTTGTTGTTACCTTTTCCCTTAAACAGTCCTGAAATTCCTCTACATCAACCAAATAGTTGTTAAATCTAAAAGGATGGCAACGTTTAACCTTTAGGAGCAAATCCTCCATAGTCATTGGGGTATGATCCAAAAATATAGGGTCTAAGAAAGAGGCCTTACTATTTGGGAATTGTAGTAACCATGCTTGGTTGACCATAACTTGGTCTAGCTTTTTCTTGAGAGACCATCCATTAGTTTTCTTATTACTTGAAGAGAAAAAATGACCAGTCGCCTTCAAGTCTAGAACTCTTAACTGATCAACACAATCCTTGAAATCAATAGAGTAATTACTTAAAAAAAATGACCTTCTGCTTCCATTCTATAAAGAGTATAATTAAAATCTCCTAAAATGAGCTAAGGACCTACCACTCTTCTTTGGAAACTCAATAAGCTCTCCTAAAGATCCTTCATTTGAAACAAATGGTTAAAACCATACACTATCGAGGCGAAAAAAGAAGTATTTTGCTCAACAAAATGCCACTTCATGTGCATGACTTGCATCTCCATTTCTAACACCTCAATGTCTACTATTCGGGGGTCAAAACCAACAATAATTCTGCTATAAGCATGAACTTGATGATTAGAGAGGAACCGCCACTTATTACCTAGCTTATTAAGATAATTGAGATTTTCTGGTCTAATTTTTATTTCTAAAATAGAAAAAATTGAAATGTTTTCCTTAGCCAAAAAGTCCTTTAAGGCTAAGAGCTTTTTGGGGCACTTAAAGCTCCTAACATTCCAAACTATAATCATAAACAAATGACTTTGGAGTTTTGATCTTTGCTCCTAGTACCCTTCCTCCGTTTGACACTAATAAACTGTTCTGCAGCCTCTCTCCCTTCAACATTGCTCAATGTTAAAGGGGATGAGGTCACCTTCACATCATCAACTTTTTCACCCTCCTGTAACGCTAGCATGCCTTCCTTAAGATCTTCTTTAGTAGTGCTTGTTTCTATTTTCTACTTAGGTGTTGGATTTCCGCATCTAAATTAGAAAGTGCTGGAACATTGTGACTTGGTTTCAGCTCCTCATTTCCAACCTTATCCATGTGATTTTGATCCTTTATGAATGGTTATTCTTGGGTCACATTTTGACATATTACTTGCTCATCATTTCCATCCTTATCATCTTAATCTAGACCTATTAGTTCTATATAGCTCCCTTCTTTGAAGATTTTCCCAGTTGGTATCCACCTTTTTCCTTATAGCTTTAAAAAAGACTTCTAATGGTAGTCTATTGTGAAACTATCTTCATATAATGTTCCATTAAAGCCTAACCTCATAATGGGAATTTGGTATGCTAAATCCTTAAAGATATCCATAGTAATACATAGTTGAGCATAGCCTAACCTTTCCTTTTTGTTGTATTTTCATCTATGTATAAAGGCTACCCCAAATAACTTGCAATCATATTAAGGCGCTTGGTAGTCCAATATTCCAATGGAAAATTATACAGATTAACCCATAAAGGAATTGACTTTAGCTTTTTTGTTTCAGGTTGGAACCTCAACTGTCAGCTTTGGAGAATCAATGGAAGGTTTATCATATGACAAGGTCCTTCTTCCAAAACTTTAAGAGCCTGCACTTTTGTGGAAAAGGTAAATAATGCTAAGTTTTTCTCAACTAGCAATCCTTTGTTCTTCCAAGTATTGGTTTCCCACTTTTGCAGCACCAAAAAAAGGGGCCTTTTCTGTAGAAAGAATCCCACCAGTGAAGACTAATCGGGCTCTTTCTTGTAGTACTTCCATATCCAACGAAACAGTGACTCTTCCTTGGTCTTTTTTGGGGGAATAGTGGAGTGCAGTATCTCCTTTATCAGCTATCACTTGTTTCCAACTCTTCTTGAGGTCAGAGGAAGAAGTAGAACCCTTTTGAGGTAGCTTAGAGTCGGCCAAAGTGAGGGAGGGTAATAATGGAAAGTCAGTGGGAGAATCTGCACAAAAAGTAGGAGTTTCAGGTGTAGGCATGATTAACAGGCAAAAGAATGAAATGTAGAACAATGGCAGGAAGAAGTTTCAAAAAGTGATTACCAAATGAGGGAATAGAGTCAAAGCAGACTATAGGAAATTATTAATAACCACTAGAAGCTAAAGAGGGAAGGTTTTTAGGAAGGGAGAGAAAGTATATGTTTGTGAAGAAGATTAAGTAGGCCTATATTGCTTGAAGTGAGGGGGAAGTTGAGAACTAGGTAGGGAAAAAATTGAGGGCTAGAATAGAAGCAAGTGAATGTGGCATGAAGAGAAGTGGAAATGAAGTTAAGAGCTAGATAGAAGAAAAAGTAGAGGGCTGGAAAAGAAGCAAGTGAATGTGGCTTGAAAAGAAAAAGAAATGAAAACAAAGAGCTGGAGATCAGTGGGGCTGGATACGGGGAGAAGAGCGTTGGATTAACCATTGCTAGAGAGTGAAGAAGGATGAGGAAGAAGGAGCTAAAGTTGGAGAATTTGGGACCACCTTCGAATACCTTCAAGATGGTGTAGTGTTACTCTTATCTGAATCCAATAGTAGATTGCTTTGGTATGGCTGAAACTAAAATAAATGATACAACAAAAGAAGATTTTGCTAGAGGTGTCTTTTAACAATCTTTAGTGTTGCATCCGAAGTAAAACATAAAAAGAATGAGTTATATTGGTTAAGTTGCAATATTGTTTCCCTAGTATATTGCAACTCAGGTGCTTGAACATGTGATCTTAGCTTATTAATCCAATTCAATTTTTCAAAAAATAGAAATATCGACACCATGATTTATTTCTTGACAATATTCTTATGTTAATATATTAAACTTGATCGTTAAAAATAATCATAAATTCAGTTTGATTAAAACTTATTAATACTCTCTCATAAACACATTAAAACTTAGCAATACGTTTGTTTTACTATTATATAAAAATTTTATATCGAACATAATTACTAAATTTTTCAAATAAAAATTATTCTAAAAATGCATATTAACGTTAAGAGTTGATTTATCCAATGTTTATTTATCTAAAAAGGATAACAAACTAAAAATGCTAAATATTTTTTAATTTTTAAATCTCATTGTCTAGCCTTTTAAAAATTTCAATTAAGTGTCCAAAATTTTGAAATTAGACAATTCAATTAAAAAGTTATTTTTGTTAACATTTTGTTTATATAGTTGGTGGAGCAAAGTAATTAAAAACTAACATTTGGAAGGGTTATATAACTGTTCATCTTTGTCAATATAACTTTTGAGTCTTTTATGGAAAATATATTAATATTTAAGTATTTAAAATGTGGTCAATAGTTTGATGTCCAAATATGCAAAAACTTTATGAAGAAGAAGATGTCATCTAACTCCTCAAATATTGGCATTAACATTACTATGTTAATCACATAAGCAAAACATTTATAGAGATATCCTTGTAAGGTAACTTATTTGATTTTTTAAAAAGCTTAAATATCTAATTGAAATTTTAAAAATTTAGACAATGAAATAAAAAAGTTAATAAATGTCACTTGTAATTTGTCATCCTATTTAAAATTTTATAAAAATTATAGAAGTGATTTTTTGTGAGACGAATAAAATTAATTAAAGCTCATAAAGGAAGCAAGTTACAATAACTAATAAGTTTATAATTCTTTGAATAGATCATTATAAGCATAGAAGCTTACCTATAATGGGTCCTAATCAACTGGAAAAATTATTGAGTATATAATATCTATGTGAGTAAGGATAATAAAATTTTCCTTGAATTTTCCAACTAGGAATATGTGAAGAATATATTGGAAGTAGGGTTATGGCATGTATACAACAAGCCTCTACTTCTTCAAACATCATGTCCATGACTAAATATAGATGATATAAGGAAAAAAATATTCTAGGATTAAATAAGTTGCCTATAAAGATCTATCGGATAGCAACACAGATGTAGAAATGGTAATTAATAGTGAAAGTTACAAATTGACAAAGAAAGAAGTAAAGAAGATAGTTTCAGAAGCCAAAAGTCACAAAAATAAGGTGTATATTTGGCCACATTTTTTTGTTACGTTTTGAAAATTGTAGCTAAAAATAAACCTTTGACAACAATTAATGTAATTGTCACCAAATCAGGACCATTTGGTGATAATTTTTGAAAATCGTTACTAAAGGGTTCGCATTTTGTGACATTTGTAGCATTCACATTTTGTAATGTTTTCAAAAAACATCGCTAAAGAGTCCACATTTTGTGACATTTTTTAGTGATAATTTTTCAAAAATCGTTGCTAAAAGTTTCTTATTTGGTGAGAAAATAACCCTTATTGACAAAATGACCTTTGATAATGATTTAAAAATCTTCACCAAATGTGCCAAATAGTTATAGGAGGGAATAAAAATGAGAATGACACTTTAAAAAAACCTTAAGGCCTAAAGCACCCATCTCTCATCCTCTACTCTTTCTTTCCTCTTCCTTTATAAACCGAAGAGCAATTAAAAAATAAAGCTTTAAAGTTAAAAACACCCATGTCTCATCCTTAAGTCTCTTATTTCCTCTTCCTCCATGAAAACGAAAGGTACACTCTTAATCCATCGTCGACGATATCTCCTTTCATCGATTCACTTTGTTAATTAACCTTTGCATTTCTTTCTTCTCTCATTTTCTGTTAATGTTTTTGTGATTTCATTAATTTTAAATGGTTGAAATACCCGAGCTACCAAAACTTGAGAAATTCTAGAGTTAGAGTTTGTAAAACCCGAACACCCATCTTTACTAAAATTTGATTTCGTAAAGGAGAAGAAAATTTGCAACGACTTTGTTAGGGGAAATGAGGTGGTGACGAAAAAAGGGTCAGTGAGGAGGTTAGTGAGTTTTATCAGGGAGAGGTTATGGGGAGTGTTGGGTCAGTGAATGTTGCCGGAAAGTGAAAAATGGTTGTCAAAAGTTAGTGTTTGCAACTATAAATAACATGTCTTTGTTTATCATTTTTCAGGGTTTGCTTTCTAGTTATGATTTTTGTTTTCCCAACAAGAAGCTCTATAAGTAAAAATCTTATGGAAAATCCAAGAGGTTGGTAGTTTCTTTGTAGCTATAAAAAGCAAAAATAGATAATTATTTCATGAATTCTTCTAATCCATATTTGTCGGTAGAATGAGAAACCGTCTTTGAGTTCTCTATATTAATATATAATTATATATCAATGTGTATGCTTAATATTATCTTTAATTAGCTTTTTTTCATTCTTCTTGGGAGGTTCACTAGAATGTGTTCTATTAGGAAGAGGGGTATGCCATATGTTATTTCATCTTAAATGGTTGATTTTCTTTATTGATTGTATTTTAAGACCCCTTTACGTTATTTTTTTCTTTGACACTGGAGTTCATCTTCACTTTTTCGTTTTTTCCCCACTTACAGTTAAGTTTAGATAATGAAAAATGTGTTTTGATGCAAATTCCATATACATCTGAAACCATGGTTCATTCTTTTAATGCCTTCTTAATTTTTGACTAAATATGGATTACCTTGGATAACTAAAGTATGCTGCTTTTCATTGTTCCAATTTTGAAAGAATTCATCATAACTAGTGCAAGTTAATATATCTATGGAAGAAATTGGTGTTAAAGAAAGATCTCATTATCATTTGTATACATGTAGTGACATTTCTTCTTCGTCATTATTTCATATTATTTAGTAATTCTTCTATTTGTAATCATTTTTGTGATTTTTTCTTTTTGCTTATTTTTTGCAAGTCATTGAAGTTTTTCTTGTCTTTGTCTACATATTGAGAACTGGAAATGTGCTTTTTAACTATAGGTACTATAATAATAAATTGCAAAAAACTAAAGGTACCCTCTATGTTCCTATGGTATAGTTTGTTTTAATCTATCTTTTCTTCTTTCCTTAAAGTTGAATGTTTACCCAACAGTTAGTAAAGGGTTTTTGGTTATCCCACCTTTACTTTGATTCTTGGTTTCCTCATTTCCTCTCATGCATTCGATGATTTTGGCTATAGTTATTGAAGACTTTTCTTATCCATTTTGCTTAGTAAAATGTGCTAGCTTCAAGGTTAGGCATGTTTCCACTGGATAACTTGTTTCTTTTGATAAACATAGAATGCTAGTTACTACTTTTCTCCTATATTATATTGTTTCTCATCTTTATGATTTAGAATTTAGTTTTTGATGCCCAAAAGAATTTTAATCATAAATTTCCTTTTAGGGTTTGAGATATCATTTGTTATTATCTCATGATCCCTTTAACTTTGAATTTTGAGTTGGTCAACTTCTGAAATCTTTGTTGAATTCTCGATAACTTAAGCCTTTTGGACTATAAACTACTAAGATAGCATTCATTAGGAGACTAATAAGATAGCATTGATGGTCTTAGAGCTCTAGAGATGAAGTGCTTTTAAACTGTCATGTTTGTCTTTGTTCATCAAGCTATATTCTTATTATTTAAAGTATTCTTAACCTTGTTGAAGCTATAGATGCACCCAATGTATAGATGTTAGAACACTTGTTTTTGTTTTACTCTGAGGTTGGATTGTTAAGTGTTTACATGATAAAGTCGTACTTTTGAAGGTATTTAATGGTTTTCAATGAATATTTTGCTAGTAATTCCATCACTCTCCTTTTTTTCTTTCCTAATTAAAAACAAACTAGCTTAATTATGCATAATTTTAGGCACTCTACCGATCTTAAAGTTACTTTCATGATTCCCATGGCTAATCCTTCCTATATGATGGCTGACTTATAAAGTTGCTCTCATCACATAAACAAACCTAGAGTCATTCTAGTTTTGTTATATATATTTTTTTGAAATCTTAGCATTTATAGTTTGTAAACTGATCTTTGTATTTATTATTTTGTCTATAAAAATTGTTAAAGTTGTAATTAAAATCTTGTATATGAAGAATATTCTTTTGGTATAACTTAATGATATTTTATTTTTATATACAATGCTTCAAATTATCAATTATTTTTGTATAATAAATTAACAAAAATTCTAAATATTATATACAATAATATGGATTAAAAATGTCACAAATAATTATAATTAACATGGTATAACATTTTTTAAAAATGTATACTAAAAAGTTGACTACATTTTACAAAACATAGCTAAAAACTTTTGCTTACATTTTAAAAAAAGTAGCTAAAAACCTTTTGCTATGTTTTTGGAAATGTAGTTAAAAACGATTAACTACGTTTTTGGAAACATAGCTTAATTTTTTTTCATAGTTTCTGAAAATGTATGAAAACTAAATGTATTGGCAACAATTTCTTAAAATGTCACTAATATTTTTCTATATGAAAATAAAGCACAGGAAAAAAATGTTAGCAACAATTAGTAAAAAACTTCACCTATAGTTTTCAGTTATGGAGATTTGGTGACATTTTTAGTGACTAATATAAATCGTTGCTAATGACTATTAGTGATGATTTTGGGACATTTAGTGACAATTCTTTTCATAGCCAAATGTCATTTTTATTGTAGTGAGTATAGCTTAATTATAAGAAATTATATCAACGATTAGAAATTAAAGATGGAGAAAGGGATATATTTAAGTTGGCAAAAGCTGGGGAACGAAAAGCGATAGACTTATATTAAATCCATTGCATAAAGGATGAAGTAGGATAAGTGCTCGTGGATAAAAATGATATCTTGATGTTAGGGATACTTTTATAGCCTTTTTAATATGGGCGAAGATGAAAACATCTCCTTGGGTGGTCTTGGCATGTTTGAGAAATATTATAACTTCATTTGTTATCGACATTAAAGGAGCCTTGAGGGAGATGAAGAGTGAAAGTGTGGTATGACCTTATGAGTGGAGACTTAGTGCACTAATTCCTCTATACAAAAACGAAAGGGACATCCAAAGCTATAATAACTGAAGAGAAATTAAAATACTCAGTCACACTATGAAGTTATAGGAGAGGGTTAATGAGAAGAGAGTGAGAAAAGGTGTACTAATCTCAAAGAACCAATATATTTTCATGCCAAGAATGTCTACGATATAAGCTATATACCTCCTTAGAAGATTAACGAAATATTACAGGGAAGGAAAACGAGTCTTGCATATAGTTTCAATTGACTTAGAGGAGGCTTATGATAAGGTTGTCATGTGGAGGTGTTTAGAAGTTGGGGGAGTTCCTATAACCTATGTATATGTTATTAGGGTGCCCCTTCCTATTTGTAGTAGTAATGGATAAGCTCACTAAGAATATCCAAGGGAAGGTACCTTAGTATATGTTGCTTACTGATGACATTGTTTAGTGAATGAAATAAAAGAGGGTTTTAATGTCGTGTTAAAACTTTGGATGGATATGTTAAAGTCAAAGTTTTTAAATTAAGTAGGACTAATGCTAAATATTTAGAGTGTAAATTTTTAGGCTATATTGTAGCATTCGATGTGGAGATAAATATTAGTTATGAGGTAATACCATTGAAAGATTGTTTAAAGTACCTTGGATCCATCATCTAAAGTAATGACTAGATAGATGAAGATATAGTTCATCGTATCAAATCAGAGTGACTTAAATGAAGGGGTGCATCAGGAGTTTTAAGTGACAAGAAAATGCCAACAACAATAATAGCAACACCCAGTGAGAGTTCCATTAAAACGTGGGGCCTAGGGAGGTCTAGTACTACGCAGCCTTATGGTTACTATTAAAGATACTGTTCTTGATAGACCCACATTTAATGTAAAATAATGATAATACAAATATTTATAAATAAAAATATAAAAATAATACAATATATATTACATTACATGTAGAGCACCGTAAAGATTAACAACAAAAGACAAAAAGTAAATAAATACACAAACCATAGAAAAGATAAGTACAAGAATAAATCAAACTTGCTATTACAAAAAAGTATTTAGTCTAAGTAAGAAACTGCAAGCTAAATAACAAGTAGGTAACTAGTACATAATCAAAATATTAAGGATAACTATAAAATGAAAAAATTGAAAGGAAAATGTTTAAAAAGCATAAAAGAATGAGAATGACATCTCTGTGAGAGAGCCTTTATCTATATCTGAGTACGCCAAAGTTTTCTATTGTGGGCCATGTACTCTGTAAGTTCCAATAGAGCCATATCATTCTTGATCGCTTTCTTTTGTTTCTTCTTATGCTGTCCTTTTTTGCTCTTACAATCTCTAAGTACTATTTTCTTACATTTTCTTATTGGAGTATCCAGGTGTCTCCTTTTAACAGGTTTGAACCACCTAAGCCTCGTCTCTCTTAATTTTTTATTAATATTAGCCACCTTTAATTTATTTCTTACTAATACATTCTTGAACTTATCTCTTCTAGTAAGGTTACACATTTAACAATGCATCCTCATCTTTGAAATGATTAGCTTATGACTATGCACTTGTTTGGCGGGTCAATACTCTGACCTATATATCATAGTTGACCTAATCATTAAATGTTAGAATTTATCTTTGAGTTTGAGTAGTATCTTCTTATCACATAAAACTCCTGATTCACTTCTCCATTTAAGCCACCTTGATCTGATAAGGTAGACTGTATCTTCATCGATCCATTTAAGCCACCCTTAAACACTCTTTCTATGGTATAACTTCTAAATTAACCTTTACCTCCTCATTGAAAGCCACCCTCCAGCCAGAAAAGTTACATTCTAAGTACTTAGTGTTCGTTCTACTCAATTTAAAGCCATCTTTCTCTAATGTATCCATCCAACAATCTAGTTTGACATTGACACCCTCTTTTGTCTCATCCACTAAGACAATATCATTAGCAAACAATATACACTAAGGCAGATCCTTCTGAATATTCTTAATGAGCTCATCCATCACTACTGTAAACAAAAAGAGAGCTCAACAAGAATCTTTAGTGTCGCTTAATATTAATAAAAATAAATTCATGTATCTCCTTATATTGTCCTTACTTTAGTCTTTTACTCCTTTATACAAATCGTTAATCACCAGTATATTGGTCATAGGAACTCCCTTAACCTCTAAACACCTCCACATGATTTCCATAGGTACCTTGTCTTATGCCATCTCTAAATTAATAAAAACCGTATGTAGATTATTCTGTCTTTCCCTGTAACATTCCATTAACCTTCTAAGAAAATGTAAAACTTCTATCGTGGGCCTTTTTATCATGAAGCCAAAATGTTTCCCTAACATAGGAGCATCCTTTCTTGCTCTCTTCTCAATTAACTTATCCCAAAACTTCATGTTGTAACTAAGTAATTTGATGCCTTTATAGTTGTTATAATTTTAGATGTCCCTTTTGTTCTTATATAAAGGAATTAACATAGTAAGTCTCCACTCATTTGACATTTTAGCAGACTTAAGGATCATATAGAAAAGCTTGGCTAGCCAAGTAAGACTCTCTACACCTCTATAAGTATCTCATTAAGCCCTGCTACCATTTTGCTCTTAATATCCCTCAAATCTCTTTTAATTTCTTCCTTTGTAATCTAACTACAATGAGATAAGTTACGAAGCCTTCAGATGTGCTAAGATTCCTAAGGAGATGTCCTCTATTGCTTCATTAAAAAGGCTATATAACTACCTTTTCCATCTTCTTTTGATTTTATTTTTATTTATGAGCACCCGTCCTGCTTCATCTCTTATACAATGAATATGATTTTAGTCTCTTATTTTATGTTCCTTAGCTTTCACCAACTTAAAATGTCCTTTTCTCCATATATAGTCTCCAATCTTAGGTAGAATTTCTTGTATGCTTTGGTTTTAGCTACTGAAATTGCCTTCTTTGCCTCTCTCTTTGCTAGTTTGTGCCTTTCTCTATTAGCTACTCTCTTTTCCTCTATGGTGATATCTATTGGAGCTTCATAGGCACCCTTACTATTCTTAACTTTGTCTTATACATCTTCATTTCACCATCAAGACTCTATCTTATTAACCCCTAAGCCCTTTAGAAACCACCAAGATCTCTTTTGATATATTCATTAAAAGAGTACTTACTCTCTCCTATATCTAGTTATCATATCCTTCTAATTTTCATTCATCTCCATAGATTACTATATCCTTAAGTTGATTCATCGCGTCACCTTTCAAATTCCACCATCTGACTCTGGTAAATCTTTTAAGACTGATTTTTTCCTCCATTCCTTAATTATAAGATCCAAAACTAACAATCTATACTGAGTTAACAAGCAAGCATTTGGTATCACCTTACAATCCTTACATCTAGGTTTATCATTCTGTCTTACTAGGAAATAGACAATTGAGTTTTCGTGATTTTACGACTAAAAGCTACTAGGTACTTTATGTTTTCCTAAAAAAAGAATTGACTATTATTAACTCAAATGTTACTACAAGGTCTAGCAAAGCAGTCCCACTATTATTCCTATCCTAGTATGCAAAACCCCCATAAGTCCATGAATACTCGTCCAAGGTTATCCCTATATGTTCATTAATGTCTCTTCTTGGAAAACTTTCTTGCTAGGGGGATTTGCTAAATTACCTCATCTAGCTCTTTCCAGAATTGACATTTAAGGTGTTCGTCCAAACCTACTTGTGGTGTATAAGCACACGCCATATTGAGACTAAAAACTTTCACCATTATCTTTACAGACATAATTCTATCATTATTCCTGTTTACCCCTATAATATGATTTATAAGTTCCTTAACAACTAAGATACTTATCCCATTCTGTCATCTCGAACACTCTAAATACCAAAGTTTGAATCCATTAATCTCCCTCTTTTTAACTTTCGGCCATTATATTTCCTGGATGCACGCTATCCAAATCTTTTTTTTTTCCTAAAATCTCCACTAATTTCAAAGACTTCCCTATAAGGGTTCTTATATTCCAAGAACCTATCTGTAATATGTCAACATCTTCTTTTCTCTTAAAACCAAAACTCGCTGAAGAACTAGCCCTTATCATATCATCAATAGTCAAAACCACCACTCCTATCCTAACGTTTGACACTAGTAAATTTATCTAAGAAGATAATCTAATAGCAATAAGCACTAAGGAATAATAGCTTAAAAAATACTTATCATTTAGTCACGATACCAGTAGCGAGGAAGAGTAGTGGGCCTTAGAAACGTCTAAGATCTAAGGATAGTAGAACCTAATAGTTGTTGCATAGAAGAGACAATATCGAAGATGCAGTAAGGAAGGTACAACTTAGTCAGATATTCTGCCACACATCGGTAAGGAGAAAGATGGAAGAAGAGACAAGTGGCACTTGAAACCTATGCATAGGGTTTCTGATGGCTATTCTTTAGGAGGGAGCTAGTCAACAAATGGCACTCTAAATGGTGCAGGTAATAAAGCTACACACTCACTTAGGCAGAACAAAACTAACCCTTAAAAAAGCACAAACACTTTAATACAATGTAAATTTAGGAGAAACGATATTTTATTTGCATGATTCGTAATGTATAGTGTTAGGGTTACATATACAAGCTTATCAACATTAATTAGGAAATGTAATCCCCATGATAAAGGGATTATAATCCCTTTGATCACTATATATCTGTCTATAATCACTTTATAATCTATAACATATTGTAAAAGACACTAATAAAGTTTGTAAAAGATATTCGAATTAAGAATAAGGCCTTCACCGGAATGTTTTAAAATGTTAGAACTTAAATTTTTTTAACTAAAAGGGTTGACTATTTAAATATTATATCTCATGTGGTCAATCATAAATGTAGTATTTACAAATTTGGATAGTGATTGTCGGTATAGATAATATGTTACGATCTATTATAAGTTTTTCCATGTCCTCTCTCTTAAGGTCAAAACCTAATTCCTTGAGTGAACTTTTCATTTTGTCATCCAATTGCAACATGGTCAATCTTCAATCATTCAATTACAAATCCTTTTTTTGAAATTTGACTAATAATTGCATTAACGATAGCAAAACCTACCTCATCATTACAATGAGTTCAACTTAAATAAATTATAAACGAAAGTTAGAACTAAAGACATGACAAATTACATAAGCAAATAAAAGATAACAGAAAAAAATTACAAATCCCATCTGGTCTTCATTCTTGGGATAGATTACATTTTGCTAATATAAGGGCTCCTATACCATTGACAATATTGTCAACTAAGATATATTTGTTTTCTTCCTCATTCCTGTAAATCCTCTTGCTTCTTTCCTTCCACATATAATATATCGTGGTTGTAAAGGAAATTTTTTATATAGGGGAATCTTGCGATCTCAAATTAGCAATACAAATGATCCAGTTAAGAGAAGATGACCAATCATAATTAACAAAAACATTATATAGCGAATCCAAAACTCATACTGGTTTAGAGAAACTGCGTTGAAAGAATAAGTGTTCTCTATCTTCTTCTAACTCTTTACAAAGAACATAAATAGGATTGTAAGATCTAAACCATATGTTTTAATATAGATCCTGTTTTTTATAACTAGCCAAGTGAAGATAAAGGCCTTATGATTTAGATAACATTTCTAAAGGAGGTGAAACTATGGGACATACCTTTCACCTTCTTGTAAAGCCTTATAACAAGACTTATTAGTGAATTTTCCTGAGACATCTAGGACCCAATTTACTGAATCCTGTCTGTGAGTATCCATCATCTGAGGGAGAAAATTAAATAGTAAGTTGAATCCTCTGAAATTGCCCTCCCAACACCCTTGGTTCATCAAGGTGGAGGCTTTGGAGTGAAGAGGAATCCTGTTCATAAATCTGGATAATTCAATTCTCTGAACTAGAGGACTATGTGTTGTCTAATTATCAAACCATACCTAAATAGAATCTTCTCTACCTAAAACATGCTTGATCAAAGGAAATATAACCTATCTCAAATTCAAAATTTGCAAGAAAACCAAAAATACTCCCTTGAGATAGACAATTTCCAAAAGCTTTCATTACTAAGATATGTTTTATACAGCCATTTGACCCATATAGAATTTTTGTCATCAAAGAGCCTCTAATTCCTTTTACATAGAAGAACTTTTTTCATTAGAGAAATAGAGATAATCCACAGGTCCCTTTGCCTTTTAAGAATAATTACATCAATCCATTTGAATTTGCTTTCTTAGAATTATCAGGTCCTAGACCATAAGAAATCTTTCAAGATGCTATCAATCTCCTTGATGAATTTTTTGGGAGAATGATGTGAGATATCTAGGAGACATAAAGGTTTCCTAAAATAGAAATTATCAATATAACCCTTTCAGCAATTGACAAGAATCTATTATTCTAGGCATTAATTCGAGATTTGCTCCTTTCTATTAGGGAAATACACTATGAGTACTTTGGCTTTACATACGAAATAGGGACTCCCAGGTATTTAAAAGCAAGATCATGCAATTGAAGTTTAGTAATCTTGGAAAATTCCACAACATTTTGCACATCTTTAGAGTAGTACAAACTACTTTTATTGACATTCACTACCAAGCCAAAACAATTGGAAAACTTAATAAAAAGTACCTTAAGTAACTGCACTAAGCTTGTATCTGCCCTTGAAAGAAGTATCAATTCATCATCAAACATCAAGTAAGTTTGGAAACATTACATTTATTATGATAACGAAACCTACCATTGGGGCCTCTAACCTTGTGGATGAGTCGAGATAGCCCTTTTATAATTAAGGTAAATAAATAAAAGGAGATAGGATCATCTTGTCTTGTCTAATACCTCTAGCATAAGATAATGGCTTGGTAGGAATCCCATTCACAAGTATACTGAGAGAAGAAGTTTTTAAAAATATAAAAATCTAGTTAATAAACTTTCCAGGGAATTTAAGAGCCTCCAGACAAAGATGTATAAACTTCCAATTAATAGAATCAAAAGCCTTATAGAAATCTATCTTCCATCAACTTTTAATATTTCTTCTAGAATTATAGTCTTTCAAGATATCTTGCATAAGCAGTATGTTATCCCCTATAGATCTTCTTTGGATAAATGCACTCTAAGTAGAGTTAATAATAGTAGGTAAAGCAATCTTCAAATAGTTAGTAAGAAGTTTGGCAATTACCTTGTAAAGTGTGTTACAACATGAGATAGGTCTGTAATCTGCCAATGTATTAGGATTTGGCTTTTTAGGAATCAGGCAAATGTATGTGTGGTTCATCTCCTTCAACATTTTTCAAGAGGATAAACACTCCTAGATAGCTTCAATAAAGAGGTTACCAATAATCATCTAAGTTTTCTAGAAAAACCCTATCATGAACCCATCTAGACTAGGAGCCTTAGAAGGACGTAAATTGAATGAGATCTTCTTTACATCTGATCCGATGAACGGAGTAGAGATTGATTCCTTGAGATCTTGGGGAAGGGGAGTATCAAAGAGTCTAGGGAACAACTGGTTATCGTTGGAGATTACTTCAGTGCCTATAAGTTGTGAAAAATATTCGCGAGTAAGGCTAAATAGAGCATCATGATCAGAGAAGACATTACCCAAGGAATCCCTGAGCTTAACAATTGTATTTTGTATTCCTTCTTGTAAGTAGAGAAGCATAGAAAATTTTAGTATTATAGTCATCATCCCTAAGCCAATTAACATGAGCTTTCTATTTTAAGATTGATGTATGTAAAGCCAGGACTTCTTGACGGTCATTTAGTCGAGCATATTCTGTTTACTGCAAAAGAGTAATATGAGGGATAGATAGCAAGCCTGTTGAGCCTCATTCATCCTCTGGTGGGTAACCTTAGTCGGTTTTTGATTAGCTTTCAAGAAAGCTTTGAGGAATTTTTAAACCTTTCTTAGCTTTAGCATTAATGGAAAAGATTTATAGCCCTCAATGGTGTGATTCTAATATGATTCCACTAACCCCATAAACCCATCAATTTTTGAGAGAGCATTAAAGAATCTAAAAGGAGCCCGTGGATGATGTAAAGTTTGGATATTGTGAAATGCTGATACAAGAATGATCAGAGAAAGATTTTCCCCAAATTTAGCATAGGAGTAGGGGTAATGATCTAACTAGCTTTGGTTTTGCTATAACTCTATCCAACTTTTTCCAAATTAGTAATTATTCTTGTTGTTTATTGGACTAAGTAAAAAGTCTTCCTTTATACCTTAGATCAATGACTTTAACTTTGGAAAACAAATTTGTTAACCCCCAACAGATGGTAGTCTGAAACCCCTTCCACCTTCTACTTCATTGTCAGTAAGGATACATTTAAAATATCTAGTTAAAAGCCAAGGATTAGTCATTGTGGCTGCCAAGGCCTACAAAGATTGCCATAACATTGCTATTTGAAAAAGGAAATTGGAAGCGTATATTAATGAAAGATAAAAACCCCTGGCTTCCCTAATCGTTTTGAAACTCAAATGGATAAATTGCTTATTTTTTGCCACCACTTAAGCTGTGACCTTATTGGAACTGTAGAAAACATATAATCCTTCCGTTGAAGTGTGAGGAATGATTAGATATTACTTGCCATTCCACTCCCAACAGCTTCGAAGCTGCATCTATGTGTGTAGATTTTATTTTAGTTTATAAAAGCCCAACTATTGGAGGTTTTTTGTCTAACACCGTCTCCTTAACCACCGCTTTTTTGTGAGGGTCATTTAACCATCTAACATTCCAGACTATAATCATTTGGGGAAAAATTCCCCTATGAGTTCATTTTGTGCCCCTTTCCTCAAAGATTGCCTTTTAAACCTATTGGATACTACATTAATGCTTTGTTTAGGCTTAACCATATTTACAGCTCTCATGTGCAATTGCTACTCAACAATTAATTCACCTTCTTCGGCTTGATGATCATATTTGGTTAGCTCTTTGCGTTCGGCTATCCCACTAGAGTTGTTTCCCATCTCAGTTGTATTAGTAAGTTTAATAAGCTGCTCATCAATTTCAGTCTCAATAACGTTATAACGTTATGATCTTTGCATATTGAATGTCCACAATATTATCAGTTTTCGCATTAAGTGCATTATTCTCAATCTCAGCTAAAATAGAAACATTTTCGGACTGCTCATTCATGTCATTAAAAATAAAATTATGATCACTAGCTTGCTGGATATTCACATCATCAACTATTTCCCCATTAACTGCATTATGCTTTGAAGCCATGTTCTGCTATTCCAAAAGGATATTAGGGGAATACTCCAAATCAGCCAAATGGTCACCAATTATAGGTATATTAGCCTTTAAAATCTACTCCTCCATAACTGACTTTTGCTTCAAATCATTTCCCCTGACTTCAAGTCCTTACTAACCGGCCTTGTGTTGGACCACTAGCACAAGGGATTCAACTGCTTCCCCTTTAGATGCCCCTGTTTCACCAGACCCTATAAGTTTAGAATGACTCCTTGTTTTAAACTTGTTTCCAATTGGTAGCCATGTTTTATTCCCAGTAACTAGCTTCCAAGGATAAGAAATATTCACTTCAAATTTCATCAAATCTCCATTCTCGCTTAACTTCATAATAGGCAGTAGATCAGAGAGTGAAAAGTACCTTCTCACTTAAGTACACATTTTTGCATAGCACACTTGCTCCATATTAACTGTTTGAAGATCTATACTAATCGGTTTTCCTAAAGAGCTTGCTAGGAAACTCAAGCCATCCATAATTCATAATTCTAAAGGGATAGTTTCTATTTTACCTAGTTAAAATCAAATCATGATCTTTATCTTTAGATGAACAATGGCTTCCCACTAACATGCCACGACCCCTGTTCTAGTATTTCTTGAATTTTGCTTTCGAAGTTAAAATTGAAGATGAAAGAGTCATCGTCCCAAAGCATGACTCTCTCCAAGCCTTTCTTCACCCACCGAGCCTTTACCCAAGCTTGCACAACTGGAAAAGCTATTCGCTTATTCTAAAATACACCAACTAATGCAGAAGCCTAGAAATTAGGTTTAGCTTTAAGGAGTTCCACAGGTGGAGTTAAGATGTTTTCCTTCATGACGTTCTGAAAGTGCGTAAGCTCATCCCGATCGTATTGAATCTGTGGCCAAGATTGCTATACACTAACACTTCGGTTCACACTCATCGTATCTATCTTCAAATTGGAGTCTTATGCCATCAGATTTTGTGTAGGTGGAAGGGTGGGGAAATGCTCAAAGGGCAATGGAGAGGAGGTTTAACCCCCCTCAATGTCCATAAGCCAGGCCTAAAGACCTTTCGATGAGGGAGAGTGTTCACTGACTGGGCAGGAAGCAGTGGCTGGGAAGGAGGAGTTTAGAGAAATTGGCCTTTGCAGTCATGTAATGGCTCACTAAAATGTCTTAAAAAGACATCCTGTTGACACTGTTTCTTAAACTGACAATACCGAACAGTGTCGTATAGATTCTACAGGCCATAGTTCTTACCGAAGACTACCAAACTCTGCTTTGGAACATCACCACGTCTAAAGAAGGGTAAATAATCTAAAGGTAAATCACCTCTTCTAGCTCTACCACTTTCCTGGTAGGATGTTGATTTACTCAAACTATGATGGATAACAAATCATCAAGTTTGTTGATTCCCATGTCAAATGTGTCTGTTCAAATAATGGCAAAGTATTGACTTATCAAACAAGTGTATAGTTATAAGTTAATGGTAGAAGTACAAAAGATGCTTCGTCGGATATGTAAACTTTCAAGAAAAGATAAGGACAGGAATGTAATAGTAAGAGATAAATTAAGGGTGACTAACATTAATGGTAAATTAAGGGAAACAACGCTTAGGTGCTACAATCATATTAAGAGGAGACATCTTGATGCTATAGTGAGAAGATTGGAGAAGATTGTACTTAGGAATTGTAAGAGAAAAAGAGAAAGATTTAAGAAGAATTTAGGGAGTTGATTAGGAAGGATATGGCTCTGCTAGAGATTATCAAGGACTTAGACCTCGATAGAAAATTTTGGCGAACTAGGATATGAGTAAAAGATCCCATATAAAGACATTATTCTCTTTTTCTAAATATCGTTTAAACCTTTTCTTTGATTCTTATGTCTTGTGTCTAGCCTAAACACCTTAATTTATAGTACTTCCCCTTAAGTATTTTTTAATATTTGTTTTATTATTATTTATATTATTTATTCATACTCGTAATCGTACTTGTATTTGTTATTCATTTTTATTTTTATTTTTATTATATTTATATTTATTTTGAATTTCTTTATTTTTGTTTTATTATATCATTTCTTTTCTAATACAATTATTATACGTATATATATGTGATTTTTATTTTCTTCAAAAAGTTCTCAAAACATTTTTTCTTTTTTTTTGTAGGTTTATTATAAATAGCCTCTCTAGTAATTAGGAGTAAAACTGCAAACTACTAGACCCCTTTAAACCTCACCTCAACAAGATTTCTAGTGGAATGTTGTTTTTATTGCAATATTCCAATAAAGGTCTACATTCATGAGGACCCTCTTGAAAAATGGACTACTAGTGGACTTAGCTATTTGGCTAGTTTGATTTGTAAATCAATATGTATAAATCAAGAAAATGCTAAAATAATAAGGATAAACTATGCATGTCTATATATATATATATATATTGGTAAGTACTATGACCCCTTTTCCAAATATCATTCTAGTGGTTAGACTTAAGGAATAATTTGAGACTATAGAAGTTGTTATTAAGGTAATATATGCATGGAAACTGTATATACTAAGCCCCAAAAAATTTTGGCAACCAACTAGTAGATTATTTAAAATAAGGCATCATTGAACTAACCGAATTGGATAGACTAAAGGAACATTTTACTACTGAGCTTAATTGCAGTGATGGTGAGATCAATAATGAGCAAAATAATGGAGCAAACTGCTCTAGTAATGAAATGGCTGGAAACAAATCTAGTGAGGAAGAAATAATAACTTGTAGACATATAAGTGATGCTAATCATTATGAAAATTTGGTGGAGGCTAACAAACTTCAAGATAATGAATCAATTGTAGTTAATACGGAAGTTGATCCTAGCTTACCCATTAATGGGGAATATAATATTGATTTTGAAAAAGTAGTATTTAAAAGTCAAGCAAGGAGAAAAAACCTCCTACTTACAATACAAGTCAATGAAGATTATAACTTGGAATAAAGAGGGGGTCAATGCTCCCCTTAAAAACTTTTGTTGAGGGACTTCATCCGAGAACAGAAACCTGACATCATAGGAACCAAAATCAAGCAACCAAATAGAATACTTCTATAGCTACTTCAATTGCAATGGAAAGAAATAACTAATTACACTCATCACACAAATGGGAGAATTTTGGTTATTATGGTAGTGTCTCTGTGGAAATATTATTATTGTATCACTGACTAGATGGTTCATGTCAAATCCATGCATAGATCATTTAGGAAAGAATGTTCTATAATTTTCTTGTATACTCAATATGTGGCTTCTTGAGGATCTCCTTGTGAAATAAACTAAGGTGATTGCCACCATTGTAAAGGAACCCTAGCTTATCACAGGGGACTTCAATTCTATTATGTAGCTAGAAGAAGTTGATTATGATAGATTAAGCAAGCAACCTTGTCTTCACCTTTAGATGATAAATATTCCTGTTGAGGGTAATTTTTGTACCCGGTGTAACAATCAGTCAGGTGATAACCTAATTAGAAATAAAATTGATTATAGCCTTGCCGATTGTAATGGTTTTATGCCTTTCCCAACTATTTCTCTCTATTCCTGCCCCAAGTCTATCGGATCACTCCTCCATTATCATATAAATCGATGAGGTAAGGATAAAAACTCTGTTAAGATTTATTAACTTTCTCATTAATCAGGCAGGTTACAATGAAGCTATTTGGAAATGTGCTATTATGGATTGTTTTGGATGTCAGTAATTTATCTATATTCTACGCCTAAAATTATTGAAGATCATCTTTACATCCTCCATTAAAATAAAATTAGAAACGCTTATCTTCTCCTACAAACCACAAAGTAGGCTTTGTATTTTAATTAATAGGATATATAAATCAACCCTTCTTTAATTGATCTTTATAATAGAGAAAAATAGGCAATGAATAATCTCTTTAGGGCCCTCGCCTTTGATTATTCACTTATAAAGTAGAGATCTAGAGTGGTGTGGCTTAAGGGAGGATATAGGAATACTGAATGCTTTCACAGAGTAGTGGTTACTAGAAAATGTATGGATAGAATTACGTAAGTGGAGAAGAATAATGGACTTATCACTTATCAGAAGGGGTTATTAGAAGATGGTACATATTATTTTTTAAAAGTGATGAACTGCCCATTAAATGCTCATTCATCCAGTGAGTTAATTAAAGACATTATAGCTAGTGGTCTCACACCAAATAAGGTTAACATCTTTGATGAAAAAGTGATTATTCAAGGGATTAAGAATTTTATCAATTCATTAAACCTCAGAAAGCTCCTGGGCTAAATGGTTTTGACATCAATTTTTGTATTAAGACATAGCACATTATCTTCTTTCTTATTGCAATTCAATGTAGAAATTAATCTCTAAGGTTTTTGATGGAATATTAAAGAAAGCCCTTTGTAATCATATTGACCATTCTCAAGCTGCTTATACTAGAAAGAATAATGGGAGATAATATCCTTCTGTTTCAAGATTTGTTAAAGAATCACTCAATCAAGAAAAGGGGTGGGAATTGCATGGTCAAAGTAAATTAAAAAAGGTATATTTCAATGTAAAATGGCCTTTTCTAGTTAATATCATAAAGGATATGAATTTTCCTATTAAGTTCACTGAATTGATATAACAATCATTTTCTACCCCTAATTATCATGTCTTAGTTAATGGAGAGCCTACCAGACCCATAAAAAGTTGCATAGGAATGAAACAAGGTGATCCCACCTTACCTTATATATGTTTTCCTTAGTGATGGAAGTTCTAAAAAGACTTATTAAAAGAGTTGTTGACAAAAACAAAACCTTCAAGTTTCATTCCAAGTGTAGGAAACTTTGCATCACTAATCTAACTTTCATTATTATATTGTTTTCTAAGGCTAATAAAGGCTCCATCACTCCTATATACAACTGCTTTGAAGATGTTTAGCAGAATGCTAGGACTACATGCTAACAGATGGAAGCATGCATTTTTCATGTCTGAAAAATCAATGGACCTTAAGCAGATTAATGAAACTATTACTAGTTTTTCTAAAAAATCAACTCCTTTCATGTATCATAGTATTCCCATTGCATCAGCAAGGACTCCATATGGATACTTTAAGCTTCTATGCAACAAGGTTCATTCTAAATTAAGCAGTTGGAGAACCAAAACATTATTTTTTGCAAGGAGAGGTCAAAAAATATCTTTCGTGCTTAACCCTATTAGCCTACATTGTGCTTCACATATGACAAAGCCTCAAGCTGTCATTAACTCTATTGATAAACTATTAAGAATAATTTTTTTAGTTTAGTAATCAATTAGGGAGGCATAATGTCTACATAAATAGGCATAGATATATAGAGGACTCAATCTAATCCTACTAAAAACTATAATATGGTTATGCTTATCAAGAGATTGTGGAGATTAGTGGACGACAAACAATCCTTCTGGACTAAACGTGTCCACAAATACTACATCAAAGACAAGAATATGTGGATATTCAATCTTACTAATCTTGCCTCCTCCACTATAAAAGGGATAGTAAAAATCAAAAACAGAATATGACTTGTAATAGCTAAAATGGTGGGAAATGGTATGGACACATATGTCTAGAGTGATAATTGGACCTCTGTTGTTTCAATAGAAAATGTCATTGGAATATCATCTTTAAGGAATATTTTACATCAAAAAATAAAAGTGGTTGAGGCCTTTGCTTAGAAGGTTATCATTCTCAATAATAATGTCCATCTATAGCTGCATTAGGAAATTCTAAACATATGAATACAAGGGATATAAATATTTGGAAGCCTTTGAGTAATGTAAGTTTTAAAAATTTGTTACGCAGAAGGTTTTACCAACAGCCTTAATCTAAAGTTACATAGTCCAAAATTATGTGGTGCAAACATGCACTTCTTAGAGCCTCCATCACCTGTTGGAAAGCTATCAAAGAGAAGCTACCCACTAAACTTAATAAATTTATTATGACGCCAAATAAATGAATGGTGTTGGAAATTTTCAATTAAATGATCCACCAGTTGAATGACAACATATCATACAATGAACCTCTAATATTCCTCTAAAGGAGGAGCATGACAAATGGTGTTTCTACGTCACATTATCTTATCTAGTCTTATGCATTTAAGATGAAAAAAAGGCATTTATTTAATGATGTTTTTTTGAATACACAGAAATTTTATAAACAGGTATGTTAGAAAATAAACCTTCTCATTGCAACATTCAGTGGTAAGAATCATATAACTAATGAAAAGTTAATAGCTACAACAACAACTACAAAGCTAAGAAAGTTGAACTTATTATATAAGAACCAATCGGTGAGTTAAAAATGAAACATACAAACTTACCTTGCTGTCAAATGTTGGTCATGAAATATGACGAGTGTCTTGAGGTGTACATGTATAAAGAACTCTATGTACTCTTGTATTTGTTAACACTATTTGAGATGGTACAAGAGGAGAAGTTGCTAAATCTGGAAGTTTTTTAAAGTAAATAGTGACAGGTGAGAATTAAATTGAGTTTATTGAGGACATGTATCTTTCTTGGGTGGTATTATTATCTAATGACACTTAGTGTGTTGATGACATCCTTTTGGTATGCACTTTCGTGTAGATTTATATAGAAGCCTATGATATGTCCTTTTGAGTCCATGTATTACAAACAAGAGCACATTTCCTCTATAGAAATGAACTTATTTCGATTTTTTTAAAAACATAAGTTTAGAAGTTAAAAATTTTTAGAGAATAAAGTAAAGAAGAGTTAGAAACTAGGTTGGACTCTACAAATTTTACCACTCTAAGGTCTAATAGAATGGGGATTAGAAATGTAATGATAAATGAATTCACACTTCAAGTTTGGTAGATAGTTAGAGAGATATTCTATATAGTAGCCATATCTATGCTAATCCTAGCATGGATTTCAATATCCATATTGAAAGTTAAAAGGTTTTTCATAAAAAGTGTGAATATCATATGCCTTATCTTGAAAAATTATTAAGTTCCTTTTCCTTCATAAGTATAGATACAATAGCACAAAACTATTTTGAATATATTTAGATCTCTTTTATAATTATATTTGATTTCCTTTACCTATTCCACTTTCGTCGCCCAATTATTTTGTGTGCATATAATTATGTAAAGATACAATGTTTGATTAAAATAATTTTTTAGAGAAGTAGCAATTTAAGAATAAATAATTAAGAGATTTTGAATCATAGTTGCATAACTTTCAACATGTTTTTGTTAGTAAGTTGCCTCTAAGCCTATCCATTGTATTGATCCTTTATTTAATTGCTAATGACAGAGTGAATGAAGCTTTGGGCACATTTTTCTTAAACTAGACTAGTTTCCTCCTTATAACTATATGAGAATTTTCTTTAAAGATTTGTATACAAGTGTTGTTTATGAAGACTTTGGAGTTATGTCATTTCCATATCATTTTGACCTCCAGCCATTGGTTGGTATATTGATAAGTAGTAAGGACATCATAGAACATAATCCTCTAAAGGTATAATGTTATTCATCACTTAATAGATGGATTATACATTTGAGTTTATCAAATTTTGATATTTTATAAAAAGGACCACTATCATTCTAGTTATCAAACCAAAATATGGTTGCTCTTTAATTTCCAGAGTAATAATCTTCATTTCTTGACAGAGTAAATCTTTAAACTTCAATATTTGGTTAAGAGTCTAGGAGTTATTCACCTACTCCATAAGTTATAGACTTTAAAAATATAAGTGCATATCCAAATAACCCAGATTGACCTCAGTCATTAAAAATTTTCCATATCCTTTTAGATAGTAATTTGATAGTACTCCTTTTGAAATAGATGCCTAGTCTATGTTCTTCTTTGGAAGTATAAACTTCAACCAATTTACTTTAGCCACTAATAAATTGACTTCCTTACCTCACTTTAAGAAGTTCTGAGGAGCAGTTTAAGTTATTTTACCAATTTTTGAGTAAGAAACAAATGATAACTCTAATAGATATCAAGATTGTTTGGCACATCAAGATTGTTTAGCACAGAAGAGACTAGATGGGTTCTTCATACCTAAGAGAGAAATATTTTATTCCAATGCTCTATTCCTTTTTAAGTGAATCAAATAAAGGCTATCAAGATTGTTTAGTATAGAAGAGACTAGATGGGTTCTTCATACCTAAGAGAGAAATATGTTATTCCAATGCTCTATTCTTTTTTTAAGTGAATCAAATAAAGGCTAATGATCACTGAAAAAAAATCCTTAGGGCTATAACTGTTATTTTTAGGAACTTGAATGGTAGCTACAAATGCCTAAAACATAAAGCTTTCAAGATCTATGCAATATTTTCCTTTAAATCAATAGAGAGATAAAAACCAAATTTACCTTGTTTGATAAAGATCCTTAAAAACTTATTGAATAAGAGTTGAATTAGTCTTTATTTGATTAAAGGACAACTCCACAAAAAAAAAGAAAAGAAAATCATCAATGAATGATAAGGTAAATAGTTTTAATTCCTTACATTTATGGTGGTATTTGAAGATTTTCTTTCATTTAATGGTGAAGCTATTAGCCAAATCAAAGCTTCAATGCAAAATGAGAATAACTAAAGGGATAATAGATCACCTTAAGTTATTTGGTTCCATTAAAAGCCAAAATAGGTTTCCCATTAACTAGAATACTATAAAAAGGAGTTGTAAAGCACTATTCCAACCAAACTAAGAATTAATAGGAAAAGATAAAAGTTGTCATTGCATCAAGAAGAAATATTTAGTTTATAGTATCATATTCTTTACGAAAGTCAATTTTCATGGAATAACTTTTTATAAACCTTTTAATTTGATAACCTTTAAATAATTATCATACTAATGGCAAGTTTTCACTTAAACTTTAACCTTGTACAAAATCTCCTTATGTGGGGTTAATAATATGCTCAATATAACTTTGAGTCTTATTGCTAACATCTTTGATATGATCTTATATAGGAAATTACAACACAATATAGGCCTATAATATTATATGGAGTCAGGATTTGGAGTCTTAGGGATGAGACATACAAACATTTTATTTAATTCTTTAAGTATCTTTTCATTTAAGAATAATTTATAAATAAATTTTGATGCCATACTTCTTGCCAAATGCCATTATTTTTTAAAAAAAGGCATTTAACCCATTTGGATATGAAGCCTTATATGGATTCATAATAAAAATAACTTACTCATTATCATGAGTGTTGAAAGGCAAAATAAGCACCTCCCTTTGCATTTGTCTTAATTATTGAGGTATAAATTTCTAATAACCTAAAAATGAGAAGATATGTTAGAATAAGACCTGGATGAGTTTCTAAAGTAACCATAAGAAAAGTGTTTTAGGTTAAATTGCTCACTAACTGTTTCTCCATTTAAGTTCTTCGAAAAGCATATTCTTGATATGATATATCTTCAAGCATACCAATTTGAATATAGGAAGTTATTGAACCTAGAGTACTTCAGAGTATAGATCCTAAAAGGACTATATTACTATGTTTATTAATGTTATTCAGACTAAGAAATTAAGTAAAATAAGAATTTATGAAGGATAAGTTGAATTAATAAACTAACAAGATAATACAATTAAACTAATAAAAAGAAATTAATAAGATAAATGCTAAGGCTTTGGGATTCACTTATATGAAATTCTAATTATAGTATGAGATTAGTTATCTAAGTTGAAATAACAATTAGCATAAAGTATCTATTATAAAATACTAATACCATAGAGTATATACACGAACATCCAGAGGACATTCAAGTACATATCCTATGACAATGGTACGTTAAAACAAACATAATCTCTTGAATGACATCATAAAGAATATACAATACTTAAAATTTTCAACACTTCATTTCATTCATTGACAAAAGTTTACACTGTATTCATTGAAAAAAATACTTACAATCCTTATACAAAAGTTTTATATGAAAAGAAACTACGAATTATAAACTATAACTCCTTTGATGTCAGCTAACAGACCTTTAAATCATAAGTTAATCTAAAATATTCCTCTAGACAATCTTAAGAACTAGGTCTCCTTTCTCGTACCTGAAAAGCCAAGTTGTAATTTTTTTTTAGTTTTATAAACTCGATGAGTGAACCATCATTCATGATCTCACTTAGGTCAAATACACAAATATCACACAATCAACCAATTTCACAAACATTCTTTCAGAAAATGAATAACCCAATCAATCACATTATCATGGCATATCACTTAATCATAATTTCAGAAAAGATTTCATGATAATATATTTCATAATCATAAGTATACAAAAGCAGATGCCTATGAGACTCTAGATTTGTTATTATTTGTTATGATCAAATGCTTTTTAGATATAGATACTGGCCCATTGGGCTCTGTTAGATACAAAAATCACAGAGCAAAGCTCTATGTGTAGAATTCTGAGCTTAAAGCTCTTTCAGACTTATGCCTTTATCTGAACATGCATTTTATGAAATGTATCAAATAAAAAAATATGCCATGTACAGCATTCATTTATGATGCACAGACAGAATCTCATATTCGTAACCTTCATTGAGAATACATATATCATTTAGAATTTAGACGAAAACAAAACACTTCTAATACATTCCCGAATATCAAACTCCTCATACCATTAAAGTTCAGAATTTATAAACAAATCACAATCAATTCATTGTTAGATCAATATACAAGAATTAAACAGAAATAGAAATAAATCAATCCTAGTGATATCATCTAGGTTGACTCACAGTACGCTCCCGTGTATGTTATTATCTGGATGGTCTAGCAATGTTGGAATAATGACGTAAGTCTTAAGCATCTAAATACACATACATTGTACATATTACTAACTTGATCAATCAAATACATATCAACTATGCACATATATATGTGCCATGTGCAATGCATGCTCAATGACTATCCAGTGTATGTTTCCTTAATCACAATTCATAATCATTCAAACATTATCACTTTAATATGTCTTGTTAACACTTAGGTTAATACTTTAAATACACTTGATCATGTTCAATTCATTAACCATAAATTCAATAACCCTTTTCTAACATCATAAGGATTCACAAAATTCCCAATTCTCATTCATTCCTTCCTAATGCATTATTCATAACCTTTGGAATACCTTTGAATTTACAAGAACATCTTCATTCCTTTAGCACTCCTTCATTCCAAACTTTGATAAATTGATATCAAACCATCTTTTCCTTAAGGTATAACATTAATTATCAATCAAAACTTATCAAACATTTAACCAACTTTTTAACATCAAATTAGGTTCATTTAAACCCCAGTCAAGTCTAAATGCATCATAGTTAAGTACGTTATCCTTAATTGGTTCAAGAATCACACAAAAGAACATTCTTTACTATCATGCAATTTCTACAATCATATATGGCTTCCCACAATCGTGGGATGGATTATCCAAAAGTTCCCATCCAATTCCTTCATTAGTTTTGCAGATTTTCTTAGGGCAAGTTTCGGGTCAATTTTGTATAGCCATTTTAACAAGGAAAATGAAGTAATAAGGCCATACATTCTTTTAAAAAACATGCTCCCATATATCATAAGGCATGTAATACATTTGCCTAATTAATCAGCTACCACTAGTCCACATATTAGGTTGCCATTTGTCCCTACTAAATCAGTTCACATGTCATTCCAAGATTGGTCCACATGTCACATAATAATTGGTCCAATTGTCATTTAATTACTAATTCATTTATCACCCATTTAACTATGACAAATGCCACTCAATTTAAGTCTTATTCACCCTAATTTTCATATAACAATTTACTCCACCACTTAACATTTGTCCTAGTCCAAATTTACATTTAATTCATTAATTTCCTAATCCATAACATTAATTCCAATTTACTAATTGAAATCCAATCATACCAAAATTTAAGACATTAATTCATAATTCAAATCATGATCATTTAACATTTTTTCATACCCCAGAATAAGTCAATTGTGTGCATATTCTAACTTATAATGTGCACAAATATCAATTCATGTATGAATACTAAAGTTATGCATGTATATGCAATATTTAATCTAGGGTTAAACCCTAAGCATATTCTAAAAAAAAATGGGATTTTACAATTCCCCCTTAAGAAATTTTATTGGAACCCATTTCCGGAGGCCAACAATCGCTCTGATACCAAACAATGCTAGACCTCGTTTCTGGAGCCCAGTATTCTCTCTCCAATATCACAAGATGTTGTGCCCTGTTTCTGAAGCCCAACTATCGATCTGGAGTCGAAAAATGTGAGAAGGTTTTCTTGTAGGGATATTCTAATGAACCCTCACTTTGACGTCATCTCCTAAGGGTGGCTTGCCCACGGCAGCCCATCACCAACATCACAATTTGACTTCTCTAAGCCAATTGTAGCTCTATGTCTCTAATTTATGTTAAAACAAGGACCTTCACATTCAAAGCTCTATAGCTCAAGATACGCTTAAAAATCGAAAGTGTGTTCATAACCTAGTTATGCCCCTCTGACCGATCCCTCTTTTTCCTTCTATCAATCTCTTTCAATCGACCTCAAAAGCTACCAATTTTATTGAGAGATAGGAAAATGTATTGGGAATCTATCGCTTCAAGAATCACTTAATTTGGAGATTGAGTTAGAATCAACCATGTTCAAGTCCTTAATCGTGTTACACCTATCTCAGAACAATTAGCATAACTTTCACTAGAGATTTCAGATTAAGGTTTTCTTTAAATGGCTTCGAAGAGGACTTCCAAATCTACAACTTTTGTGAAGACCTAGAAGGCAAATTCTATTGTTTAAAGGGTCAAAAATGGGACCAGACAATAGGATTAAGTGAACAGTGCACCAGACGAAGCGCCCTCACCAGACAAAGCGAACTCACCAAACAAAGCGAACTCAGTAGACGAAGTGCACTCATAAGAACGCACTCAAAAGACGAAGCATCCTCATTAGATGAAGCATAATCACCAGATGAAGCGTAGTCACTACACGAAGTGCACTCATCAGACGAAGCGCACTCACCAGATGAAGCGCACTCACCAGACGAAGCACACTCTGTGCACTCACCAAACAAAGTACACTCACCAGACGAAGCGCACTCGCCAGATAAGGTGCACCTATCAAACTAAGCGCACTTGCAAGATGATTCGTCCATACCAAACGAAGCATCCTTGCAAGACAAAGCGTCTTCACAAGACGATATGACATCATCAGACAATACATCCTAAACTCTTGAGCCTCTCCACTTACAAGGACCATAATTATTGACTCCGATATCCAAAAACTACATACTTTATACCATTGGAAAGCTAGATACAGCTTTCCATAAGATAACTTTGACTAATTTAACCTAAATTAGTCCAGTTACTTCCATTGAAGTCGGTACACAATTTATACACCTAACTTTTCGGTTTTAAACTGATTTGACAAATCCACAAAATCTCATACATAACTTTATTTACATAATAAAATTATAACAAGGGTTTAACTCAAAATACAACATATATAGGATGGTCAATATTTACATGTTTGTGAAACTATCCAAAAGTGATTGAACTAACTTAGTTACAAAAGTTTCTAATATCTTGGAGTTTCCGATGCCTTGCAAGGATTGATAACCTCCTCGTTCTGCATCTGAGGAGGGAATAATAAGGAGAACTACACAACTCAGTGGCTAATATATGTATGGCCATTGGCAATTGAATTCAAGCCTATATGTATATATATGCGTATATTCAATAATTCTAACATTCTTCAATTTAGTTTAACACTCATAACATATAACACTAAAATGCATCGTATATGACAAATTAAAAATGCAATGCACAACAAATGGCTTGAGGGTTTCATGGAAACAGAATGGAGAAACCGAAGTTTACCTCATGAACAGAATGAGTCCAATTTCGGAGCTCATATGTCACAAGCGGGCAGCTGGAAGAAGGCTCTTGTCAACATGCACATGACGAACACAATGGTTCCACTCTCGCCCAAACAAAAGTACATAATCATGCTCAAAATCGTGTTATCATATGCTCATAATTTCATGTTTTTTCTTCTTTTCGTTTAATTCAAAATGTTATAACCTCTTTTAAGGTATAACATAACCACAATGCAACATGCATTTTCAGTCAAGTCACAACAATTCAATTTCAAGTAAATCCATTTTGAGAAATCACATACATCCACATAGGCAAGAATTTGCCTA
>JAOQMP010000001.1:19143636-19168712 GCA_027563575.1 Erythroxylum pedicellare
GGTGGTAGTTCATCGAGAAGAGATGAGATAAATGTATAATAGTGATTGACGTCATTAAATCTATTAAGCAGATAATATCTTTTCGTCATTTGTTGAAAATGTTTCTACAAGTCATGTTTGATGATTCTCTTGTACTCCCAGACATATGAATATCACAAGGCCTTGCCCAATCTTTTTTTGATATTACAAAGCGATATAAAATTATTCTCTCAATAAAAAAGAGTCATATTAAGATGACCTAAATAGAATTTTTAGTATGAACTTCCATTATGAATTTTATTAGCTTAGTCCATACATAGCTAGTGAGCTATTACATTTTCTTGATGAAAATCTCAATATAAAATAGATTCAACAATTCCTCATAATTATTACTCAAAAGTCATTCCCTCATATCACCAAAACTCCTCCAACTACATTAGATGACATTACTCGAACTTTGAAAAGATTATTGCTTCTATGAGAAATAGGACTTGTGTATTGATCTTTAGTAAAGGGAATTTATCATCTTGAAGGAATGTATTTAGAGGTTTATAATCAATCACCAACCTCTTCTTTCCTCACTTTTGCTTAACTCTTTTGTTGAAATAGAAAACCTGACAAGCCCAGTATGATTTTATGGGCTGCATCAATCATTGTTGGAGTAAGATGGCATGCTCCTCTTATGCAATGCCCAATATCAACGGACTGTTATGTCATTCGGACTTAAGGTTGCTCTGTCACTATTCCAACAAGCAATGACAAAAATTTATGAGCACATTCTATCCATCACCTTGATCTATATTGATGACATTCTTTTGTACTTCAGGACCTATAAAAGCCCTGCTTCAATATTTTTTGGATCTTACAAAGAAATATGGAATTATGCTCTCAGCTAAGAAGAGTCATATTAGGATGGCCCAAATAGAATTTTTGGTTATGAACTTACATAATGGGCTTTATCAACTTGGTCCACACATAACTAGTGAGCTATTACATTTTCCTGATGAAAATCTCAATATGAAACAGATTCAACGATTCCGTTAAATTGTTAATTATATTAGAGATTTCATCCCTCATGTGGCTTATTACACAACTCCCTTATCCAAATTGCTGAGAAAGAATCCACCATATTGGATTAAATAATAAACCAAAGTTGTCTAGCATTTAAAACATGCACATTAGAATTCACCTACTTTAAAGATTCCTAACAAAGGCCAACGCATTCTACAATGCTAGTGACCATTATTGGGGTGCCATAGTAATTGAAAAGCCTGATGGGAAGAGGCATTAATGTGGCCATGCTACAGGCCAATTTAAAGAATCAAAAAAGCGCTACCATGTTATCTACAAAAAGATCTTAGCAGTAAAAAAAAGGCATTGAAAAATTCAGCTTTCAGCACAACCCTTATCAATTGTTGATTGAAATGAACAACACATCTTTTCCTAAGATTCTTGAGTCTAATAACAAGACACTACCTAATAGCCAATTACTTCGATAGCAAGAATGGTTTTCTCTCTATAAATTCACCATTTGTTCTATTAAAGGTCACCACAACATTCTTGCAGACTTCCTTTCTTAGCATAAAAAACTAATCCACTTATTCTCTCCCCTTCTTTAAAAATCAATCCCTCTTATCCTCCCTATTATAGAATTCCCTCAACATACTAGGATTCAAAAATCCTTCCCTCCAATCACCAAAACTTCTATAATTACATTAGATGACATTGTTGTTCTCCTTAGCAAAGGCCTATTTTATTATCACCATCTTATTCTCACAATCTAAACATTCAACCACACCTCCCATCACTTTGATATAGCCACACATTACCAAATCCTTTACCACCTTCATGATTCCCTTTTAGAGCCCACAATATCGCATTCACAGGCTTTATCTACACAATATGCATGCCTCATTTCTGTTTCTTCTTTACATGTGTACAAACATCTTACCAATCCAACCAATGTTAATTCTCTCCTATAGAAATTTCTTGAGTAATTTCAATCTCTACTAAAATTTTCAGCTTACATATATCCCCAATAGATATCAGCTATGGGATATTCCTTTAACAAATCAAAACGCTCACATAGTTTATCATCCATTAACCATATAGCTTGACTGTGACTAGATATATATGCACCTTTAATCATTTCCAACTCTGGCACACTTTCACTGACTGAACAAAGCAGTAGAAAGATCTACTACAAGATCTATAATTTTTTTGGTTCATCTCAACCATTTTCCCAAATCAACTAAGCTTGGGTCCGTATCTCGGTGATTTTACTCTTCCAAAACCCATTTCTCCTTGACTTTATATGATTTAATATTATGTTTGGTGAACTACCATATCCTCCTAATTTTGAGACCACGAAGAATTTTGACCTTAGGGAAAGCTTTACAATTCCATAACCTAACACCAACACTAAGTCTAAACTTCCTGAATATTTCCAAGATGCACAAAATCCATGGCCTCCTATTTAGATTGACACGGAAATAAACCGTTTTATCCAATCAACGGACAAAAATGGATGAAGACCTGTCAGATTCAAACGATGAAAATGGTGGACCACGATCTCTCTCTGTATCTCCTTGATAAAAAATTTCCTTCTTATCCTTTAGGAATATTACTAGAACCTAGTTTTTCCCAATAATTCGTATTTTTACTATTTACTTTTGTATTCCAGTGTGCATTATTGTACTATAGGAATCTTTTCCCTAAATTTATTTGATTTCATTCTCTTTGCTTCACTAATAATGTCAAGGCTTCACTTTAGTTGTAATAAATAAAAAAGTAGAAAAATTAATTAAAAAATGTGTGTTTCCTATCATGTAGCTTGTTTATAAGTTCTCTCTCTCTCCTAAAAGCTTGATTCTTGAATAATGTAGTAACAGTCATAAAGAAAGACAGGAATGCTCTACACTCGCCTCTTCATAAGGATCATGTCTATCAAAACATCTTTAACTATAGATCTTGTTTGAGTTCTAAGTTATATGTAGAAAGATTTGTAAGTTTAGTTTCTAAAATGTAGGCCTTGAGAGCTAACACCTAAAAGAGAAGGGGGCTTATGTCTTGGTTAGCATATTTGAGATCTAATCAATCTTTGTTTATATTTGATCTCTTATGGAATTTGTTTTATAAACCACTTGGTTGGTATATAGGTTGGAAACCTATGATGTAGCTCCATTGAGGCTTATCAGTGAAATATTCCTTAACCCTAATAGTTATAGCAAGAAGAGCTTTTCTCGGTTCATATGGTCTAACGACATTACGTACCTTTATGAAGTTATCTCTTTGTGCTTTTTGATCATATGTCTTGCCTATGACTAGCTATATATGCATCTTTAATCATTTTCAACTCTAGTGCACTTCCACTAACTAGCCAAAACAACAGAAAGATCTATTACGAAATCTCTACTATTTTATGGATCATCTTAAGCCACGTATCTTGGTGAAGTTATCTCCATATGCACTCTGACCAAAGGTAGTCCGTGTTGTACAAGAGCTAGGAGTGTTATTGCCTATATTTACTTTACTCTGGATAAAAATGAGTAAGGAGATCTTGTCATTTTCTATGAATGACCCTTTGTTTAATGATCCTATTCATCTTTCTTTAGTCCTCTCTATTACTATCCTTCCTTCTAATGTTAAATATACTCTTTACCATAAAATTGAAAATCTTGTAGAAATATACATCTTCTTAAGGAAAGCCATATCCATGATACTTCTTTTCCTTTACTCAGTCTCTACAGCATTTATTCCCACAATTGTTCTTAGACCAGAAATATTAAAAGCATTCTTACTATAAATTGTCCAAAGGTTAAAGACATCATCCAAAGTTATAGTTTAGAGCAATGTGGTTTAAAAGATAATACAGTAGAATAGTATGTTCAATTGGAAATTCCAAAGGAACTTATCACTCTTTTCCAAGAGCAAATTCATACCCATCTTTATGTTGGAGCAATGCACTTAGTTCTCACATTTCATAAAAGAAAATGAATTCTAGTTACTACTAGAATCTCTCTTTTAAACACTACCTACATAATTTACTAGAATGCACTAATTGGTACTTTGTTGACAACTCTCAATAATGGAAGTGTCATCCATACCATTTCCCTTGATTTCAATATCAGGTTAGATGATCCTACGTTATCTGAAAGACTCCATGGCCAAATCCAAATCACTGGAGTATAACAAAGTCCTACAACAATTATGGCTACTTTGCATCATCAAATGATCTATCGCCTATTGAATCATGTTGTAGATCTTAATTTTCCAAATTTCACTTCAAACTTTCTATATATGGTTGCAGATAGAACTTATGATAAGGCCACTATCATAAAAGTTCTGAAGCAATTTCTACCAATGGAACTTGAGAAGTTAATGCCAACTGAATGGATCACTATCAGAAAATTTTCCATACTCATCATAAGCATTCTTTCCACACCACTACTCCACCTATTCTAAGAATATAGAGAGATAGATTTTTCAAATCCGTCTACACCAAGCCCAACAAAGACTAACCTGGATCATCTAGCAATTCCCAACAAGAATCAACCAGTTATTCCTTCCATTCCTGTTATTACTACTCTAGCCCTAATTCCTTGTATAATGATGAGACCATATGAGGATGAATTTCTTCCTCTGGAGAGACACATAGATGATCATTATAGGGTTATTTCAAACCTTTACATTCTTGCTACAGGAAGTACTTCTTAAGGTAATCTTGTTTCAAACCATATTGGTGAAGTACTCAACTGGCAAACTAATAATGTTATGTCTCATAATAAAATTCTTTGGAGAATCGATTTTAAGCTTGATGGTCTTAATCAATAGATCCAAGCTACTCAAAAATGGGTACAAATTGTGTCTTCTCATGTTCAAAAGCTATATACATCTTTGAAGGATCAAATGGCTTAACTTGATGTTGATCTTAGAAGTTCAAAAAAAAGAATAAGAACTTCAAAAAGTGAAAGAAATACTCCACAGAATGGAGGCAGACATGTAGATAGAACAGTCTACGACTACTTATGAAGCCCATCCCACAACTTTCTAGTTATATAACCCATCTATTCATCCCCAACCTATCATGAAGCTGTTGACTATGAAAAGGTGTTTAAGATGAATTATCCTGTAATTAGGTAGCATATTCATCCTATCACCAAACCTAAACCCACCAAATCTATAAAGGCTAAACTTGAAAAGATTCATAAACCATCATCTTCATATACCAAACTTGCTAACCTATTGATAAAACCTTTGAAAAATAAAACTTCACCTTCGTCACCACCTAAAACCTAACCTTCTCCATCCACTGGAAAAGATAAAACTCCTCCATAAGAGTTCATTGTAACTCTGAAACCAAATTCTATCTTAGAAGAATATAAAACACATATGTCCAAAGATTCTGAAATCTCTAAACAGTCTTTCGATATCTTTGACCAATTTGCTCAAATTATGATGACAATGCTTGGAACATTTCAACCAATTGAGGTTGAACTAGATATCAATGAAGTTGAATCTATAGGGTTAAAATATTTAGACCCTCACCACAACTAACACAAGTACCACCAACCAGACCTATTTCAGGACCTTGGTTTACTTTTGATGATCTTCCAATCAAAAAGTAAAGAGATTGTCTCCATGAATTTGGAGTATGGATTGACTTAAATATGGCTCAACAAAATAATCCTTTAAGGGATATTTTATCTGAGTTCACCTCTTGTTTCACTGGTACTTTAAAAGAATAGTGGAAAAGTTTAGATGAATACTGAAGAATCCAGTATATTCAAGTAACATTAGCAAGAATTCTTCTTGGAATCATTCATAAAAAAATTATTGGAACTTTCAGCTAATTGATAAACAAATCAAGTAGGAGTATTTTGAAATATAGTGTTCTTCACTTGATAGATGTGAACTCCAAAAACATTTTCAACGAATGATGGAAAGATATTATTTCCTTAATGGATTTAATGGCATCAATCTCCATTATACATTTATCTTATCTCTTCCTGATTAATTATAACCTGAACTCTAAAGGAACATTGCAGCCCTACAACGAGATATGAGAAAAATATCTCTTAGAGAAATCTATTAGCTTGCCTTAGCTTCATTAGATAAGCTTTATGATCAACAAACATTCTTCAAAAAACATGATGAAAGGTGGTCCTTTACTGAAAAAGGCTTGTAAAAAGCCTTGTCTAAAGATCAAGTGTAATGAGAAAAAAGATTGTGAATGTCATACTAAGAGAAAGTAACCTCATAGGAAATTCTCTTATAAGAACTCTCACTGATCCAACATTTCTAATGGAGGAAATTATAAGCCATTCAAAAGAAGAAAATGCTGGTGATTTGTTCGATTCTTTAAATGAAGAACTCCTCAAGAAAAAAAAGGCATATCGATGTCTTATTTATGGTAAACCAGGATATTATACTCGCCAATGTCCTAATAAGAATAAAAAGGATGTGAAACTATTGGAATCCATTAAAGCTATAATGCCTATCCGTAACAATGGAAACATTGAAGACTTCTTGAAGAATAATCCAATGAATATAAGGAAACAAATTTTGTTATTCCAACTAACTCTTTTGATGAATTTGAATGCTCGAATGACCTAATAAATGATGACATTGAGCATGATTACTTATTTTGAAGGTAGATTCAAAACCAATCAATGTTCCTTACCCTTATGTCCATATCCAATTATTGCAACATGAAAAATATGATAACCTAATAGAGGCTATTGGATATATGGATACTAAATCGTGCAAAAGTATTATGAAGCCCATCATTTTACCTCTTGAAGTATGGATTTCATTTAATGAATATTTCACTACTACTGATAAAAACTATTTAAAATTGGGCTTATCGCCAAAAGAAAAATTGGGATTATCTTCTTCCCCAATTATGTAGTTTGCACCAAAGTTTTTGGAAGCCACCTACCTAGCCCAGTTATTCTAATTGGTTTGAATGTCTACTGCAAGCTATCTCCATTACAAATCCTATCTACAGGGATTAAATGTTGAGCTAATTTAAGTGCCTATACAGATATACGAAATGTGTTTAAGCTCACCCAAGTACCACCTCCATATGAAGCATTAAAGGATCAACTTTTGAAACACTGTCTTGAGAACTATGCACAATTCTCACACTCTAATCCTCTTTGGAAAATTCCACAATTCTTCATCCACTTGCCCTTTAAGAAAAATGAAGACTTCAATCCTACCAAGGCCACTTACCCTAGAATGAATCCTAATGATTTAAAATTAGCACAAGAGAAGTGTGTTGTCTTACTCCAACAAGGATTGATTGAGCCCACAAAATTAGATTGGGCTTGTTAGGCTTTCTATGTTAACAAAAAAGCTTAGTAAAAGTGAGGAAAGAAGAAGTTGGTGAATCTTGTAAAAATTACACATCTTCCATAAGAAATTCATATCCATGATACTTCTTTATTTTTGCTCAATTCCTATAGTATATATTCCTATTATCATTATTGTTTTGGGCTTAATGTTAGTGTTGGGCTGTGGAATTGTATAGCTTTCCCCAACATCAAAACTATTTTTGGGGTCAAAACTAGGAGGATATGGTAATTCACCTGCTAAAATGTTAAATCTTATAAAAGAAAATTGGTCAATAAATGACCAATATCTAACAGTAAGGGAGATGGGTTCTAGAAGATCAAAATCACCTGAGTATAACCCAAAGAAGTACAATTAGTTTGCTTGGATGATTTGGAAAAATGGTTAAGATAATCCAAAAAATAGTAGAGATCTTGCAGTAGATTTTTCTACTGCTTTGGGCAGTCAGTGGAAGTGTTCCAGAATTGGAAATGATTAAGGTGCATATATATCCAATCATAGTCAAGCCATATAATAGGTGTTTGTTCTTTACTCTAAGGTGGTGGACCCTTTCTGAACAATTTGGATAAAGGAGTTGTGTAATCAACCACGTGGGGGATGAAATCTCTAATATAATTAATAATTTAAAGGAATTATTGGATGGAGAACCTGTATACGTCAGCCATCACCATGGACATGTTATTTGAGATATCAACCGATCCCTGTGTGAACCATATTGCGAAATATGTCTAAATTATGATTTAGATAGTGATGATACCACACGAGCTACCCTTGGTCAGAGGGCATATGGAGATCACTTCACCAAGGCATGTGGTGTTGTTAGACCACATGAACCAAGAAAGACTCTACTCGTTATAAATCCTACGCTCGTGGGATACTTCACTGCCAAGCCTAAATTGAGTTGCATCATGGGTTTCTAGCATCTATTCCAACCAAGTGATTTACAAAATAGATTCCATAATAGATTAAAGATAAATAAAGATTAATTGTAATTCAGATCTCATATATGATAGCCAACATATAAGCCCTTCTTCTGTTTTAGGCGTCAATTCTCAAGACCTGTCTTTTAGAAATCTAAATTGAGCAATCTTTCTCTGTATAACTTGGACTTCAAATAAGATATATAGTCAAAGACATTCTAATACATAAGATCCTTATGAACATATACGTGTAGAGCATACTTATCTTTCTTTAAGACTATGGTTACATTATTCAAGAATCAAGCTTTCAAGAGAGAAAAATTAGAAAGAAGCCATAAGATAGGAAACACACATATTTTTGTTAATTTTTCTACTTTTTCTAATTGATTACAACGAAAGAGAAGCCTTGCTTTTATAAGCGAAGAAAAGAAAATGAATACAAATAAATTTAGTGTAAAGATTCCCATAGTATAATACCACATACTAGAATATAAAAGAAAATAGTAAAAATAAGAATTATTGGGAAACATTAGGTCCTAATAATATTCCTAAAAGATAAGAAGGAATCTATTTAGCAAGAAGGTGTATAGAAAGATCGTGGCCACCACTATCATCATCTAAATTTGATATGTCTTCATCCATTTTGTCTATTGCTTGGATAAAACAGTTTGTTTCTACATCAGTCCAAACAGGAGGCCATGGATCTTGGGCATCTTGGAAATATTTAGGAAGTTTGGGCTTAATGTTGGTGTTGGGCTGTGGAATTATAGAACTTTCCCCAACATCAACATTCTTCCTCAACTTAAAACCAGGAGGACATGGTAATTTACTAAGCAAAATGTTAAATTCTATATAAGCAAATTGGTCAATAGAAGACCAATATCTAGTAATAAGGGAGATGGGTTTTGGAAGAGTAAAATCACCCAAATTTGGACCCAGAGAAGTACAAGTAGATGGCCTAGTTAATTTGGTAAAATTGTTTAGATGATCCAAAAGATAGTATTGATCTGGCATTAGATCTTTCTACTAATTTGGCCAATCAATGGAAGTACACCAGAGCTAGAAATGATGAATGGTGTATATATATCTGGTCACAGCTAAGTTATATGGTCGATGCCTGATAAAAATAGAATGAGCTTTTTGATCTGCCAAAGGAATATCCTATAGTTAATATATGTTAAGGAAATATGCAAGCTGAATGCACCATTTAAGTAGAGGTTTAAACCACTCAAAAAATGTTCATAAGAGAGAGTTAGCATTTGTTGGATTGGCAAGATGTTTGTACATATGCAAAGGAGAGAGGGAAATGGGGCATGCATATTAGGCTAATAAAGTCCATAAATGTCACCTAGTTGGCTTCGAAGGGAATCATAAAGGTGATAAAGGATTTGATAAGGTGTAGTCGTATCAAAGTGACGGAGGTGTGGTTGAACGTTCAAAGTTGTGAGAACATGATGGAGATAACAAAACAGGCTTTTCTATGGAGAACATCATTATCATCTAATGTCCTTGAAGGAGTTTTGGTGATCGGAGGGAAGGATTTTTGAATCATAGCATATTGAGGGAATTACATGATAGGAAGGATGAGAGGGGTTGATCTTTTGAGATGGGGAGAGAGTGACTGGATTTATTTTCTAGGCTGAAAAAGGAAGTTTAAAAGAATGTTGTGGTTACCTTGGATATGAAGAATGGTGGATTTATAGTGAGAAAATCATTCTTGCCATCGAAGTAATTGGCTATCAGGTAGTGTCTTCTTGTTTGACTCAATAATCTTGGGAAAAGATGTATTGTTCATTTCAGTCAGAAAATGATAAGGGTTGAGGTGAAAACTACATTTTTCAATGCCTTTTTTTACTACCAAAGTCTCTTTGTAGATAGCATGATAATACTTTTCTGATCTTTGAATTGGCCACTAGCATGGCCACAATAATGTCTCTGTCTATCAATCTTTTCAATCAATGTGGCACCCCAATAATGACTACCAGCATCTATTTGTAGAATGTGTTGGCCTTTGTTAAGAAATTTAAATTAATTGGACTCTGACATACTTGTTTTAAATGTTGGACAACTTTGGTTTGTTCTTCACTCCAAGGTGGTAGATTCTTTCTCGACAATTTGGATAAGGGAGTTATGTAATCAACCACGTAAGGGATGAAATCTCTAATATAATGAACAATTCTGAAGAATTGTTGAATCTATTTCGTATTGAGATTTTCATTAGGAAAATGTAATAACTCACTAGCTATGTGTGGAACAAGCTAATAAAATCCATTATGGAAGTTCATACCCAAAACTTCTATTTAGGTTGTCTCAATATGACTCTTCTTGATTGAAAGCATAATTTCATATTACATTGTGAGATCAAAAAGGATTAAAGCAAGGCTTTGTGATCTTCATAGGTATTGAAGTACAAGAGAATTGCCATCAATATAGATCAAGGTTCTGGATAAAATAAGCCCATAAATTTTTTTCATAACCCATTAAAATAGTGATGGAGCAAGTTTGATACCAAATGGCATAATAATTAGGATATTTGGGCCAGGTAAATGGCTTCCAAAAAATTTGGTCCAATTTTCACAATCAAGGAAGTAGCATATTCTTATTTTTCTTTTAGTGATCAACCCAATTTTAAATGAGTTTTTGTAAGAATTAGTGAAATATTCATCATGTGAAATTTATGCTTCAAAAGGTAAGATGTTGCACTTTATAATACTTTAGCATGATCCAGTATCTATATATTCAATAGCCTTCATTGGCTTATCGTACTTATCCTATTACAATAATTGGATATGGATATAAGGATGAGAAATATTGATTGGTTTTGAATATACCTTCAAACATTTTTGTTGTAGCATGTATAAGTAATTATCATCAGTATCATCATCTATTAGGTCATCAGAGGATTTAGATCCATCACAAGAGTTGATTAGAATAACAACCTTTGTTTCCTCATCTTCATTGAATTATTCTTCAAAGAAGTCTTCAATGTTTCCATTATCATGGATAGACATTATAGCCCTAATGGATTCCAATAGTTTCACATCCATTTTAGTCTTATTACCACATTGGTGAGCATAATGCTTTGGTTTGCTACAAATAAAACATCGATCTGCCTTTTTGCATAAGGAGTTCTTCTTTTGAAAAATCAGACAAATCGGCATCGTTTTCTTCTTATGAATGGCTTATAATTTTCTCATTAGAAATGTGAGATTTGTGAGATTTCTTATAGGTGAACTTCCTATGATGATACTTCTTCTTAGTATAACATTCACAGCCTTTTTTCTCCTTACATTTGATCTTCATATAAGGCTTTTTGTAAGCTTTTTTCACCAAAGGATCGCCTTTCATCACAAAGCTTATATAAAAAAGCTAAGGCAAGCTGATAAATTTTTCCAAGAGATATTTCTCTTATATCTCGTTGAAGGCTACAATGGTCCTTTAGAGTTCATATTGTAATTCTTTGGGAAGAGATGAGGTAAACTTAGAACAGAGATTGACATCATTAAATCCATTAAGGAGAAAATTATATATAGTAATTAATATTATGTTATATTAATGTATAGATAATAATTGTAACTATTATAATGATTTATGAATGTATAGATAATAGATAAATTTTCTCATATCTTACTTATTTAATATATTAGTCTATTTAATCATAATTCTCTATTTATTATACAAATTCATTATTGTTATATAAATTTATATATTCTATATAATTTTGTAGCCAAATGGTAATGGGCCATCATTTCGTAACGGTTTTCTAAATCATCGCCAAATGCTAAATTTCTTCTGAAATAATAAAAAACAATGTTAATTTGTTTAACAACAAACAACGTCATTTTCTACTAGGTTATTAATACCAAAGCAAAGCTCTCTACGTTTTTGTGTTAGTTGGCATATTTTCTTTCAGTTCACTATCAATGAAGCATTGTCTCCTCTATTGTGATTGTCACTGTCAAAGAAGCATTGTTTTTTATGTTGGTACTGCTAAACTTTTCATTTTCAAGAACCCTCTTTATGTTGTGTTCTGTTTTTCTACTACATTTTGGAGTTTATGTGGGTTTGTGGGATGAGTTTTTGTTTTTGTTTATATTTGGAAGATGGTGAATTGTGTTTTTGTGTTGGCTGTGTATGGGATGACTTTTTTCCACCTTCCATAATTCTTTGAGGAAAGCTTGATAAATATTTTATAAATGGTTTGTTAGGATATTTAACTTCTGCAAGGGATGACCTTTTCTTTTTGTTGCTAGGATTTATATGGTAAAGTTTCATTCAATTTTGGATCAGTTCATTTGTCCCTTGAGAATTTATGGGATTTGATTACCAAAAGAATTTAAGTAAACATAATGAATTTAATGCTAAATTGACTATTCATAATAAAAATTTTAACATTAATTCATCGTGAAATGTTGATGTAAAACTAGTGGCAGAAATGGGCTCCCCTAGGAGGAATATGGAAAAACTCGCCCTAATAAAGAACAAGTTGATATAGAATAAATCTCCTCATCAAACACTAATCACCCCCTGCCTTCCATAGTCGATGTTTTTCTTCAAGGTTTTTAGTATCATCTTAATTACGTCTCTTCCTTAATTATCTATATCTCATTTTCTATTAGGAAGCTATTAGATGAACGTTTCCTCAAATCTTCAAGAGAAAATAGATGAAAATAGAGGAGGTGGTAATGTTTTGATGGTCGGTACAAGATTAGGGAAATTGATTGCTTTGGAACAATCGTCGATTCTAATTACAGTGTATGTTCAATCAAGTATGCATGTGTTCAAATTTAGGTTTGTTATACCGTTTGACTTAATTAGCAATTTAAGTTCTATACTAATTGTTTCTTTGGTGATGCCTATAATACTGGTAGTACATCCAATTCAGTGATCCATACTGTTTCTAGAGATTCGTTCACTGTATCTTCTACAAGTTTAGTTAAAGCCAATCGACTAGTGAGAACTACAACGTACTAGTTATTGCATATCCTACTTAAGGAAGAAGCATGGGAGACAAAGGAACAACTATTTTGACTACAGTGACTTGGAAAAAGTTTAGACAGGCCTTCTTTAATAATTACTTTCTAGCAAGTATGAGACAAAGTATAGAATCATTTTTTTATTAACTACAGTAGGGTAACAAGTTAATGGGGGAGTACGAGCACGAGTTTGACATACTTCTGAGGCTTACGCTAGTAGCTTTCAGGGAGGATAAGGATGTTAAAGAAGGAGAGGCATTTAAGGATTGAACTTCAGACTAAACTATGGGTTGATATCCTTCATACTAACTGATTTTGTTAAAAATGAGGGCAAGGTTTAACTTTATAAAATGCATAATAGGTGCTAAACATTGAGGGGGAGATGCAAGAGAGAAAGAGGGGAGCCAATTTTAATAGCAAGTAACTCATAAGAAAAAGGACCATTATGGCTTATCCAAATAAGAAGAAACACGTGATATAGCCTACAAGGGATGCATAAGCTAGTGGAATTTAAGTATCTTTTAAGGGTTTCTACTACAAGTATTAAGGTTTGGGTCATAAATTGGAGTTTGATTGTGTGGAGATAGGAGAAATAGGACTATGACATACACTAAGCGAGTACAGGCTACCCTATAGACTACTCCTATATCGCTTCCGATGATTGTACATCATATTGTTGGACTAGTCATCAATTATAGAGGGGGATAAAGACAAAATTTTAGGACAAGGTGCTTGCCTGCACAAGAAGGAGGCGTGACCTGAAAATACCATAGCTTTAAGTACTTGTTTCATTAGTACCAGCATCTTGCTTATTTGATATTTGTGCATCATGTACATTTTCACCTTGTTTGTATGTGGAGAGGTTAGGGAAGCTTATTTATTTTTTCAAGTTGATTTAGTAAGAGTACTCCTAGTGGAGACACCATATTAGTAAAGGAATTTTGTGGGGGTTGTATATTGAATATTGAGGGATTAGGGCTACTATAGTTGATCTAATTGTTATAGAGATGCAAAATTTTGATGTCATTTTAGGCATGGATTGGTTGAAGAGGCATCATGCTTCTATAAACTGTCAACAAAAAATGACTAAAATTCAATATCGTAGGAATCAAGAGGCTTAGTTTTGTTAAAGAGACTAAATATGATAGCTGTGGATATAAGTAAGTCAGGACTGAAATTGGAAAGTTTCTAAGTGGTGGGAGATTTTTTTAATATATTATTAAGGAATTGACAAATTTACCACCTGAGAGAGACATGGACTTTTGGAATTGAGACACCTTCATTTATTAGAATAAACTATAAGTCTCCTTATTAGATGGCTCCGATAGACTTGAGTGAGTTAACGGAGAAACTACAGAATTTATAATTTTCAATTTTGGGTAGGTTAATAGAGAACCTTAATTCAAATAATGTGTTATTTAGATTTTTGTTAAATTAATGATTTTAAGGGATGAGTTATATGAAATTATATGTGGTTTGTATGAGTTGTGGAAATATATAATCACATAGATATGTTAAGTATTGGTGCCAACTGGTGATTAATTTTAGTTAATCTTTTGCAATTGTGTGCCTTATTATGCATGTGATGTATGAATTTGAGACTATAAAAGTTTACGTAATTTTATGTGATTTAATGATGAGTACAGATAGTCAAGACCTATTAGCTATTGTCAAAACGGTGTAGGTACCATTTTCTTGATTTGGATTAATTTATGGTTGAGATAAATTAATTGGCGTTAAAATGGGTTAAGTGCCTTTCCCATGGCTAAAGAGAATTAGTTGATGCCTACTCTAGACATGTATAGGATTGTATGTTAATTGGTAAACTAATTTGCATTTAGTATGATATCATTAAAATGTTGCATTGACATGTTTTCTTTTCTTGATATATATTGCAGAGAAACTGATAGTATTTCTAAGGTACAATGTTATAGTTTTTCATACATAGATGTTAAAGATTTTTTTTATTATGTTGTTCGCTTTGAGCTTTTTCTTATTTGATGATATATTATTTAATTTTGTTTATTTTAGGATAAGAATCAACACAATCTAATATTTTAAAAATAATTAATTTCATTGTTTGGTAGACTTTTAAAAGTTGTTATCTTATATTTTTATTATCTTGTCTCCTTCCTTAGATTTAAGTTGAGAAGTTAATTCAATTTTTATTTATATTTTTATAAAGAATTTATAATAAATAATTAGTTTTAATTTAGTGGTAAATATACAATTTTAAAATTTTACTTTCGAGAGATGGTATGTCAAGAATTCAAATATATATTTTAGTTCATGACGTGATGACTTATTTTTTTAAAAAATATGACTAATAAGAAAAACAAATTTATCAAAAGACGAAAAAAGTGATAGTGAACATTGTTATGTAGATATTTCAAAAGGTTTCGAGGAAATCATCTAACCATGCAACAACATGATAACTAGCCCATAAATTGAAATATCTACATAGCATAAGGACATTTTGTCATGTATAAAATATATAATTTTTCCAAATGGATCGAAAGTTCTTAAACCAATATGTAATGACAGCAAAAATAGTGATATGCAAGCGAGTACTAAATAGAAACAACCAACAAAACCAATATTGATCCCTCTATATTTCAATTAAACATACCTAAGGAAAAGTAAATTGAAATTGGAACAAAAAAAATTAGAAATATCTTATCATAAACTAGATATTCAACTTTATTATTCGTTCTTGCATTTAATATGTCTAACCACTTAATCTAATCATAAATAACAAGACTTGTTAAGCATTAGTAGGCACAATACAACAAATAGGACTTTTAGCTACATTTTCCTTTTTCTATGATTTGAAATTTGTAGCTAAAAGTTATTATTTGGCTACAAAATTTCAAAATCATAGTCTATTGAAATGATATCTCCAAAAAAATATATCGTAGGTTTTCTTTAACTATTAGTTACATTTAGAATAGGCTACATTTAATATTTGTAGCTAATAACTTTATTCGACGTTTATCAACTATGAAAAAGATATTCGTAGCAAAAAGTTTTTAGCTATGAAATTGTTTTCATAGCTAATAAGCTTTGACAATGTTTCTCAACTGTAAACTTAGTTTTGTAGCAAAAAGTTTTTCAATTACAAAAAAAATTTTATATCTAAAACAAAATATGTTCCAGATTCTATCGCTATCATCTATATTTTGAAACTACGAAATAAATTTCTTTAGTAAAAATTTTTAGCTACAAAAAAATTTTTATAGTAAAAAAGGAGGAATACAAAAAATAATGAAAATTATGTCGTTTTCTCCATTAAAATGATGTCATTTTTCATATTGAAAACCTAAATACACTGATCTCCTTTAGTTTTTCATCATCTATCTTTGTGTTTTAGCTGCTTTAACAACATCTTTGTCTTCTCTCTTCGTGGTTTTCCTCTTCTGTGTTCGTGTTCTAGCTACTTACTTTTGTGTTTGTGTTCCTCGTTTTGTGCCTTCATTTTTTCCACTTAAAGGATGTATATTCCAACTATTCACAATTGTTCTTCTTCTCTCATCAAAATCTAGTTATCACGTAATTGTCTTCTTATCTCACCACCTGCATTTGTTTTCTTCTCTCATCCCTCTAGCATTTACTTTTAATTTATTCTCTCTCATTTTTCTTCTTTCATTTTTTGTGTTTTAGAGAGTTTTTTCATTTTTTATATTCTTGAATTTCAGTTAATGTATGGTTAATGTATGTTAGGGATGAGTATGTAGTCTACTAAAAGACTTTATGTTCATCTTCTAAACTATCAAAGCTTGCATTTTAAGCTTTATGGTTTCTAGGTTGTTTTCTTTTTTATTTTTTCTTTTGTTCCTGGCTCATCCTGTTCTCTTCTTGTTTATGTTTGCTTGAAAATGTTGCTTTCACTTTTCTTAGTTTAATATTTTATGTGTAGCCTTGTTCTGAAAAGATTGCTTAGTTTGGGAAGATTGCTTCAAACTCAATTGTTAGTCAAGTGTATATGGTACCATTTTGGTTTGTTCTACTTCTTTTTAAGATTTACATTTATTTAGTTTACTATCTCTCCCTCTTTTCCTTTTTGTTCTTCAGGTTTGAAAGTATTAAAGAGTTTCATATTGTAGATTCAAGAATTCTATGTTTGTTGAAAGTTTTTATATCAATTGTAGTTGTAATAATTTTAGAGAAACCTTTATTATTGTGAACTTGGGTTATCTACTTATTGGTCCTCAATTTTGACATAAGTTCGGCTGCTTTAAATAGATATAAAAAAGTTTTAGCAATTAACATTAAAGCAAATTTGTACTTTATCAATTAATATATGTGAGTACTTTATTAAAATGTATGTTATATTCAGATGTTTATAAGCTTTAAAGTTCTCATCTTACTTAATAAGCATGATACAAATTGAAAAACTTGTGTAATATTAACATCTGAGTGATTTACAACTTTTGCAATTCTCGTCTTGTTTAGTAAGCAGTTTGCTCCAACGTCTCTTCCACATTTGAGTTGTTTGTGAGCTTTAAAGTGCTTGTAATGTTTGGTTCATGTTTTGTTAATAGGTAGCCCCGTGTCTTATTCAACTTTTTACAAGAGTTTAAGATGATGCATACTAGAATTCATAACAACTATATACATACATAAAAATGAAAAATAGTTAATAAATAAAATAGAAATTTCAAAACTTTGTGGAAAAAGAGAATTTAGTACTAAGGAAGGAAAAACCTAAGCTAGTTTGACATGTATGACCTGGCATTAGGACTTATACCATTACCATTAAAACTTCATTATCTTTTTATGCAGTTCTAGGTAGAGATTGTTGCTTTTCTAGCTTGCATAGTGCACACACTCTCATCTCACCTCCATTTTTTCCCCATTTTGGTTCTATTCTTGAAGTGAGTGACATATATGAAGTTTATGTTGCATTAACCCATGTTTGGATATCACATACCACTTGTTCAAAATCATATCCTTTGAATTCAATCATATCTCTTATAGACCTTTATAACTCGTACATAGAGTCACCTTAAAATTGCAAGGATGACTAAGCATATAGGCCTATCTATTAGATAAATACATCCATATTACTAGCTTCATAGTAAAATTTCATATTAGAAAGATGTCTCTATACTCGTTTAAATACCAAACAAGGATTATTAGTGCTTAGTCTAAATGATTAAACTTAAGCTAAAAAATTATTTTTATTTATTGGAAATATTAACGGAGTTACAAAATCAAAAAATAAATTTGTATTAGACATAAATGATGGGGTTTAGAATAATCTGAAGTGTGGTGAGTGAAACATTTAGCAAATATGATAAGCACAACTTTGCTTTGAATTAAACTACTAAAAAGTTTATTGATCTTCATGACTCCATCCCCTATGATGATGCCCTTTGACATACGATATAAACATTGATCCTAATTCATCTAGGATTAGTGTTTATGTCATATGTGAAATAGTTATTTTTTAAATTTCCTACTAATATGTGTAGTAAACACTTATCCTATTTCACATATTAATTGAGTTGCTTAATAATGCATTAATGATTGGTCGAAAATTGCCCAAATCTCACTATGAAAATTGTTATGGGACCTGAAATTAGGATATATATCAATACATGTAAATATAATTATGCTATCTTTTGAAAGGAGTTTAAAGATCTTTAAGAATGTCCTATTTGTGGTAGATTAAGGTGGCAAAAGGATGATTGAAAAGTAAAAAGAACACATAAAATCTTGAGATACTTACTTGTTAAATCACGACTACAAAGGTTTTTTATGTCAACAAAAATAGCCATGGATATGAGGTGGCATAAAAAGAAACGCATTGATGATAATGTTATTTGCCATCCAATAGAATCAAAGGTATGGAAAGACTTTGATGGGAAGTTTACATGGTGTGTAAAGGATCATTGTAATGTTTAACATGAGTGTTTTTATGCATTTGTATACTAAAATTGGAACCTATATCCACTGAATGGGTGATTAATAGGCTAGGCCTATGTAGTGCCTAACTGATATATGATGAGGCATAGGCTAGGCCTTTATGCTTTTATATCATGTATATTCCCTTCACAGGTTATCTGCATCGTCTTGGTATGATCGAATTCTATCTGTGTTATATGTTTTTTCCTGCTCACTAAGTACCTAGTGTGCTCACCCCCTCCGCTTTCCAACCATGTAAGTTAATTTAGTGAGTTTGAAGCTCTGAGTAGATCATGGGGTCTTTTGACATTTTCATGATATTATCACACGTGGGTAATTTCTTAGTTTTTACTTTTGTTGTCCTGTGGCTCATGAACTGTGTTATGTAGTTATGCTTTATAACTTTGTAAGTAACTTTTGACTGTCTGGGGCTTTTATAAATGATTTTATGTATGAATTTTCAATTTTGCTGTTGAGATTGCCTTGAGTGGACTTTAGAGTCCTGAAGTTGTGGTTGGATGTGAAAATAGAAGTGTGTTTGAAATAGTTTGCAAGTTTTAGGATTTTTAAAATACAGCTGTTGTGTTGCCCAAATTTTCAGAAAAAAGAAGAAGAGATATTCAGTTAGCCTTGCATAGTCGGATTAAGGATGCTGCAAGTGTCCTTAACCCGAGTATGCAACAGTTGTCATGGGCTCGATGTAATACCGGGTCGTGACAGCGGAGATGAATATATTTTGTTTGATGACTATAACGAATAGGAAGGAATAATCTATAAAATTGCTTCCCCTTATTCTCTTAAATTAAGGTAAAGTTATTTTTGTAAACGCTTTGCACGTTAGTTGCTTTGTTATTGATAATTTATAAGGTAAAGCTATTTTCTCTATATTTCATTTACAAAATAGAATTTCTTATAAGATTAACCTCCTAATTTGAAATATTTGAAAGTGGGGTGTTTCTCTAAAGTATGTTACATGATCCTAAGAAAAGGAAAATAAGCTCAAAAATTGTTGACTGCTTATTTTTTTATTATGCTAATAATAACGCTACTTATAGATTTCCTATTTTGAAAAGAGATGCCCTTGATAGTATCATTAAAACAAAGAAAGTATGTTTTTTAACATAATTTTCACTTTTTGAGAAAAATTCTTGTGTTATAATATTAATATTGATTGTGAAAAATCTGATGAGTTGTTAAGAAGGAGCCAAAGATCAAGAAAAGAATTATTTAGAAATGATTGTTGCACTTATGTTATTAAAAATCAACTTTTATCATTTTTTGATGTAATTTTTTCTTTTGGAAAGAAGCTATTAAAAAAGGATAGTGGCTATAATTTACAAAAATAAATATTAGGATTTGGTAAAATAAATAATTCTTCTCTTTGAAATTTTATTGTTTCTACTGTTAGGAAATAAGGGCAACGATCAGAATTTGATGCAGTAGAATAATTGTAAAATTTTTTATTTTAATTTATCAAAAATTAAGATCACTTTGAATTGTAAAAAATAATTAACACATAAAAAATGTGAATATTAATCCATACCTTATTATAAAACTTGATTTTTTTATCATATTGCTCGAATTATTTACAAAACGGATTCATCACATAGCTATTTTGTTTTCTGCCATAATATTTTTGTTTCAAAGGATCTTGTAGCCTCCAGTGAAGATGGCTCATGGAGGATTGAGGTCGACAAATGAGTGCACGAATCCACATACAGATTTGGCCAAATATCTGTTTTTCTTTTAATTTTTCAGTTGAACTTCTGAGCTGGTCAACTGCTTTAACAATGATTGGGGTAACTAGAAAGTGAATTGGGACCACACACATCAGTCGACAGACTTCTTTGGTTTCTAAGTGAGTCAACTGTCATAAATGGGTGTAACTACAGTTAACTCACTCTAAAGTGGGTGGGTACTACTATTTAGACATTTTAATATTTTATACACGAAAACAACAAAATGGTTATGCAGATTTACGAGTACAGTAATCGCCTTGAGTTGAGCTTGCATCCCTAATTACTGGAAAGAAAATTTAGTACTGTCATTTATTAGGCAAACCAGGAATGTTTGATAAAGTTTGTGGGGGAAAAAAAAGGAATATATTCCTCAGATACTTATTGACAAGCTCTTCCTTGACATTCACTAAAACTTAAAACCTACAAAGCGGCAGGCGCACACACACACTTATATATATATATACACGCCAATCTTAAATGTCTCAAATTGAGGCACTGAAAAGAAATCCTTCTCCCATTATATATACACACACACCAATCTTAAATTTCTCAAATTGAGGAACTGAAAAGAAATCCTTTCTCCCATTAGTAGCAGATAACAGTTCTTTATGTAGAAACTCAAAAGCAAAATCTTGTATTCATTAAAACCAGGTTTACTAATTATTCTATGAATTAGTCATTAACAATCGTTTTAGTCTATATATATATATATATATAACAATTTCTAATCCCAATGTTATACATTGTAACACCTAAAATAATTATTAAAATATTGATTAACATTTTTTCAACTCAATCAATTTAATTATATTGATTGTTACAAATTATTCATTTAAACTTCTCTCATATTTAACATATAAGGTAATTAGAGTTAGCAGTAAAATAGGAAGAGAATCAAAATGGTATTAGTCAATAACCTAACTACTGTCAACATACTCAGTACATTAAACTCCCTGCTTTGCGAAAGTCTAAAGAGAGTCATAATATGTGCAACTTTTCCTTTGTATTTTTACAAAGAAACTGTTTCTATGACTTGACCCTATAACACTGTAGTTACTGTTAAGATATGGAATATATGTTTTTATTTTGTTTTGGCATTTTGTTTATTAATTGGACCTATAAGATATTCATTGGACACTAATAGCCAATTACTAATCCTTATTTGACTTGGATTCAAAAAGTCATTGGGGATAATCTTCTAGTTATAATAGAGTTTATCTCTAATTGATGTGTATCTTGGTAAGATGTTGTGTTTGATGAGACAGTGTGGTTATTGGGGTTGTGCTGGAATTTTTGGCAGGTGTGCGTTAATTGAGTTCTGGAAAAAAAATAGCTGAGAGTGCGTGAGTTTGAGGTTGAGGAGATACGATTGTTTTGATCTATGGTAGTAATGCATCTGACTTGTGCCATGTGTGATCTCTATTGGTGGTGCACTGCTAGAATTCTGGATGAATGGTGTTAAAATTTTCGTGTGAAAATTGCTAAATGTGGATGTGTTTTTGTGGAGCATACAGCTAGGTTTGGAGCATCGAATTCTCTCATGAAGCTGTATGTTGATTGGTTGCTTTATGGATTGCTACGAACATCTCCATAGTTTTTACCTTCATTTGTGGTAGGTTGCGCAATTGATGTGGTGAAGGTTGTGAATGTTTTGTTTGTCGTAGGTGTTTGACTCATCGTGGTGAAGCTTCAATAAATTATTGTCTGGAGGTTTATTTGTTGGATCTCTTGCATGAAGTCCTTCTGCCACAGTTGTAACTTGGATCTGGAATGTGCATGAATCAACCTATTTTGTGTGAACAACTTTCTGATCTATTTCAGAGGAGTTAAACCCATACGAAAGTTGTTATATTTCTGTCTCAAGTGTTTTATGTTTTCGTTCTTAGATAGATAATCACTTGAGTTATTTATTTATTGATTTTTCGTTAAAGGAGTGTTGAAAAATCCCCTGTTGAGGTTAACATGAGTCAGTCGTATTATTGGGTATGAAATTCTTTCACAGGTAATGAGGATGAGGGATAGTGTCAAGGGTTGAGTGGTATCGGCTCAGTAAAGCCTTGTGTAAATCTATTGTACTTTCGTGAAAGTGATTAAACTGAGTGAGAGCCCCGTAGACATAGGCAAGGTATGCCGAACTGCGTTACCAAATTTAAATGTTGATCTGTTTAATTTTGTATTCATTTTTTCGTTTTCATTTGTTACAGAAAAATTAACAGTTGCTGATATAGTTACTTTGTATCTAGTAACCGACAGATACAATTATAAGTAAATGCGCAGAATCTTACAAGTAACTGTGGTCAAAATGAAATTCACGAAACTACTACACTCCTTTGGATTTTTTCAATTGGTAATACTTCAATTCTCGATTTTTCTTGGAGACTTTTTATCTTTGTTCCCTACATATTTCTTTAGGCCTTTTAATTTCAATATTGTCCTAATTACATTTTAAGGCTTTTTTTAAATTGTTAGTTATAAATCTTTGATTTTCCTGTAGGGAATAACATGCAAAATGAGTAAGGAATGAGAAGTAAATAACATAAAATAAAGGGTTGTTGTGTTAAAATTGTGAATTGGATTATTATAGATTTTGCGATATAATAGTGGACTGAATTGAGAATAGATATATAGTTTGGAGACCCAATTTGAGTTATGGTTACTAGATGATATAGAAGTGTATTTTTATTGTAGGAGGGACCCTTTTTTTCAAAAGGAAGATGTTCATTTTATAGAAGAAATTTTGCCGAATTTTTAATAGGGTCCTCGTAAAATGTGACATCACTGTTTTTAAATTAATACAAGAGCTCCTTAGTATTAACTTATGGTCTTATTGTGGAGGAGACTTATAATTATGCGAATTATTGAGGATAACACCTGATGGTTGAATTATTTTAGTATAGCTAATGACCTTGATTGATTATAATATTTCTTGGCAATTGTTTTAATATATCCTGCTTTCTACAATGTGAAGGGATTTGTTCTTGATTGTAGGAACTCATTTGTTGCCAGTATTTATATTTTGAAGGAGATTGAAGAGAAACTTTTGCAGGTATTCAAATGACATTCATTTTCTTATATATTGTGACAATGTCAACAATGAATTTTCACACTTTTTAATGACATTTGTATCAGTTTCTATATTTTTCATTCTAGTGTCGTCGTCATCATCCTTCTTCACGTACTTCAAGAAGATCCTTCTGCTTATTGGATGAGGTAAGTGATTTTGTTTTTTACTATGTTTTTGTGAACTTGGTTTCATTTGTGTATATGTTTGCAGTATGAACTTCCTGCATTTTTAATTGATATGAACTATGAGCATACAGAGAGACTTGTAAGTATCTAACTATTACACTTATATTCTAATTTTTTACTTTACTGTATTTCAATTCAAATTGATATGTGAATGTTGTGATGAAAATATATGTATTATGGATAATGATCATAGTATAAATGTCTAGTGTCATATATGGCTGTGGTGAGTTATTTTCTTTGTTCAACAGGGGGAAATATCATAAAAATAGAGGAAATTTTGCCAAAATTTTTTTAAATTCTAGTTTAACTTAGAACAATTTATTGTTACGCAGGAAAAGTTTATGGGCATAAGGCCTACACCTCATCACTTGTTTTTGCATACTCACACTAAGAAGCATGACAGTGTAATATTTGTCAACAACCGATGTAGAGAACTAAATGTATGTAAAATTCATGCTTTAATATTTATTCTTAATAATTATGACTTACTAATAATAATATAAGCATTGCCTCCTAATAGGACTAAATACAGGAAACAATTCAACAACAGTCTCAAGGAAAACAAGTTGTTGATGAGAGCTAGGCATATTTTGATGTAGTGGGTGGTAGGGATAGTCGTGGAAGGATCTTTGGGCTAGGCTCATTCGCAAACACATGTTATTCGCACTCCTTTACGTCCAGTACAATAGCATCAAGTAGACAACCGACAGTGGAACGTATCCATCAACTTGAGAGCACAGTGCACACCTTGACAAGTAAGTTGCAACAAACAATGGAGTACGTTATTAAGTTCCAAAATGACATGTAGCAGTTGAAGGGTAAGAGTAGAGACTTAAACCATCCGCGCTTACAGGACAATAGGATTATTGTAGTCATTTGGTTTGAATTTATGTACAATTTAATGTTTTTATTATCAATGAATAAAATTTTTCTTTATAAGATCAATTAAT
>JAOQMP010000001.1:19182041-19193669 GCA_027563575.1 Erythroxylum pedicellare
CTTTTGTTCCGCATTTTGTTATCCGATCTTTCGACTCGATTCGCTTTCGATTCTTATGATTTCCGATTCGTTTTCCGTTTTGCATTTGTTAGGCCCACTTTCGATTCGTTTGGCTTTGTAATCCGTTCTTTTGTTTCGCATCTGTAAACCCGTTTTCTATTTTTTCGGGTTGGGGTCCGGTCCCGAGATCGGGTTCCAACATTACGAGGCAATAACATCCACCATAGGCTAATAATACTAAGATTAGGCAGTATTAAATGGTATATCTAAATCATACCACCATCTAGCCATTGTCATGTCCACATTATGAGCCGCTTCTCTGGATTGTAAGGCATTATAGATTGAAGGTTGAGCTCTATGATTTTTTCGTGGAGCAATGAAAATTAGATACATGTCTTCTTCCTTTTCGAATATCAGGTTTAACACTTCCTTTCTAATAGGTAGGGATACTACCTCCTTCAACATTATTACTATCATCCTGACCACTAAAAAAAGAACTTCCACTACCAATATTGTAGTTCAATGTTTGCCTTCTATATTTCTTATGCTGATACCCTCCAAGAAAAGTCTTAATTTGTTATTTCACATCGTGACTCAGTTTCTTACAAAGATCCACATCACCTTTCACTAGGGATGTCAAAAAGGGCTCAACCTGATTTTGGCCTAATTCACCTAGTCGGCTTAATTGGGGCATGAGTCAAGGTCGAGGGGGCCACGAGTCGGCCCGGTCCTGCCCGTGGCCTGACTTTACTTCAAAAATGACATTGTTTTGCCACGGGTTGACTATGGTGGGCCCGACTAGGGCATGGGCTAAGGTCCGGCGAGCCCCTTGAGCTCTATTTTAAAAACAACATTGTTTACATATAATTTTTTGTAAAAAAACTTCAAAAATGACGTCGTTTTGTAAAAAAATTATATATCCAATGGCCCACGAACTGGTCAACTCATGTTAGAGCTGAGCCACGGGCTGACCCATTAACATCTTTACCTTTCACTCCAGCTAAATGTTTCTTTAATCTGGTGATTTCTCCACCTGTCAAATGCTTGTTACGATACAAACAAATAGTATGGTTACTCATTTTAGGAACCAATCTAGCATGAGCTAAGCTCGATCATCAAATCTTGTTATACTTGAAGTGAATGAATTATCAGAAGTACTTGAAATTTCCTCCATTTATATATAAAACAATTAAAGTCATATATCAAAATTAAATTAACAACTTCATATCAAAATAAAGAATACTTAATTTCATTATCAACTATTAACACAAATGCACATACATCTTATATAACTCTTTTGTATGATTTCATAATTTAACCACAAAGATATACACTCATGACTATAACCTATTCAATTTCAACCATATCTCACAGCTATAAGTTTACAACCTATTTTATGTAATTACATACTTCAACTGTAAACTAATTCTTTTTTTTTTTTTGCTTGTAAACTTCAATTTGTAATGCTTATCATAATTTTGTTTTGTTAACTTATTTTAACAACATTGTCATTAAAATTATAATTCCTAACTTTAATTTAACATCTTTCATTCATCAATTTTAATCAAATATTCTTAGTTTCTTACTTAAATTAGCTTCACAATTAAGGGTTAACATACACCACAGAATTCAATTTCATCCAATATAATTCACCAAGAAGTTAACAACTAACAATTCAACATACATAATTACACATATACATCTTATATAACTCATTTTGCATGATTACATAATTTAACCATAAAGACATACACTCATAAACATAACTTATTCAATTTCAACCATAACTGACAATTATAAATTCACAACCTATTTTATGTAATCACATAATTCAACTATAACATAATCTATTTTTTCACATATATAATTCAATTTGTAATGCTTATCATTATTTTGTTTACTTAACTAATTTTAATTAACATTATTACTGAAATCATAATTCCCAACTTTAATTTAACAATCTTTCATTCATAAACTTTAATCAACATTACTAGTTTTTTTAATAAAACTAATTCCATAGTCAAGAGTCAACATACAAAATACACAATACAATTCAATTTCATTCAATATAATTCACCAATAATCAACAATTCAACATACATAATTAATACACAACACAAAGTCACAAGACACAAATACATAATTCATCATAAATTTACAATTAAATATTCATTTATCTGTATTTAGTATTCTGTATAATGCAAATAAATAATTCAATATTCAAATTAACAATCAAAATAGTTCAATATTTCCATATCCATGTTCCATAATTCCATATTCTATAAATCTAAAAAAATTATTTTAATTTTTTGCAACTTTTATTGAATCCCAGTCTCAGAGACGTAAGGATTGCAGAACATAAATACAAAAAATTTTGGAACCTTCATTGAATCACTATATAACATAATTACATAACTTTTTGCAACCTTCACCAAATCCATGGACTAGTACAAGTTGGGTCAGTGAGTCTATATGTGGACTATGGTGTAGTGGTGTGGGTTAGCAGGTGAGGTGACATGTCTGTGTGTGGGTCTAGTACAGGTGTGGTGCAGGTGCAATAGTGTTTTGGAGTGTGCGGTCTGCAGTGCTGGTATAGTGTGAGTGATTGGTGTATATGTGCAAGCAGTCTACTGGTGAATGGTGCAAGTGTAATGGTGAAGTGTAGATGCAATGGTGTTGGTGCAATGGGTGGGTACAACAGGTTGATGGTTAAAACCTGACTGGTGCGATGGGTTAATGGCTGAGACAAGTAGGGTGGTGAAAGGGTCAGGTAGGTTTAGTTAGGGTTAAATATCTTCAAATTTTGAAATTAGTCCTTAAGTTTTTAAAATTTATGATTTAGTATAATAAATATTTGGTATTTAGTATCGTCTAGTACCAATCACAGTATGAGATAACTCAATACCGTACCATTTTTTAGATTGCACGGTATGATACTTGTAACTTTACTGTAAAGGCCTCACCTTGGGCTTTAGGGCGAAAAGGAACAATATTATCCTCTTCCAGGATTTCTTTCCATAGTTTTATTGGTTACTTTATTGTAGGCTTTGGAGTAGATGGACTCTGTTGGCTTTTTAGGGTTTTAGTGGCTTTAGAAGAAGAAGTTGCTCTTAGGATCATTTTTGTATTGCAAAATTTCTCAGGTTAGGAATTTTGGGATATAATTTTCTTCACCTTTATAAACTCAATATCAAAATAAAAAAAATGCTCAAAATTGCTCACCATCTAATAAAAATTTGTTTTGAACTAATATTTTTATACATCCTTCAATACAACTTCTTATGTTGATTTTTTTAATTATTAAGTAATTGTTTTAAGTGGAATCCTAATGTCCTTAGGTGTATTTAATAATTTTTTCTTTGTCATTGACCTTTTGTCTTAAGATACCTCTACATCCTGAATCAGAAGCATCCATTTCTACTGTAACATCCCATTACCTATGTTAAGGCTAGAATTGTAAATGTGAGAGATTCACTGAGAGATTAAAAATGTGTTTCATACTCATGCATTATGTGATATGCTCATGCATATGAATATTGAATCGTTGCACATGAAAATGACTGTACATGCATTCATTGACATTCCAGGTATAATTGTTATAAATGTGATTGTATTGAGAAATGTTAGCCCCCAAAATTTTCTTCTTAATGAATAAGTATGATTTACATTAATTATGAGGTCTTTATGAAATTTTATGGAAATTAATTATTATGTTGAAGTTATAAAGATTATATGATTGAATAAAGTGTAAAAGTTATAAGAATGTTCAAGGGGTGTTTTTGGCGAGATACTTAAGGTTAAAAAAACATAAGCCTATAAGGAAGGGTAAAGGGGGCTTTTTAGGCTCATTAAGGGTAGAAATGGAAGAAAGAAATGTAGCCTTGCTTTTTAAAAGAAGGAAAAACGTGAATTAGGAGAGAAAATAAGAAAGAAAGAGAAGAGAATTTCGGTGGTTTGAGAGGGAAAAAAAAAGATAGTTGAGCTAAGGTTTCATCATTTCTCAATCTTGAGAGAGATTTTAAAGTTGTTCAAGAAGGGAAAAGGGTAGAGGAAGAAAAGAGCTTCCATTTGAGCCAAAGATCTCTTCATTTGGTGAAGAATTAAGGTAAGATCACTTTGAATCTTTTGAATTTTTGGAAGGGGTTTTAGTTCATGGAGTTAGAAAATACATGGGTCTAAGTATTTTAGAACCAATTTTAGTGATTATGCTTTATGGGATTTTCAATTTAAAACCCTATTGAGTTGAGATTTGAGAGTTTAATGAAGTCAATTTGGTAACTGAATGGTTATGCTTAGGACATTCCAAGTTTGCACAGTGCAAAATTTCAAGTCTTCCATAGGGGTAAATTTCATATTTTGACTTCAGGAAAAAATCTGGATTAATCTAGGTTGAATTATATAAAGTTGTCTCTTAGAAAGTTGTAGCTTATCCTTCTAGCTTTTCAACATTATATAGTATGAAATTTTTGGACATCGGAGTCGAAATTTATGATCCTTATAAGTAGAGGTGCTCAGGAGTATAGACTGTATCTTCTGGTGATGACGTGTATCTTCTGTGATGACGTGTATCTTCTGGTGATGATATTTATCTTCTGTGATGACATGTATCTTCTGGTGATGATGTGTATCTTCCGTGATGACGTGTATCTTCTATGATGACGTGTATCTTTTGGTGATGACGTGTATCTTCTAGGTATTGTTCATCATACATATTCTGGTCTAATTTTGACCATGTAGATGACAAAATCTATCTTTAAGGTTTTCATTAAAGTTGTATATCTTAAAGTTCTCTTTCTAATCATCTAAGAATGAACTTGATCCTATATCCCTAGCGAAAGTTATGCTAATTATTCCAAATAGGTCTTCGACTGAAACTTCTTCTGGTCACTGTTCATCTTACATTTTCTGGTCCAGTCCTAACCCTTTAGATGACAAAATCTTGCTTCAATGTCTTCATAAAATTTGTATATCTCTAAGTCCTCTTCGAAATTTTCCTAAGATGAACTTAATTCAACATCTATGTAGAAAGTTATGCTAATTTTCCTGAAACAGTTTCAATATGATTGAGGACAAAACCTTGTTTGATTCTTTAAGCCATAACTTTGTTATCCGAACTCCAAATGAAGTGATTCTTAGACCAATAGATTCCTAACACATTTTCCTACCTCTCTATAAAATTTTATAGCCTTTGATACTGAATCGAAGAAGATTGATTGAATCAATTTAAGGGTATCGGATGGAAGAGTATGAATTGTGATTTTAATGGTTTTAATGAGGTATAAACCTAAGTATAAATTATACTTAGATGAATCTTGATATGGGACTGATTTTGTGATGAAATTAATGGATAAATACCTAGGATTGTCATGAACATACATTTTACCTTCTTAATGATTCCCTACAAGATTCTAGTTATTTATTTTACTTTTTCATCTTGTGATTATTTTTTTACCTTGTTTTACACTAATTATACAATTTGATTGGTTTTCATAGATCAAGCAGGGTTTGATCAAATTGATATCCTAGTTTTGGATTTTTCTATAAAAGGAAAGCAAATATTTTGTGTTGTTGATTTTCAGTGAAATGATGTCATAGTTCATTATGTAAGGGGTTATTAGCTTAATGAAAGGGGTTCCTAAAATGACCGTATGGCATATATCGTATACAATCACAAAGGAAGTTTTAACTAAAAACTCACCTTGGCAAATATAATCATCAATTTTGTAATTTATCTTAAGTTTTGAGTTAATGGTGGATTTGAACATTTCTTGGATTTTTTACAATAGGTTTGTGGGGATTATTCCTTGTTTAATGCAATTTAAATCAACTATTGTGTTAAATAAATCCATTGTTTCAATTTGAAAGTATCTGTTGATCCTAACGGTTATCCTAATCAAATACTTTTAGGATGTTATTTGGTTGAGTACAAACAGGAAGTCTTTGCATAATTTTTCAATGTTGTTAAGCTTAAGTTTTTCATTTATCTCATCATTTGATCACATTTTAATTATTTCGCTAACTTCCTTAAAATTTTGTTTAAGTTTCTTCAATTCTTGTCTAAATAGTGTAATCTCCTAATATAAGCTAGAGAGTCTCAATTATAAGTTTTTGTTTTTCTTAGCTTTGTCTAATATGTTTGCCAAATAATGGGTAGAAGAGGATGTTGAAGGGAGGCCTTGACTAGGGTTTTCAAATGATTATTGTAGTTTTACAAAGTATTCTTTTTATAAATAGGGGTCTTAGATGTGGTTAATAACTTTTAAGAGTAAAATTTGATCTTTATTAGGATGATCTTTTTTCTATTTCTAATTTTTCATTGTTTATTATTTCATCACTATTAGTTGACTATTGGTTTCTAAACCTAAGACTTCATTATCAAACTCCTCATCAAAGTAATTTTGAGAGGTTGCACTATTAGAGATCATTAAGGCTTAGATTTTGTCTAATCCTTCTTGTTCTATTTCTAAAATTTTGTATTTTTTGTTGAATGTATAGTACCTAGCTTTGTGACCTTTTTTGTTGCACCTATAACATGTTATGTTTCTAAATTTTGTCGTTAAAGGGAAGCTTTGACGTTTTCTCACATATTTCCTAATTAGTTTGGGGTTTCTTATAGAAATTTTTCTATTTTTTATAGGCTTTGTTATAGTCTCTACAAAGTTTTCTTACTATTTTTATAAGAAATATCAAATTACTAGTAAAAGGTTCCTAATTCATTTTGGTTTTGAACATCTCATTTTTTAATTACTATTGGATTTTCATATCTTAATAAAATTTCAATCCATCTTTCTGACTGTAAGTAACAAACTCACTGTAATTTCTCTATTGTAAGGGATTTGATCATTTTGGCTTTCTCTAATCTTGTTTATCACTTTCTCACCTAATTGAGGAAGAAATCCTACTAAGAACTTCCCCTTTGAAAAGCATCGTTTTAAATCTTTTTAAGACATGACTCTCGTGAGGGATCACCTGTAAAATGTAAAGAGATTGCTACTATCAAAGTTCAGCAAACATCTTGGATTGGCTCACAATTCTTATCTAAAATGGTCTCACTTTCTTTATTGACTTTAATAACTTTGAGGATATCTATTTTTTAGATTTTATAAGTGGCGATGCCATCAACCTTTCAATTATATAAAAAATTCAGCTCTCAAAAGCTTAACTATTATATGGCTAGACGTTCCTAATTGGGTTCTATAGGCATTTGTAGCCATTTTCATTTGTTAAAACATATTCAAAATATTGTACTAAGATATTCCATCTATGTTCTATTTATAAACTAAAGAGACACTATACCTAGTTTGTTATAAGACATTGGGTTTTTAATCAACATTTATATCTAGGGTAATATATTTGGACCAATGCAGTTTTGCAACATATTGTCAATGGAGTTTGTTCATTACAGGGGGGATGAAGGCTTTAAAATCCCAAAATCACTATTTCTATTTTACTCAATCATATTGACTAATTAAGAGCTACTAGTTTTGGCCCTAGCTTTATTCCATGTTTGGATGGTATTCAAATTTTAAGACAATGAAGATTTTAGAAAATCATAGATGATGTTTCATTGATCCTATACAACTAGTTTTGAATGGAGTTAAGGAATTTTTTTTCTTTTCTTTCTAGACTGGTTTGAGTTGCTATTGGATACTTTGTATAACTTGAATATTGGGGTTTTTATAACATCTTTCTCAGTTATCACAGTAGGGTTTTCCAGTGATTTCTCTATCCTAAACATTTGTCCTCCTATCGTATACAGATAGCTATTGATGCAATTATTTAGACATATAATGTGTCTAATGTCTTTTGGGTTATTATTTTTACTTTCATTCTTGATATTCAAAGGGGATGTTATAACTACGTTCCGTTTATAAGGAATCCTAGTCTAAAAAAAGGAGAGTTTTCTGATTGCATCTATTTTAGTTTCCTATACCTTTATTTTATTATTTTTATTAATGGCTTTAAAAGGATAATCTATGTTGTTTTCATAGGCATATATCTTAAACCAGTCAAATAACATGATGTGCACTCTATATTTATTAACAAACTCATAATATTTCTCCTAGATTTGTTTTCTTTGTTTATAAAAGTGGCTAAAAAGCCACAACCTCTTTTCTTTGTTTTCAAAAGATTAGAAATCACCATGCAAATATTTTTTTATTAACCTTAATTTCTTTCTTTAACACATAAAAATTATTGTTCATATATTTTACTATTAAAGAAAAACTTGGAGATGTTGGGGGAGATTATTACTTACTATTTTTACAAACTAATTATGGCATAAATTTATTATAATCTACACCTTAAAGGCTCAAAGATAGGATATCAGATGTTAAATGCCTAGGTAGGTCTTTATTAGGAATGTTGATTATAGAAAAGATCTTAGAGACTCTTCTTAGATCAGTAGTTAAAATTGACTTATTATCATCAAATCTATAGCTCACTGATTTTCTACTTAAGGACAATTTTATCTTACTATCTTATATTGCTTTCTCTTCTTAATCTTTGTGTTTGGGCTCAAAAGTACAAGTGGACTTGGATTTTCTGCACCCTCATGTATCCACTTCTCAAGTAGGCTAATGTCTTTCCATCTGTTGAAATCAAAGCTAACACTCCTCTTATTGCAAATTGTCTTTATCTCTTGGCAACCCCTCCTCAGTAAACCAACTTTTTTTCTTTCTCTTCAACAACCTATAATACTCTAGCTTTCTTTGTTCTTACCTTTTGTTTGTTTACTTGCTTTACGTTTTTGAATGTTTGAGCTTTATCGTTCTTCCTATTTAATATGCAATACTAAAATAGATATGGGAAGCTTTTGTTTTTTAATAATAATGCTATTTAGGAACAAGATCATGTATTGATTTTATTTTTGGCGCATTAAAATTATATTTGTAGGTTAGGGCAAAACTAAGAGATACTTTATTCATTTTCTCTTTTTTTATAGTTGGTTTGTGTTTTTGGTGTAGGGAAGAGGGTGGTAAGTAAGAAAATCATTATATATACTAACTTGTTGAGTTGGATTCACTAAAATATATGAATATGATAATATAGTCTTATATGTAAGTATTGCTTTTAGCACGTGCTCATTCTAACTTTAGACTATCAAATAGATTTTCATAGTATGACTGAACCATTAATTGTCATAAGTTGTTTATGTAAATCGCTTACGCTTTCAAAATCTTTTTTCTTTAGAGTGTTGCCATTTTCTTATTTACTATATACTTTTTTGTTTATTTATATATTTATTATGTGCAAAATGCTCTCCATAGCTTAATTAAATCTTAGACTAACAATGATTGTTGATGCAAAATCCCTAACCATTATTGTTTGGTTCAAAGTTCCACAAAATTTTATTTTCTATATTGTTATTGTGTTATTTAGTTATGTGTGATATTACGCTGTGTATTGATATTTGTTTTTTTCTTGATGATATTGAGATTAATTCTTAATGAAAATTTTCAGTATACAATTGAAATGCAAAAGTAACTTTTCTTTTCTTTAAGTTCTATCAAATTTACCATTTGTCCAATTATTGAATTTTATTTATGCACATCAAATTTGTTAAGTTTCTAAAATAAGAATATTAGTAGCTTTTGAAACCATTAAAAATGGCTTTGATGTATGCAATACAACCAACTCTTTGGCATAAATTTTGTTATATGTGTTAAATACATTCTACATATTAGTACTATTAAGCAACCTTGTAGTTGCAAATTATACTTCACTATAAACAATTATTCTATTCACTATAAACAATTGCTCTATTTTCTAATGATATGTGCTTTAAATAATGCAGTAAAGATGCCAACATCATAAAGAAGCTCATGGACGATTCCTAATCTCATCAATTTTTGGTATGATTTCTTTTAACTGATGCAATTTTAGCCCTTGGTCTAATGTATAATGTAGTTGACAAAAGTCATTTACCTAAAATGAAGGTTTATGGTATAGAAATTTTAGAGCTACTTAAGAGATATAAAAATGAAAAGAATGAGATAATCCTCTTTATCCATCTTTACATGCAAAAGATAGTATATGTAACCTCTATTATTAAAGATGCAAAATTACAAGTTCTTATTTTTTGGGGAGATGTCAAGATGTTATATTTACATATCTAAAGATGGTTATATTAGACCCCTATGTCTAAATTATAAAGTCTTGTGAGTTTTGTCCAGCTTTGATTGATGCTTGACACCTGAGTTAATGGAACAAGGCAAAGATTTAAGAAACAAAAAATCAAAACTAGGTGAGCATTGGCGTGCATTGGTGGTAGGTGAGCATTGGCGTGCATTGGTGGGCACTGTTGGAAATATTTTATGAGATGTAAGACTCCGATGAAAGATCAAAGATGATAATGTAATTGTAATGTTTCGATCATGCATCTCATACATAATTTATATCAAATATACGCAGTAGAAAATAAAAAGGAACATCAAAAACCAGATTTATTCATACATATAGATATAGAAAACAAAAACATGAAATGTAAGATATTTACATACTTTTCGGATGATCTCCTTCGTTCTTTAATCTTCTTCGTGTTGGGTTCTCATAAACCACAATGATCAATGTCGATCGTCTCTAATGAAAGTCCATATGAAGATAGAAGGATGAAACCTCACTAGGAGATGACTAGAATTCTTTCTTTATACTAACAAAGATAAGAACTCTTGTGAGAGTTGGAGAGAAAAAGACTGTGTATGTAAGAAGGAACCTTTCTTTCACTTGTGTCTTACACAAGATGCATGAAAATGATCTCTATTTTTTACACCATCTGGCCTTTCATAACCCCCATCACTAATAGAGAGTTATGGGAAGTTAATAGTCATGAATAAATTGCATTAATTAAAGTTATGGGAAGTTAATGACCATGAACAACATGCATTAATGGAAGTTTTAAGAAGTTAATGACCAAATTGGCATCCAACAACACTTGTTTCTAATCCATTCCTTGCAACATTTTCTACCACGATCATATTGCAATACAATCTTGAAACACTCTCTCATATCTTGAATCACCATTTAAGACCATTTTACTCATCCTTTAGATCTGCTATACGTTTAACCCATTACGTTTTGATTTAACACTTAATTCAAGTAAGTCAATAGCGGTATCTAGCAACACGTCATGACACCTAATTGACTAAAAAGTTAGTGGTTTAACTACGAACCGTTTTATACACAATGTTACTATACAATTCGTCCTTTCACCATCTGTACCCCACTTGGTTCAGAGTATGGTCAAAGTCTCAACTCCCACTAGATTGACTACATCACATTTAGTCCAAATGATATTAGATCTTTTCCTGAGGATCTTATTAATCTATGTATCATTAAAGACTCTCTTTATGACATATATCTGCTTTGGTCAAAGGCTTCCGAGTAATGGCCCCGACAAGAGTCTGTGGATATCATCTCCTTCTATCAGAAGTGGTGAATCCTTTATTGGCTATTCAATTACCTCCGAATACCTCAAGCTAGACCTAATCACTACCCTATGAGTAACCTCTAATGGCACCGATGAATGAAGTCAAAGTATAGGATCAATATCTGAGATATCCTTGAGCACCTCAAGTCAAAGGATACTTGCACCATTACTATGATGAGACTATCATTGACACTAGAATA
>JAOQMP010000001.1:19193769-19211128 GCA_027563575.1 Erythroxylum pedicellare
ACCGACGGTTGGTGGTAAACCGTTGGCAAATGTTAAGAGTTTTTACTTACGGATGTTTAGTTTTCGTCCATAATTTTAGCGTGGCTATTGACAAACTGTCAGCATCTGTTCACATTTTTACTGTACATTCACTGACGATTTATCACAAACCATCTGTATCCATACCGACAGAGGTGATTCTTTCCAACAATAAATTTATCGACAGTTGTTATCTTCCGTCGGTATATTTTCTGATAGAAACAAGATTCCGTTGGCAACTTTACCAACTCTCAATTTTGTGATGATTTTTTCCGTCGATGAATACTATTGCAAAATTACCTTACCAATGGAAAGTTAACATTTTCCGTTGGTGAGATCCGTTGATAAATGCCCTTTTTATTGTAATGAACTTTGGCGACATCTTCCGGTAATTCCAGTATGTAATTAAATAACTTATCTATATTTATGGCATAATGACCTATATTGACAGGTACAGCAGCGGCAAATCATATAATTGTAAGAATTGGCGTCAATAATGTGGGAATCTTTGGGTCGCCGATGCCTTAGTACTAGTATATTAAACAACGCCAAGATAAATGGTCATTAAATAAGGGCCCAGTAATTATCAAGATAAGATTCTGGAACGAAAATGCTTCTCTGCATTCATCATTATTATTTTTTTGGTGACTTTTAATTCTTGTTATGCCAAGGAAAGTGACAGACCTGCACCATAGGATTAAAACAAATGGCTTGCTCTTATATTACTGTGCCTCGTGTAAAAATCTCAAAATTTAAAATAAACGATTGGCTGAAGTATAAGCCTACGATCATTAAATGTTTGAAGTCGAAGCATAAGTGCGAAATTTAATTCGTGCCTACCCATATGTCATGTTCCACGATACATGTATCCGAGAGGGATTGGTCTAACGAGGATAAAATACTGACAGAGAAAGTCAGAGAAAAAAATGAATTGAAATATACATAAGACCCAGTTAATATGATTACCATTTGCAGTCAAACAAACAAAACCGTGTGTAGCATCATATGTACAGGAAGGTAGGCCATTGATATTCCCTACAGAGAATAATTAAAAGAAAAATATTATGTAAATAAGCGATCTTTGTTACACTCATTTCAGCCACGTCTTCCTGCACCTTTATAAGGCCTCATTGTGGGCATAGCTCTTCTTTACCATTTAACTTATTCCAATCTCATTTTCGCCTTAAAAGAATGTCGTTTTAAATTTATTTACAGATAAAATGAAGTTATTTTAAGGTAAAAATAAAATTAGAACAGGTTAAGTGGTACAGAAAATCTAAATCTATCATTGTTGCCTTTATATTACCTATATGTTGATTCTTTTTTTTTTTTGACAAATGATAAATATATATGTTGATTCTTAATAATAATAAAATTCGAAAAAATGAAACGTGCAAATAAAATGCTGATATGAAAAAGAAACAATATTTCGGAAAATATTAAATAAAGAATGACTTATTTGATTTATAATTTTAAAATGAATATTTACAATAATTAAATATGAGTATGATAATTACCAAATTAAGAGAATCAATTTATTAAACAGATTAAAGATAAAATAAAATGAAAGATGTAACATAATTTTTATAAACTGTATCTTGAAACAAAAAAGAGGATTTTTTGACATCAACTTTTGATAAAGAAGCATACAAGTTTGAGGGCCTATATAAATGCGACATGGGTTGATTCAAACCTGTGTGTCAAGATCAAGACGTAGGTTCCGGCAAAATGAGGCAATAAGATACAAATATAACACTAATTTAAGACTATCCTAAACTCTAAACTTACTTTAGAGAAAACATAAAGAAATACATCAAAATAAACTTTTCAAAATATCATCTCTTGTTAATTAGAGATCGACATGTACGTATGTTTTCCTGACCTATTAAAGTCAGAAGCTACTGCAATAGTAAAATCTGATTCAGTACTCCAAGCCCGTAATGAGCATGCATTCAAATTGATTTTGGAAGAGATGCAACACTACTCTTAATTTAAGTTGCTTGCTTCATTGGAACAAAATTAATTTTCAGACCTGTTTTATAGGCCACTTTAACTGGAATATAAGTTGAAAATTTGTAATGCAACTCCTTTAAAACTTATCAGTAAAATATTCTATAAACTTAAGAGTCACAACAAAAATAATCTTTTTCGATTCACTAATATAAACAAGGCTACGTAGCTTGATTATGTTATCCTTGTGTGCCTCTAACCAAGATAACCCGCGTGTAATCACTACTCAATATATAGGAATAATTTTCATCTTCGTCAACAACTTAATTACCTTACCTTAGAGTATCTTGTAGGGCCAAAATCGGAGCAGCCATGTTGGAACTTCTCCCTCCTCACCTCGGTCGATGCCACCCTGACTTTTTCTTTCTTCAAAATTTATTATTTTGTTCTCCAGTTAGGATTTTATCCAACCATTTTCATATTAAATATATGGAGAATAATCAATATCACGATTCTGATGATTATCGTCTATGAAACTTCCAAATTAATAAAATTCTAAAGACGATTAAGGATATGGTGTACCGAAATTTAATATATTTGAAAACAAATACATTCAAGGCATTTTTTAACCACAACAGGGAATAGCAAGTACAAATCCAGTTACATGAATCAAAAATAAACGTACATGTCACGTCAACCATCAATTCATCTTCTCATCTCAAGTTGAAGCGAGGACATACGCTGCAATTCAAAACCCCATAACTCCTACTTATAGACCCTACCTAGTATGGAAGCTAGCAATTTCGGTTACAGCCTATTTCTCATCAACTTCTTGTCCCACCCATCTTACGTCTAGGAATGCCATCGAAACTTACCAACATGTGTATGGGACGATTTTCATGGAATTGTTGGTGGGTTATAATGACCAACACCGGGACTGTGGCCCGGACTCGTCGGTCTAAAAGCATCTTTATCTGTCAGTTTATAACGAGGTATAGGATGCCAATAAATTGCAGGAGGTTTTGGCTTCATCAGAGGAACTGAACGTATTGCCGGTGGGTGGATATATAGTGGTCTAGACGCCGTAGCAAAATCAAACTCTTGTTGTAGGAGGAAGAGAACAACAAGCAGAACTAACTTGAAGTTTTTATCTTCCATGAGCTAGAGAACTGCGTAATTTAAGGCAAAACCAGAAATCGGAAAAAACGAGAGAAATTTCAGTACTGCAAGTTTGTTGAAATGTTGAACGGTGCTAGAAGTAGAGTTAGTGATTAGAGGTCGCTGAGAATGATGGCTATTTAAGAAGAAAATTTGATGGCCCCCCGCTGGAGGTTTTAAGTATCAACATGGCCATAAAATAGGGTTTTCGATGCACATGGCCATGGAGATCAAAGTGACATGTGACAGTGGGAGGAAGTAAGCATGCGAATAATTTCCCTAATTGGCAAAGTTTAGGTTTGTTGATTATTTTCCTTTCAAGAGGCCTTCTCTGAGCCATTCGTTCAAAATTTTGAGGTACTTTTAAGGAAAGGGCATATATATGTTGATATGACAACTTCCAACACACTATGCGTAAAACTTTTTGTTTTATTAATTAATAGGCTAGATTCAACTGGTATGAGACATTATGATAAGCCGGTTTTAATAAAGAAAATGCTCATTCCACTAATCTAGCTTGAGATTAGTTCGTCTTGGAAAAAGAAAAATATGCAGTTTCGAACCACAACAAGGCAGCTCAATACATAGAGGAACTGACCATTTAACCTAATTACCCTGGATCAATATGGAACTTGTCCGGCCTTTTAATAGGTAAGTTGGTAAGGGGTTCTCTTGGTGTAAGTAAAGTTGTAAATTTAAACCATTCTCATGTATGCAGTCGTTTAAAGCTTAAAGTCAGAATTTTGTCTTCCACAAGAGACTTACGCAGTTCGAATCAAGATTAATCTGAATGTAAATGACTTAAAAGTATTTTTTTATAATTAAGACCCTCCTAAAATATATAGTATAGAAAAAAAAAATAAAACTAGAAAGTTTCTCTGTATAGAAGTACAGCTATTAAAATACCAATTTGGGTAAATGAAAAAGGTACTTCTACTTCTTATTATCATTGCAACCTTGATACTTTAGTTCGAAAATCGCATAATCTCCGATATTGATGTCAACTGAAATTGATTGAAAACTTCAAATGTAGTCTTTTCAACAGGAAACATGTCCACCTCCCTCACTATATGTTCAGAAAAAATGTGTTTAATCAAGTTATAAAAGTTAAAGAAAGATATTTTTCTTCAATTTTTTGTCCATATCTTTTATTTTTTATTAATATTAAAAATAAATCCTAACAAGTGAGAGTTAGTTTGACATTACTATACTACTAAAAAAAACTCAATCTTGACAGTAATTACTATCAAGAATTAGATTTACAAAATCACCGTGGTTTAACTTTTAAATATAACATATTTAAATTAGCAAATTCATATTTAATTGAATTGTGATAATACATTTCTTAATAGTTTGGTTCATCATACTTTAATAACATGTGAACCACTTTATAGACAATAACTTCCCTAGATGTCATTGGCACAATTATGAACAATATTGCTAATGTGGAAGAGGAGGGGAAAGACAGATTCCATCTGTACTGAGTGCTCTATAAAACTGGAACCTTGTTTTTTTTTTTTTTCCTAATTAACCTTTTGTGTCAGGAAATCAAAATCTTTGAACTTCTTAATTTAGGTAGTGGCTTTTACATCCAAATGTTAGCGAAAGAGAGTTTATTTTATTAAATTTCTTAATTACCAGTAGGGTTGAAGCCCTATTGTTGGCAAATATAATGTGTTGTTTGCAGCAGAAACCTCATAAACAAGTACAACATTATCAATGTCGCGTCAAGTATATACTTGAGAGTAGAGACCTATTCTGTGACTTCTTTTTTCATACTCTACGTGCTTCATTTAATTGTTACTATAAAGTAGTAACCATCCAATCTCTAAGGCCTGAAAAGGAAAAGGAAAGGACTTTAAAGCACTATAGTAGTCACATAAACATTTCTATTTTATAATACTCTTCCCGCTTAGTTAAAGGTAGGGAAAACTAGATACTAGGATCTCTAAATCACTATATATGGTGACTGAGCCCACAAAATATCTCAATGATCTATCCCAAACTTGTACTTTACAACAAAGCATTAGGTTCTTAGTGAAGATGAAACTTTTTTTTTCTTCCAATTGGAGTCTGACCAGAATATTACCTTCATTTGTCACTCTTAATGGCTGAAATAGAATAGTTCAGGCCAATATATCCCAAAGCCTCAATCAACCGTGGTTACTAATCACAAGTGAACAAATGTTAGGATCTTGTTTCCTCTTTGTTTTTCCGTTAATAAGAGTACCTATAGTTCAAATTGGAAAACGAATAAGTCGAATTTAAGATCTTGTTTTAGTTTAGGCAGCCTATAGAACTGCCCTTTTCTTTTTTCTATCCTTGCCGGTTGTCATGCGCATACTCTTACCTTCTCATAGTTCTGACTGCACATACTAGAGCATACGTAAGAGAGTTGGTTAATATTTTGAAGACCAAATAAATCGCAGTTAACATACCAAAATTCAAAGAGGAACCAAATTGCTGGGGCATTGTTTTGCAAAGCTTAGTCTGTGCAGATGATTGGAAAATCTAAACAAGGTAATTCCTATTAGCCTTTCGTGATAAATGTTTATCGATTATAGTTGGTCACCATTAATCAACTTATTAATTACTATTGCCATCGAACCTTGGTTAGCTTGTTACCTATCAAACAAATACCAAAGAACCAACCACACAGTCTAGATATATTAGATTTGAAATGTTCTCTTGGGTCCTTGAAGTTTTTAGTTTGTGAAACTACTAGTCGTTTATTATCATAATACCTTTTTTCATACACAACAAATTATAATCATAAATTATCAGTGAAGTTGTGATTTATCTCATCATCCATCAATAAAAGTTACCACACTACTATTCATTTATTACCAGTATACTTGAAACCATATTATTAGTCAATTTAAACCTATCATCCAATATGCATCTAATTATATCTAATCACATTGAACTTCATTAACTACTCTACTACGAGGAGACTAGAGTTGAAACTCCTAAAATTGAGCATATCCATACATATAGTATTAAAAATTTCCATAATAATAGATTATTCTAAAAGATTACCGACAATATATATTTATGTTAAAAATTGCGAGCGAAGCTATATCGTTTATTCTAAATATTAACAGCAAACCAATCTTTACATGAATTCCAATGGCTCTCCTACATCTCATACGTAATCGTAAGTTAAATATTTTACCTATGGAATGTATAAGAAGTAGTTTCCTCGTATTAGATAATGTTAGTTGTGTAGTTATAATATGCTATGTATTTAAATTGATATGCTAATATCTCTACACTATCTCTAAGATTTGTTTCTATCCTATGTAACCAATATCCTGTATTTATATACCTCTTGTATATCGTCATATTACACAATATAGAAAACTATTTTTAGATCTCCTTTTAATATTAAGTATTCGATACTTTGAGTTGGTATCAGAGCCACTCATGGCTGATTCGTACTCTATTAGAATCTTTAATATGAGTAGAGTGTAGAGCCTATTACAAATAATTAGGCTTGGGTCAATCATTGCCAAAATGATTAGAACTAGTCATTTAGCTAGTTGACCTTTATTACTTATAAACCCTTTAACATTTTCAAGTTTAGTCAATATGGGATACTCTAGCACTCCCTCTCAAATGCAAGTAGGACTGGATATCTAGATAAATAACTGAGAAATTAATAATCTGGACAAAACCTGCTTTGATACCATATTAGAATTTTTAACGTAATCACACTTGGGACCTTGTCCCTTGTCCTCCCAATACTAATGTTGTGGGTATCTGGTGGATTTATAAAGTTAAAAGACAGGCTAATGGTACTATCGAACGCTTTAAAGCAAGGCTGGTTGCTCGTGGCTACACACAAGAATATGATCTTGACTTTACTGATACTTTCAATCCAATTGTCAAGCCATTGACTATACGATTAGTGCTCACAATTGCTATTTCCAAAGGTTGGATCCTTAGACAGTTGGATGTTAGTAATGCCTTCCTAAATGGTCACGTGGACGAGACTATCTACATGGTTCAACCAAAAGGCCTCATTGATTCTCAGCATCCTCAATTTGTTAGCAAGTTGAACAAGCCATTATATGGCCTCAAATAGGCACCTCGTGTTAGAATATTTGATGACTTATGTGATTTATAGTTTGAGTCCCATGAAAAGAACTTAAGATGATGGTTATTGGGTATTAAATAAAAGGATCTCAAATGGGTCAAAGACCCTTTTTCTCTCTCTTTCAATATGAACCAACATGATGGTTGGTGAAAGTATAAATAGGTTTTAGAAACTTATGAAAGGTTATATGAACCATTATCATAACCATTAAAGATACAAATCAAGGAAAGGAGAAAAGAGGGAATAAAGCTTTACAAAACAATCATGGATACAGGTATGTCTACAAACATCGATCCATAAATGTCTTACAATTGGTATCAGAGACACTGTGTTGCATGATTTGTTTTCTATCGTGTATCGTTTCGATATGATTGTGTTACTACTTGTTTTGTATAAATGAAGTGTTGCATGATTATGTATTTTTCATGTCTTTGTATACGAGACAGATTCAAGAACACAGACATGCAACGAACGTTTGGTATTAGTATATAGGTGTTGCATTGTTGTTTTTGTTTCTGGAATGAAAACCACTTTAATGTGTTGATGAGTGTGATGTGTTATGAAAACAAAATCAAACATGAAATCGTGTTAAGTTTGTCGTGTTTTATTTGCGATAAACTTTCTGTTTTTATAAGACATGTTTATGCTTGTTAAGAAAGAACCGAAAAGGTTTGCTTCATGTTTCTGAGGGTTACAACGTTAGGAAGGGTTAACTTGTGATACGAAAGAAAATCCATTGGTTTGTGGTTTGAAAGAAAACCCATTACAGAATAATTAAAAAATACAAACCTAGAATCACAGGCAATGGAAAGGCAGATACTGCAGACACAGGCGCGTGCTTTGCATGCACCAGATGGGCTTCCAAGCCTAAAAAATCAAATTATAACTTGATTTATTTTGGGCTTTTGGGTCATTAAAGATTAAGATTGAGTTAATAAATGATTATGGCCCAATTATATGGATTTGAATTTTATTTCTATACATAATATAATTTTGAAAATTAGTGCCATAATATATATTTCTTTGGTACATTGACTATTTTAAACTATGTAATATTTGAAATTAAATTTTCCTATTATATGATGCATGTGCTACATGACATAATGGTAACTTAGAATAGTTTGTTAGTCACCAAAGTAACTAAACTAATTAAATTAAATTTTGTCATGTATGCTCATTGTCCAATTAAATGTTTTGCATGGAAAGCTTGTTAGTCACCAAAGTAGCCTAGCTTGAAAATATTAATCAATTAATGGTGAGTGTTTCAATTGTTCATTATGATATGATGCTAAAATGACATAAAGGTTGAGCTGAACAATTGAGATAATTAATTATAATGCTAGGAGGTCACCTAAAGGTGGACCACTGCTTATAATTAATGACATTAAAGGGACTTTATCAATATATTTGATTAATATGATTGTATATCTAAAATCACATACATGATGACTAGAATATGATTGATTGTCCAATATAGTGAACTATATCTGCATCATAATGGGTTACATCTATGTATTTAAATTTCACCCAAAGGAGAATTTACATCTAGTTCTAAAGCTGAGAAGTCTTATTATGAAGCTTGGGAACGTTTTAACAGGCTGAGCTTGAATTTGATGCGAATGATGATCACAGAAAATGTAAAGTTGTCAATGCCTAAGACAAACAATGTAAAGGAGTTTATGTTGAAACTTAAAGAATACTCCCAATCTGATATAGTTGGGACTTTAATAAGTGAGCTAACGACCAAGAAGTTTGATTAGTCACAACCCATTCATAATCATGTAACTTATATGTCAAACCTAACTGCAAAGTTAAAATCTATGGGTATGGATATGAGTGAGTCCTTTCTGGTACAGTTTATTATCAACTCACTTCCTCTAGAATTTGGCCAGTTCCAATTGAATTATATCACAATTAAAGAAAAATGGGACCTTAAAGAAATTAAGGTCATATTAGTTCAATAGGAAAGGAGATTAAAGAAAATAAAGGAACACTCCATTCATCTCACATTTCATCCAGGTGCTAGTAGTAGCAAGCACAAACTAGGAAAGAAAAGTAAAGATAAGGACAAAGCTCTCAACAAAGTTAATGAGCACCGAATCAATAAAGATAAGAGGTGTCACTTTTGTAAGAAACCTGGTCACTTCAAGAAAGATTGTCCTAAAAGAAAGGCTTGGTTCAAAAAGAAAGGTACATACTATATCTTAGTATGTTTTGAATCAAATCTTATTGAAGTGCCTAATAATACCTGGTGGTTAGATTTTGGTATAACTACTTATGTGTCACATGTTAAACAGGGATTTCTTTCAATGTAAACCATAAACGAAACTGAAAAGTTCTTATATATGGGGAACATAATGAAGGCAATGACAGAGGGAATTGGGGTGTCCAGATTAATTTTGGACACTAGGTGTTACCTAGATCTAGAAAAATGTCTTTATGTTCCTGAATGTGTTAGGAATTTAGTCTTTATTGCAAAATTGGATGATGTAAGATTTCAATTTAAGATTGAAAATGGTGTTTTTCATTGTATAAAAATAAGTACTATTATGGCTCTAGTATTTTAATTGATTGTTTATATCGTTTCAATCTTGATTTGATTTTGCTGCATCTTTGTTTCATGTTGATCGTATTATAGGAAGTAAACGTAGTGCACAAAATGAATGTCTTGCTTTTTTGTGGCATAAAAGATTAGGTCATATATCCAAGGAAAGGGTACAAAGGTTAGCTTAAAATGACATCTTACATTCATTGGATTTTGTTAACTGGAATATATGTGTGGATTGCATTAAAGGCAAACAAACCAAACATATATCAAAATATCTAGCCACAAGAAGTAACGCATTACTGGAATTAATACACACTGACATATGTGATCCTTTCGACGTTCCTTCTTGGGGTGGCGAAATATATTCATTACCTTTATTGATGACTTTTCATGATATGGTTATATTTATCTGCTACATGAGAAGTCTCAGTCTGTGGACATCCTAGAGGTGTTCGTTAATGAGATAGAAAGGCAGTCAGATAAAAAAGTAAAGATAGTGAGGTTTGATAGAGGTGGTGAATATTATGAAAATTTTGGTAAAAATGGACAATGTCCAGGTGTATTTACAAAGTTTCTTACAAGTCGAGGCATATGTGCGCAATACACAATGTCTGGTACACCGCAACAAAATTGTGTAGATGAAAGGCAAAATCGTACTCTTATAGATATGGTTAAGAGTATGTTAAGTTATAGTAACATACCTTCATCATTGTGGATGCATGCATTAAAGACCGCTACATATCTGCTTACTAGGATTACAGTTCCTAAGATACCTTATGAATTGCGGATAGGAAGGAAACGCAGTTTACGATACCTTTACATTTGGGGTTGTCTGGTAGAAGTAAGTCTATATAATCCACATAAAAAGAAGCTTAATGTGAGAATCGTTAGTGGTTATTTCATCGGCTATCCCAAAAAGTCAAAAGGGTATAGATTTTATTGTCCTAATCATAGTACGAAAATAGTTGAGTCTGGTAACGTTTGGTTCATTGATAATGGTTCAATTAGTGGGAGTGGAGAACCACGAAAAGTGGATCTTTACGAGAATTGAGTAGAAACTACTCTAAGTCGAGTAGACACTACCACATCAGATGTGATCCCACTGATTATTATTCCTCTTGTTGCATCATGGATACGCAATATACAGGAACAATAAATTAATGTTCCAATTTCACAAGTTGAACATATTAATGGCGAATCAGCTAATGGTGATCAAGTTATAAATGATCAAGTAACGTCATAAGACATAGCATTACGAAGGTCTGTAAGGCAGAGAAGATCAGCTATTTCAAGCGATTATGAAATTTGCTCCCTTGAATATGAATGTGACTTGAGCATTGATAAAGATCCAGGCTCATTCAAATAAGTTATAGAAGGTAACAATTCTGAAAATGGTTTAATGCTATGAAAGAAAAGTTGGAATCGATGGATGACAACAATGTCTGGGAATTAGTTACCGGAAGGTGCAAAACAAGTGGGTTGTAAATGAGTCTTTAAGACCAAACATGACTCATAAGGCAACATTGAAAGGTATAAAGCCAGTCTTGTTGCCAAAGTTACACTCAAAAAGATGGTATTGACTATAAGGAGACCTTCTCTCCAGTTTTAAAGAAGGACCCTTTAAGAATTGTTATGGCACTGGTAGCTTATTGTGATTTAGAGCTTCACCAAATGGATGTAAAAACTACCTTTCTAAATGATGAGTTGGAAGAAGAAGTTTATATGGATTAACCGGAAGGTTTTGTGACCACAGGAAAAGAACAATTAGTGTGTAAATTGAAGAGGTCAATATATGGACTGAAGCAAGCTTCCCGAAAATGGTATCTTAAGTTTAATGATATTATTACGCCTTATGATTTTGTAGAAAATATTGTTGATCAATGTACTTACATGAAGGTTAGTGGGAGCAAGTTCATTATATTAGTCCTATATGTTGACGATATCCTTCTTGCTTTAAATAATATGGTTTTGTTATATGATATCAAGAATTTTCTTTCTAATAATTTCATAATGAAAAATATGGGTGAGGCATCTTATGTGATAGGAATAGAAATATTTCGTGATAGATCACAAGAATTATTAGGATTGTCTCAGAAAGGTTATATCGAGAAAGTATTAGAAAGATTTCAAATAAAAAAATGCTCTGCAGGGATAGTTTCAATTTAGAAAAGGGAACAAATTTAGTCTAATGCAATGTCTATGAAACGATTTGGAACATAAGGACAAGGAGTCTATTCTTTATGCATCAGTAGTTAGAACCTTAATGTATGCTCAAACATGCACTCGGCTAGATATTAGTTTTGCTGTTGGAATGCTAGGCCAATATCAAAGCAATCCTAGAATGGACCACTAGAAAGTTGCAAAGAAAATCTTTAGATACTTACAAGGCATCAAGGACTATATGCTCACATATAAAAAATCAATTCATCTCGAAGTGATAGGTTACTCATATTCAAACTATGTCGGTTGTGTAGACTCACAGAAATCTACATTCAGTTATATGTTTCGGTTAGCTGGAGGAGCAGTTTTGTGAAAAAGAGGAAAGCATTCTGTCATTGCTACTTTTACTATGGAGGTTGAATTTGTGGCGTGTTTTGAGGCCACAGTTTATGGATTGTGGTTGCGAAACTTTATTTTAGGTCTTAGCATTGTCGATAGTATTATTAAACCATTAAGAATTTATTGTGATAATTCTGCAGTCGTTTTCTTCTCTAAGAATGACAAATATTCAAAGCTTGAAAAACACATAGATTTGAAGAATTTGTCTATGAAAAAAGAAGTGCAAAAATATAAAGCGTTAATGAGCATATTGGTACTGATCTCATAATAGCGGATCCGTTAATCCGTTAATTAAAAGCTTACCTCCCAAAACATTTATTAGTCATGTTGAATGAATGGGCATTATAGATAAATCCTTGTTAGCATAGCGTTCTGATATGTATATATACATATAAGTGTTTTACTCGAATTGTTATGACATTTGTAAATTCAATTATAGTCATATACTTCGATCCATAAATGTCTTACATCTCGTGCCTGGTATCATCGGCTCAGCATTTTTCTCTCTAGTATTGGATTTGCTAGCTCTTATGCTGATTCCTCTTGTTCATTTATAAACGTGGTGGACATTTATGTTTTCTCTTAGCTTATGTTGATGATTTAGTTATTACAAGGAATAGTGCTGACATTGTTAATTTTATCATCTCTCATCTGACTCAAGAGTTTTCTCTACATGACATGGGGAATCTCCATCACTTTCTTGGAATAGAGCTTCATCCTCATTCTAACGGCCTACTATTCTCTCAACGACAATATATATCCATCGTTTTGAACAAGATGGGGATGAGCACTTGTAAACCTAATTCAACTGCGATGGCAGCAGGTCATATTTTGTCCAAGTCCACTGGCACTCCTCTATCTTCTACTGAATCTACTCTGTATCGACAATTGTGTGGCAACCTTCAATACATCACCCTTACCTGTCTAGTTGTTTCATTTACTGTCAATAACTGTGTCAATTTCTCCATCAACCCACTTCGACTCATTTTGAAGCTCTCAAGTGAAAGGTGCTCTGTCTCTTTCCTTGTTAATCTCTCGAGGCTCCCTTCACTGCTTAACTATGTTCAGTGACGCTGATTAGGCTGGGTGTCCTGATGACCAAAACTCTACTGGTGGCTTTCTCATCTTTCTGGGAAACAATCTGCTAGCTTGGAAATCTGGTAAGCAGCGGACTGTTGCTCATTCCTTTACCAAATCAGAGTTCAAAGATGTTGCTAATGCATGTGTTGAGGTTGGCTCTTGAAATTGCTTACTGAATTAGGTGTGCAGCTTTCTACCCCTCAGCGCATCTGGTGTGACAACATTGGTGCTGTATTTCTTTACTCCAGTCCTGTTTTCTGTGCTAGGACTTGTCATGTTGAAATTAATTTTCATTTCATCCGAGATCTTATTGCTCACAAGGAGGTTACTATTGGTGTTCTCTCCTCCTTTGGTCAATTGGCAGACATCCTTACAAAGCAACTTCCTAAACAGCATTTCAATCAATTTGCGTCAAGCTTCGTTTGTGCTCTTCCCCTTCCTCAGCTTGTTGGGGGATTATTAGATAATGTTAGTTCTATAGTTATAATATGCTATGTATTTAAATTGATATGCTAATATCTTTACATTATCTCTAAGATTTGTTTATTTCCTATGTAACCAATACCCTGTATTTATATTATCAGTTTATGCTCTTGAAGTCAATTTTGATTTTGCATAATTTTTCCTACATATATACCTTTTGTATATCGTCAGATTACACAATCCAGAAAACTATTTTCAGATCTATAAGAGTATTCGATACTTTGAGTCCTCGTACAGTTGGTACGAACTGACTTAGCTTCTAAACAGGCTGGATAGTGTGAATTGAGCAGTCGTCAGACGACCAAATTGTTTATCAGGAAATATATACACTCTATAGTTCACTTAACAAAAAATGTGATGGGATTTGATTAACTCAAAACAGTTTCCCATGTTTCCCACTGTGCTCTTTTAGAAAAAGAACAAGTTGATGATCATTTACCAATTCAAAAAGTGGACAGAAAGTTGATGTGTAGGTCAAGTTCCGTTGTCCTAGAGAAATAATGAGGAGCATATAATATATAAACTGTCGTGTAGGTAATTATGAGTATGTATAGGAATATAGCCGTGTGCCTAAAAGAATAGTCCACCCAGAACTTCCGAACTGATGTCGGGCTTTAGAAACTATATATGCAATAGCAACTTGATTCGCTAGAATTAAAGTGTAATTTTGCACCTTTTTCTTCACATGTGATTGGTTCGCTTCTAATGTAAAGTTCAGTGAAATCATAGCATAGAACCATAGAGTATTCCCCATCTTCTTTTTGGAAATATTCCTTCAGCTTTTGATATTTTTGGCTTGCATGCGGATCGAGCAGACCTCGGTACAGTCACCAGACTTAATATTCTAAAAATTCAGAGTTGATCAATCCATTATTTTACATGAGATTGCTATGCTCTCATAGTCGATAATACGTCAACTAATGAAATAACGTAGTAGTTTTTCTGATATAACTTAGACATTATGTATAAATAATCGGGATAAAATTAAATAAATCTTAATAATATTCTTAGCCGCAAAAGAGAAAGCTTTTGGTGGCAAGTAGCATGCCAAAAGTTTTAAACTCTTAATTAAACTTTGTGGCAGAATTATAGTAATTGAGACAAAGCAAAAGTTGCCAACTTCCATTTAAGTTTGTCTTCTCTCTTTTGATTTTTATATCACGAGTTTGTCTCTCTCTATTCAGCCTTCTGGATTCCCTTAAAATCCACGAACCAGAGCACAACCACAGCATCAGGTGCTGTCCCTACCATGATTTTCTTGAGAACTGTGAAGTCAATCACATCCTAGATAAAGATACTCCTATCATATGCTATCTACTCTTTTTTATTTGCACTATCCATTATTTATGTATGTTTATTAATTCACAGGTACGCCAACAGATTAAGATAGTTGGCAACGGATATCGGCAGATATGCATAGATGGACAAGCTCGAAAGCTCCCACTAAACATAGTGAATTCAGAGTTGTAACACGTAGCATAGGACTTATTAATTTTTTATGAGAGAGTTAAAAATAAAAGAAATATAGAATATCTAATTTCAGTTTTATCTTGACTTTCAAAGCGATTTTCGTGGCCAAAACAAGTTCTAATCTCTCGAGACTTTCACGAAAAACGTTCACTGATACGTAGTTAACGTCTTTCTACAGTTTTCTTAATATATAAGCGCTCTTAATGGATCAGAAGATCCGTATACTTACAAATAATATGAGCAACTGCAGGAGACATTAACCTTTATATATAGCTTCCATATCGGGCTTCCCTATCATAAGTCTGATATGGGTCCGGTCTACACTAATCAAAATCTATTTTCCTCCTGGACTTCAACCCATTGATTTAGATCATTTATTAAGCTACTTTATTACCCTTATCTGGATCAAATTACGTAACTTAACCGATAAGTTATTAAAAAGTCGAAAAATACAATTAATAGTTGTCAAACATAATGAGAAAGGACAAAATTGTTCAACATTCTCCACCTTGGACAATCGTTAATTGTGGTTTTCACTCAAGTTTAAAAATAGTTTGAAAACTTGATTAAGTCACACTACTGTATTGATATCGAATTTAAAAATTAAAAACATTTGATCCAAAGGTAATGAAAGTTCATCATTCCGTCCTGCAAGGCTTTCGATATCGAAAAATATCAAACACATATGCAATGTGTGACAAAGGTCCAATATAATCACGAATATCTAATATCTTACTAATATGAATAGAAAAATGGAGTGCAACAAACTAAAAGGATACTTATATGATCTAATACGTATCATCTTCATCTGTAGGTCTCGATTTTTCTAATTTTATGCTAAACTGCAGCAGAGAAAACGTGATGTTTAGCACGTTTTCTCTTACTAAATGCTAAACATCATTAGAGAAAACTTTGTTTTCTCTCACCGGATGCTAAACAGCATTAGAGAAAATATTTATGTTCTCTAACTAAATGCTAAACTGCATTAGAGAACCTTTATGGGATTATACCTTAGATCCCCCTATATCATATCAAATTTATGGATACTTGTACTAAACTGTATGTATCTAAATGATATAGGCCCAAGATCAATCTTTATATATTCGCAATGACCTTTAAAATGCTTAAGATCAATGCAAATCTTAAGATTTTCATATGTATTATGACTATATATAAGAACAGTTATTACTGAGGATAAAAAGATGATCATCTATATTAATAAATAACCATAATGTCATAATACATTAAAATGTGCAAACATTTAAGGAGCAAATACAATGATCCCTAACTACTGTTGTCTAAGGACCTTAACATGCCCATATCGGATATATGTTTAACAAACACTAATGACCGAAGTCCTTTAGTCAATGGATTAGCTAACATCTCCTCGGTCCTGAAATGCTCCACTTCAACATTACCTTTCTGAACCAACTCCTTTATGGTCAAGTATTTGGCCTCTAAATGCTTAGATCATGTGATATTCTTGATGTTGCTATTGAACAACACTATAGTAAGATTATCACAATATAACCGAATGGGTCTAGCTATCGAATCTACCTTAGACAACTCAGAAATCAAGTTTCTGAGCCAAACCGGCTATGTAGCAGCTCCATAACATGCAACAAACTCTGCATGCATGGTCAAGAAAGTTAGGGGTGTTCAAAAAAACCCGTGAACCTGTGAACCGGACCTAAACCTCATAAACTGAACCTATAAATAAGGTTACCCGAACCTGAGTTCAGGTTCGGTTCGAACTGAACCTAAAAAATCAGGTTCATAGTCAGGTTCAGGTTTCTAACTTGCGGTTCTAGGTTAATCGAACCTAAACCGAACCTATAGTAGGTTAACCGAACCGAACCTGATTTATAAGTTTAGGTTTAAACCTGAACCTGAAACACCCAAAAAAACCTATCATATATTTAGATATATTTTACAGAAATATTTTATTATTAACATTTTAATTGATAATTTATTTTAAAGAATAAATAAATTGA